>OY986051.1:27807667-28352361 GCA_963920205.1 Stenodema calcarata | reverse complement strand
GCAGAGGGGGGGGGGTTGGGGGGGGTTGACAAAAACGCTCAAGTCAAAGCTTCACTTATTCTTTGCAGAAGAAGGAAGGTCTGCACTCATTGTCAAATTCTGACCCTGAGATGTTTCATGATGCTCCTTAAGCAATGAAATGCTGAACTGATAACATGATGGGATCACGAGTTCAAGTTTTCTCAAAATCTGATGATCCGTGGAATATGTGCAGGTTATGTTCTTCATTCGGTGTATACAGTAACTTGGACGATCGAGCGAAGCGTTCCGGCATACTAGTAAATAAATGTTATAATGAAAACAAAACTCCGTCACCTCGTACAAACCAAACCGCGAACCGAACCCCAGTGCCGCGAAGTGTTAAATAGATGAAAGGCGCATCAACAATGGAAGCGAGGTCTTTACGCGTGGACATTTCCGCTTGATTAGACCTTTGACCATTTAATTTCCCTTCGCCCCCAAGATCGCGTAAGCAGTCAAAATGGAAAGCCGAATGGTTCACTGTCTATCAAAAATCCACCCTTGTGGAACGCTCGCAATTGTGTGCCCTCGTTGATCCCCGAAATCCACACAACAAACCTTCAGAAATAGAATTCTGAGAACCTTGTCAGTTGAGCGCCATTTGAGCTTTACCTTCGAAGCCTTTGCCTTTTTTTTCGGGATTTTCAGTAGAAATCATTTCCAGGTCCCCGTCGCTACTGTGTGACCGTAATTGGAGCAAACGGCAAATCGTCTCCACTCAGTAACAGGTTCAAGTAAAACTCCTACTGATGGAATAAAAGGGCTCACTAATAGGTGATTGGTTGCTCAGGTGTTATCTGCGAATCAGGGATGAGCATCGAGAGTTTGCAACCGGCAAGTAATACAGAAACGACTGCGTAAAAAAAATAAATAAATTACTGTTTATTCAATATTAGGTAACAACAAATAAAAATAAAGAATAGCAACATTGGTACAAGTATCTGTAATGGAAAAGTACCTAATGTCAACAAAAAACTCAAACTCGTTTCCAATAAGTATAATTCCAGACTAGAGCAAGGCAAGAGTAATTAATAAACTTCTTATGGTTAACTCTTCTTAGGTACCTAGAAGAGGATGTTTTAACGAACATGTTCAAAAGTAGTACCGATCCCTTATCCCAAGTGTAATTTTTATCTAAGGCATGCTATTTAGGTCCCAGACTTTTTCATTAAGCCCTCCCAACATTAACCTTATCAAAAGATTTAGCCAATTTAAAAAAAGTGTTTGAGTTTATGATGCAGTAGTATTTAAATGCCTTTATTCATTTTCCGTCATTGAACTTTTTTTCATTGATATGTTTTCCTATTCATCTTATGAATCCTTTTCTCTAGGACTTGATTTGATTTTTTTTTATCATTAATGTAAGTTTTATGTTATTAATTTGTAATTGCAACTCCTGATCTCCAGACAATTTCTTTAAATTTTGGAGATCAGAAATTGCCACAATTTGTTGTTTTAACTACCTTAATTCGTACTCAATCCGAAACTTTTTTTTATGTACTATGCGTATTATGTTAGGTAATAAATGGCTTATTGAGTCAACCAAATATGTATGCTTATACAATTTCTCTCAGCTCCTCATACGTGAGAGAAGAACAAATTGCAGGCATGTTAAACCTTGAAATCGATTGCAATGTTTCCCCTACCGAGCCAATCATATGATGGACCAATTCTTTTTGACCCTCAACTGGGTCCTTACTGGGCGATTTTGGCGATATCATTGAAATGACTGGAATCTCGACAGAACATTGAAATCAGGTATCGATCAGCTAATATTTGTCGTCTGAGAAGAAGAGGAGGTGCTCTGCTTCTTTATGGGGTCTTCTGCTCGAATGACACGACCTAAACCATACCAAATTGTCTGTCTTGAGGTGCCAAAAAGATCAAAACAATCAGACTATACTCGAGGGTATAGAAAAAACGAAACGGCCGATTATTTAAATCACACAGTACTTTATCCATAATAATAGCCGCTAGCCTGTGGTACCTTGTAACAGACAATCGCCAGCTTAGCCCTTAAGTGAAAGAGGTCGAGTAGAGACAGGACGGTATTCACTTCACAGGATAAAATCACCTATTACTGGGAAGTAGCAGTATTCCGAATCATTTGCCGCCTGAGAAAGCCAGTTATCTGCTCCCGAAAGAGTGAGGGAACGGTGAAGGTTAGAAGACTCCACTTCAATCGCTCAGGATCATCCTTTTCCAATGAAAGTCAAGTAATC
This sequence comes from Stenodema calcarata, assembly GCA_963920205.1. NCBI lineage: Eukaryota > Metazoa > Arthropoda > Insecta > Hemiptera > Miridae > Stenodema > Stenodema calcarata. Next base: position 28,350,118 of record OY986051.1, on the reverse strand, counting down.
ACAGTTTTGGAGATACCGCTGGGAGGTATTTACTATTTACAGTACTCTAGTGAGTAGAGCATCGTTCAATAACTTTTAATTTACGTTCAATAACAAATTTACGGCAAAGTAGCGTGGAGTGGAGCGATTAACGAGTATCCAGAAACCTTTAGTGCGAATCATTACCTGGTCTTGCTACGCTAGCAGATCTGGATCGTACTTTGAAAAGCTGGGTGCTCAATATTGATAAACTGCATTTGAGTTCATTGCTGTTGTTTTCTGACAAACATCGCTGGAGGTATGCTCGTGTACAATCCGGCAAGGGAACTAGAGCGGAGAATTTTTGCGTTCCGAAAATCAAGCAATTCCTGTCAAGTTTGCTCCTAAGTGGTAACAATTAAACATATCATCTCAGTCTGCCCAGCATAATATCAAAGATAGCATGATTATTTATTATAGGTACATAGGAACCTACATGTTGGAACCGGGTAAATGACACATTTTTTTCTGTTAATCTGCATGAAAAATGCAGTAGGTACAACGCCTCCTGAACGAGTGCCTATCTTCATCTATTCGAGAGTTGGGATTTCTTTCGTGTTTTTTCGAGTAAACCCAACCTTACGTCATAAAATCACTATTTCTCAACTTGTTTTCATTTATTTCCATTTTTCACTCCATTTTCGGGTCAAATATTGACTTTATTATAACATTAGATCATTTTTGTAATTATTCAACTCTAATCATACTCTTTATTACAATATAAATATTTTTTCAGGAATCTAGAATTTCCATGAATTTTCAAAAATTAGCTTCTTTGACAAAACTGACCTTAGATGCTATCGAATTTCACACAAACTGCTTCATCCAATACTCTTTCAAATGGTATAATTAGTTTTAATAATAGGTCTTTTCTTTGGTCTATTATTACTGAGCTAGCGCTAAAAAACACGATATTAGCGAAGGAAGCGAAGGGGACTGGATGAAGCGTACTTGCATGGCATATTATGTTATGTATTATATAAATTAGGCTAAATGTAATTTAATTGTACAATGCCAGTTAAAAAATTAGAAAAAACAGAAGACGGTATTAACAAATTTTAAACATCAAAAGCCGAGGCCACAGCTTCATTGATACTCGTAAACTCTCGTCAGACGTGACAGGGGAATCTATTTCTTTCACTGATGACTTAGCCATAACCACTGAGAGGTTTGCGATGGATCAAGCGACGCTCCAGCATTTTTAATTTTATTCCAAGCGATAAATGATCGTTGGATGAATGGAAAAAGTATTTGGTCATTCGCTATGATAAGGAGAAAGTATGGTGGGCATCTTAGACGATCTGTGAACCATCGGATTTGAGTTTTGCGTGTAACTTGGTTGTATCATCCGGTAGCTGGCCAATTAGCTACAGGACAATGTCATGTTTCGACCTCATTTTTCAGCAACGGTTTGCATTGAGTGGTTTCACTAAACGCTGTTGTAAGCCAATTGTTTCAAAATTAAATCACCTCACATTTTTTCAAACCAAATTCAAACGGTTTTCTGCCTAATTCGAGATGACTCTACTTACCTAGATCATAGATGACTGCAACACCACCGAACACTGTTGTTCACCAAAAGTAATAGGTAGATAGTGAATATCTTGTAATTCAAATGTAGACTTGGAACGTGATTTCTTGTAGAAATAAAATTGAATCCTTCATATTCTTTAACTAACGTGAAAAAGTTATTACAGATCTGCATTATTTGATATTAGCGACGATTACCCGGTCATTGATTTGATTTGGACACAATCTCTAGATACATGTTAGATTAACTACCTACATCAAACATGAGTTCAATCATTCATTCGTAGTTTGTTCATTCGGTTTCTCATTGAATTTGAATAGTTGATATGACTTTGACGCGTGTGTGTTTCCTGATCATTGTGCTTCAAGCAGTCTCAGGTAAATGCATTAAAACACTTCCGATCGAAGGTGTTTCTATGAAATATTTCATGGGGATAATAGTCCTTCCTAAGTCACCGTCGTACACTTGTTGTGATTAGGTACTTAGGACTTAGGACTGAACGAGAATTAGAGGTTCAATATCAAATACCATGAAACTCTGACATCCCCCGAGAAAATGAAATAGTCTATCGCCTGGGGCGAAGCCAGGTTTAAGGGGTCCTAACCCCACCGTTCTGTGTTTTTCACATACCTCTGGGGGAGTATTCCATTCCTCTTGCAGTAGGCCGTAGTCTGTACCTTCGCCCCCCTTTCCTTATTGAAATTCTCGCTACTTCACTGACTGGGGATGTTCAAGGGTGGCTTTGGGCTGTTTAAAATGACTTGAGGGCGAGGCTGATGCCCAAGAAAGGTTTGGAGTGGTGAAGGATGACTGGGAATGGTTCAGCAGTGCACAAGGTTGCCTTTGGGCTGTCTAAATGGTCTAGGGAGCGCCTGGTGACGCTGAAGAGACCTTGAAATTCTCAAGGAAGGCTTGGAACCACCTGAAGATGGCATAGTGGCGTATGGATACGAAACAAGTTATCCACAGTTGTCTCTGGATAGTTAAGGAGGACTTGAAAAGGTTAAGAAAGGCTGGGGTTAGCTAGGGCGTGAGAATGGGGTGTTCTATATTGTCTGGGGAGAGCTTGAAATGGTCCAGGACGGCTTGGAAAGGTTAATAATGACTGGGGATGGTTATGGATGACTTGGAATTGTTAAAGATGGCTGGTGCAGAGACGTAGGTAGGGGTGAGTTTAGGAGGTCCAAGCCCCATCCCCCTTCTGGTTTTTTCCATACCTTTCTCGGTAGGCCCAAATGTGGGCCCCCCTCTTCAACGAAATTTTGGTTACTTCACTGGTTACTTCTGGTTACTGCTATCAAATGACGTTAGAATATTTAATTATGTATGTTTCTTTTTAGAGTGACTGTGGGATAGTCAGTGAAGTAGCGAGAATTTCAATAAGGGAAGGGGGGCGAAGGTACAGACTACGGCCTACTGCAAGAGGAATGGAATACTCCCCCAGAGGTATGTGAAAAACACAGAACGGTGGGGTTAGGACCCCTTTTATTTTTTTATTTATTTTTATTTATTTTTTTAGCGATATTCAGGTAGTGCAAAATCCAATAATAATGTTAGGAGTAAATAAAATCGGTCGAGTAGGAAAGGACGTAGAATTGTGTTGAAGATTCCTCGTTTAACCTTGTACAGGCGTAGGTTTCAACTCCGATTTTATTGAAATTCTTAAGGGAATTGGGTCCTATTTGTAAAAAGCTTCTTAATAACCGAGTTTTCGAATATTAGCCTCTCCAGGAAAGCAAATTTTGCTTTCCTGGAGAGGCTAATATTCATTTAATGACAATGGTATTGATAATGACAATGGTAAAGCAAATGACAATGGTATTGCAAATGGTATTGATTTGCGGTGCGAATGCAAGTAACGATTTCGTATTATTACAGCTGGGAAACGTGAAATGTGGGACTGTTTCAACAAAATGTTGCATGTCATGTGGTAAGTCTTATTCATGTGAACGTGAGTCTTATATTCATCTTCAGTAAAAGTCGAAAAATACATAAGAAATAGGTTATTATTAAGATATTTTCTAAAGTCACTGAACAACCAATTCAGACTTTGTTCACGGTGGAAATAGTGTTATTTAAATATTTTTTAAAGTCGTTTTATGATTGAGTAAAATATGCAGGCACATGACACTTTGATGTCGTATAGCATGACAATGATAATATATTATATTCCCAAGAGTGGGTTACAAGGTTGAATATTGCACGTATTGTGAGTTTGTATGAAATACTGCAGTTTTTTAATAAATCATAATAATGCGTCACCTCTAGGCTTAAAATATCCTTCATACGATATTATTTATGAATAACGTTTTCAGCCTTTGTAATTCATTGATCTGTTTTGCGTTTTTCACCTGGCAGTCACGACATTAACGGGGCTAAAGTCTGCCGCAGCAACCCAAGGATTTGCAGAGATTTGGAGTTCACTGGGACGCCGAAGGGAGGACCGACGGCGTGGAAAGACGATTCCTGATAGTTAAGAGGCTACTGATAGTAACTTGTCAATGAGGATTCATTGTGCATCAGTCAGTGACGTCAACCGGTTTCACTCACGTGCACGGAATGGGTTGCAAGTTGACAGTTACGAATCGGAAGAGACAACCATGTTACAAGACGTGCAATCGAGCTTTGTCGACACAGGCTGTCATGCCCAGTGGGTCAATTATAAATTTGGATCACATATTTTCCTGTATTAAGTCGTCGATATTTTTCGCAATATTAATATGCATCGAGGCTGAGTTACTTACTAGGAGTGCGGTGGTTCATACATATTTAAGCGCATTTGTGTAGGTGTTATTCCCATCGACCAAAGCTCAAAACATATAGTTAATATAATAAACATGCGTAGGGAAGGATTCACGAAGGAGAGTTTCATAGCGTTAAAAGTAAACCAGAAGACACCATTCACTTGGGCTCACCCTGAGAATAGCCAGGATCGTGTAAAGATCTCCATCACACATATTCATGAGGGGGCTGAAGGAGCGGGTGATACAAGTGATGAAGGTTGTGAATGCTGTCCAGAGTTGCAAATAGGGCACTCAGGAGTCACTCACGGAAGATGACCGTCTTTCCTCAAAGTAATTTCATGATGGATCATCTGTCCGACAGGAGCAGCTGAGCCTTCTTGCTGATACCGATCGTGACTCTGCGCGGGGTCGGAAACAAGTATCCACTAAGTATCATAATTTGTTAATACCAATGAATAGACAGAGAAGTTCCAGTTAAGCAACGAAACGGTAGGAGCGAATATTCGAGTGAATTTCAGTTCCCTCGTCCACTCCCAAATGTTAATAACTTAGAAATGTACACGCCAGAACTATGTTTTTGTGGTGAACATTATTATCGCATCAGATGTTCGATAGTTTACGAATTGTCCTCTTGAATTACTTAGTTTTCATTATTTCATTTCATGTCGATTATTCTTTGCGACCAAAGCCTTAATCTAGAAAGGTTTAACTATATCAATTTAATCGCAAGGAACTAAGATGGAAAAACTTCTCAAACCGCCCAACTTCGACATTCATAGTTCCTGCGCAGTGAATCTAGAACTATTAGGGAAAACTTATACAGACCTACAGTTATTGGTACTTGTTGTTGTGTGCAGATGTTCTCATTGGCCATGATGTGCTCAACAACCACTCAGTCATTGAGATTTCTTTCGGTGGAAAACAACCACCAATCCAAGTGCTATGGTCTTGCCCGTGCTATGGTTCCACCAGTTTCCTTGTTCGCCAACCTTACCCCAGGGTTCAAACCTATTGCCACGCGCTCACGACGGCAGACTCCCGAGGATTTGGAGTTCATCAAGGCTGACGTTGACAAACTTCTTGCAGAAGAGATTATTGAAAAGTGCAACTCACCTTGGCGAGCACAAGTTTTTGTAGTCAATGCAATCGCCAATGCGCGTAAAACTACCCTGAAAACTCAGAGAGTCCTATGACTAGACTCCTAATGTCTCATGTCGGTTGGTTCCATTTGTTGGTCGTTTCTTGTGGAATCAAAGAACAAAGCTTTACGGTTTTGGAGTAGATATTTTTCACTCACAAACACTTGGATTTGACATACTTTGAAACTTGAGTATATAAATATTTTCAATCATGGGGAGGATTCAGAATACTCTGAAACGGATTGGAATTGAATTGTTTTTGTAAAATTTGTTTTACTATATTATTCTCATTTTGAAGCTATTTCTTCGAATGTTCGCTATTAACGGAAACTTTGCAAGTAAAAGCTTGAAAAAGCTCTTCACCCGATAAATTGATTCAAATATGTTCCTCAAGTACAGTTCTTATGTGAGGTACGTACGAGTACTTGAACAGACGACTTGAAAGGGCGTTGAATTCCTAATATCATATTTGGCTTCTACGAAATATTCATGAAATGATGAAGGAGAGTTGTTGGAATAGTGTGATGTTTTGCGAATGAGACAACAGAAGTGAAGCAGAAAGGCGGTCGGGCGTACGTCAAGCACTTCAACTCGACCGAAATGGTTCTGAATCGAAGTCTCATCCCCACCACCGAGGACTCCGTTCGCCCAACTTTATGTCCAACGCTCGGATTTATTTTTTATGGTTCTGAGTTTGTTGGAGTCTGAAAGGGGCAGAAGGTGGTACAAGGGTCGGGAAACTTTCAGTATTATACGACGAAAGGAGAGGGAAAACCGTATCCAACCAGGAGCCTCCCAACTTTACTTCTCATGCATTTAAATTATATCTTACGAGTTGATACCTCCCCTTCCCTCAGCTCATCGTTGGTTGAGGAGGTTTTAAATTATTTTGGAAACTACGTTTTGACGATGTGAATGACGGTTTGACAGCGGATTTAGCGACACAAATGGAGGTTCAGGGCCCATAAAGTAACTTGGTACGCGAGTCTAGAAGCTTCTGATGAAAGGATACCGTGATATGTTTGATTACGAACATAATTGGATAAGTTGAACATGTAGGTACGCGTCCTATCTGTACATCTCCACCGCAAACTTCGATGTTTATTTTCGGTATGTGAAGGCAACAGGAATGAATAGGGTAGACCGGGCTAGTTGGCATAGATTTTGGTATTTGATTTTTCAATTTTTTCCAACAATAATTAGAGAGATTCCGATTGATGCTGATGGTCGCACAACACCTTGGCTTCAAGATCCCTTACTACTACTCATTAATTCAAACCGATGCTGAGGGAGCCATTTAGCCCATACTCCTGGGGTGAGTTGGCGTAATGCAATTTTTGGTCTTCAGAAGGTCGGTTTCATCCTAAATGAACCCCTCAATTCGATCCAAATCCAACCTTTTATCAAGTTTGAGAGACGTTTTCGAGTCGAATTTCCGAAATTCCGATGAGTCAATCCAACTCAATTTTCTTCCTTTATCCGAATCAAATAGGTACTAGTAATAACGGCATGTCACTGTAGTTTCATATACCTTCCTCGTATCCATAACCCAAACGTAATGGGCATTCCGTATCATTTGCGCAGTTAAAATTTGACCAGTAAAATTGCCGACTTTGGTAGGCCAACTTGTGCCTCAATACAAATAATAATGGTGAAGAAATCATTATTCACAAAAATTATTTTTATTAGTAAATTACCAATAGGTCGGCCCGGAATTTCGTTACTGAGCTAGTTACTATCGTATTTGTACAGTTTTATTTATTTATTTATTCACAAAATTCAACGGGCAGATGCTCAATTTACAAGAAAAATATAAGCATTAGGTAGTAAGTAATAAAAAATGAAAAATAAATATATCCAAGCGTATTTGAAAATGTTGCATAGCAAAATATAAATGATACTGTAGGTTTAAAAAGTTGAAATTGATTTAAACATGATAAAAGCCGAAGATCATCAAGGGGAGTTCAGAGCCGCCAGTATCCTACGACGGAAATTTTTCTGTACAGCGAAAAATTTGAAAACCCAAGTTCATGATAATCTACCAGTTTGCTCAACCATGTTTCAGAGAAAAAGATTAAATCGTAAGATAATTTGGGGGCCGTGGAACGAAATGTTGGTAGTTTTTTGTTAAGACCTCGAACATTCTGGTACAAAGCCGTCAGGATCCTACGTTTTTTGGTGATACACCGTTTTGGTTTATTGGAATCGCCCAAAGAAAAAAAAATTTTAACCCCCCCTCAAAATTTGTTGGTTTACGTTTCAAGATACGTAGATTCAGAAAATCGAATAAAAAAAAATCCGTCCGTCCGCCGTACGCCGTACGCCGTACGCCGTCCGCCGTCCGCCGTCCGCCGTCCGCCGTCCGCGCCACTTTGCCCAGTTAGCGTTGAGCTAAAATTACGAAATTTGGTTTCTGGGTTTGGACCAGCCCCACAATGATCCTCGAAACTTTTCATAACCCTAGGTCAAGGGGAAGGGGTTCAAAACGAATTTTGAAATTTTGAAAATTCCATATCTCGAAAAATTCATATAGAACGGTATGTTTTTTATTTCATATTCAGATAGAGTTTGTTCCGTAGAATTTTTTAGGACCATCCGCAGCTTTGTACGACCAGCCGTTCGTTCACAATGACGGCTCAAAGATTGTGCCTCACAACACGATCTTGAATCAAACTTTTGAAATACAGGTCCATTTTCATACTAACAAGCTCTTTGGAACATCATATGGCTTAAGTGATGTCGAGTTTATTGTTCTGAGGTGCGTTTCGTGCTACGGAAATGAAGGTAATTTCGAATGTTTGTTGGTAGGTACTTCTTTTATAAAAAAAATTATTACCGACTTAGTATTAAAAACCCCAGAATTATATCGTATTAATTAATCATAATTAATAATAATTATTATTAATAATAAATACGAATTATTAATACCTAACAATAAATTATAATAATTTTCACTAGGTACTTGATAAAATTGATAATAATAATTAATCTAACATTTAGGATCTAGACATTTAGACCTAGTGATCTAGACAGAAGGGTGATCTGTACAAAGAAGATAATGAACCGTTGTGTCAAGAATTTGCAGAGTTTTTTGATGTATCCTCCTTTCCAGAAGCAACAGATGGCAGTTGTACTATTTTTGGAGCGCCGCCGATATATTTTATTGTGATGTTCGTCTCACCCCTGGTCTTCTGGACACCAAGCTCATCCCTCAAGGCGGTCAGGTGCTGACGCTCCAACTTAGTGCGATCCTGAGATATCTTGTTAGGGGGGGGGGGGGGGGGGTTCGCAGCTCGACTCTGAATCAGAATCTTGGAGACCATAGCAGGATCTTTAAAACAAACCACTAGGGGACGGGGTTTGATGGGATCGGGTTTGCCGATACGGATCAATTTGCTGACATTATCAACGTAGTCAAGCGAGAAATCTGACAGAACTTTACGAATGACATTGGAATCTTCATTTGTTCTCGCCAAGGGAGTAGCTGCGGATGATTCCACCACTTCATAGAAAATTAGATTGAACCTTCTTCTTTGGCGTTCACGCATCTCTGATAGGATTTCTTCGATATCAGCACCAATTGAGACCCCCCCCCCCCCCCCAGAAGTCGCATTTGAAGTACGTCCTCCCGCATCAACTTTCATGGAATCGATGTCAGCCCTAAACAGATCAATCTGTTGCTGAAAATCACTGTTTTGAGCCAACTGACCATCCTCCAAGGCCTGGATACGCTCATCAAAACGGCTGAATCGTTAATTTAGTTCCGTACGTATATTCTCAGTCACGCGATTAGCGATGCTATGTTCAAATCTAAGGAACATGGCCTCAAGATTATTTCTAGGGACAGGCTGATCCGCTCCGTCAGCAGGTGGGGGCGGGGACTCACAAGGATAATATTATTGTGTCCAGACGGAAAATAATGAACAGGTGTACATAACATGCTACTCGTGTATGAATCTTCGTGAAAATACCCAAGCAGCACAACGACGTCGGTCCGACGTCGTAAGAGGTCGGGAAATCCGACCTGACTTCGGGCGACGACGTCGTACCGACCTCACCACGACCACATGCCGACCAATGTGGGGAATGATTTCTTGGTTGTACCGACGTCGCCGCCCGACCTCAACTGACTCATTACAAAACCGACATCTTCCGACGAGGAAGGTTATCTCTCTCCATGGAAATCATTAAGATGGTGGATGGTGAAATACTTGGTGTGAATATTACACGGTACCTACCAACTCCCGTATGTAAGTTCATGTCTCTTCAAATCATCCGCGGAGAAAAATTTAACGTGAAATGCTCGATTCTATCTCTCAAAAACCAGTGCCCTCCGAATTTGAGGCGTTGTAAATATTTTTTTCAATTTGGTAACTATTGTGCAAATGTTATGACGACTTATTATTTCGCTGGTTTCACTATTAAACTGCTGTATTTCCTTGGTAACTATCAGAGTTATTATTACATTTGAATTTCAGAAATAAATATATTGGAAAATTATTTAAATTAATATCTAACCTCAACCTAACCTGTAATGGAAATGGAAAAAGATGGCGAACTAGGGATGTTCCGATATTGTTACACGACTGTGTAACAAATCTGTAGAGGATCTGACCAGGTCTACCTCTCGTCGGCTGATGTACAAAACATGTACAGAAATATATAGTAACGTAGTTCCCAAACGGTACAACAGAATGAGCGCCTGTAGCGTCCCACCTGCGTGTTATCGCCATTTCACTATAGATATCCGACGTTGTGGCGACCTCGTCTATCTTTACTTTCTGTGACCTCGTCTATCTTTACTACAGATATCCGACGTCGCGGCGACCTCAGCGTTATATAGTACAGATATACGACGTTGTGGCCACCTCGTCAACCTGTAATACAAATATCCGACGTCGTAGCGACCTCGTCTATCTGTACTATAGATTTCCGACGAATCTCTAAGTCGTACCGACGTCGTGATGACGTTAATATTTGACATACAGATTTCCGACGTCGGATATACTACAGATTAGGTAGCAAGTCGTGAAATCCGACCAATTGTGCTGCTTGGGTATGACTGGTTGGTTTTACTTTTATAATCGTGTTCATCATAGGATTCCCGAGAGAAATTGTGGTTACGATTAATAGCAACTTCGGAGAAATTCTACATTTCAGGTAAGTTTTACTGGTGCCAGAGGGAGAAGTGGTGTATTGGTTTTCTACCCTGTTCTTCAAATCAGGTCCCTAACGTTTGAAACAATAATGAAACGGAGGAAAGTGAATAACTGGATATAGATTGTCTTCAATCCCTGGGGTTACGGCGAAGGCACCGATGCTGAAGTGATTGTAAACAATGAGAAACCATGAGAGCGAGGGAGAGAGAGTTTTTCCATTGGGGCGCTCGTCCGTTACCCCATTCCCATCACTTTTTGGAATAATAACCCCAATAAATCCCTGCCCTTCAGACTGTGGCGATCCGAGTTTTCCATTTCCTCTTTGACATGGCATCTATAGCCACCGGAGGCAGGAGGCGCCAACAAGATTTCATCTCATCCAAGTCCAATCTCACTCACCCTCCGCCGAAAACTACCCCACGGCCCCTAGCAATCCTCGTCCCCTCCGGTATGAAACTAAACATATGAATCAATGTCTGAGGCAGCCGGACTCTGAAAATGTTATAACTAGCGATATTGGGAGGGTCGGATTGATAGGATAAGTTGAGATCAGGAAGGTTTTAATTGTGATTGAGTAGACCGTTCGATCAGTCAAAATTAGGTTGATACCATGTCTCTTACTGCCTCTTCAGTGATGCACATTTGAATGATGTTCATTCATTTCAGTGATTCGTAACATAGCAACTAGGTGGGAAAAACGAGAGAGAAACTGAGAAAAAACGAGGATTAAACTTAATAATAAGCGAAAGGATTCATAAAAGATGAACGCATTAAGTATGTATTTATTATTTAAAGGTCAGGTACACTGTCGAGAGTTTGAAGTTCAGTATTGTTAGGAAAGACGATGCAACGAGCTCGGTTAACGTGAGACTGAAGGTTTTTATTAACAAGGAAAGAAAATCAATAATAATAATAGTAACTTCAACAGCCTAGTTACCAATTTTTGAGTCCCTGAGCCCTTGACCAAACTGGAAGGTCAACTGCCTCTCTATAGCCTGAACCTTCCCAGGCCAAGCTTTGTTGCAACATTGCCATGGCTAGTTCTCGCAGTGCATAATGGTACTCCCTTATCCCTTCTTTTGGTCGTTGAGTACGTGCATTAAGTTCTGCAATGTAGGCCTGTGTGGAAACAACGTCCCCAAATTTATCAGAGAGGGCTGCAACTAGTGATCGTAGGGATGAATGTTTGCTACAAGATGCAGCACATTCACAGCATCGCCAGTTAATGAAGAAATTAGCTTACTTACCTTGTGGAGGAATTGGTAACACCGCACAGACATTTTGTTATGTTGTTAGCTAACCTGCTGAGAAGCCCGGGAGTTTAGTTCTAGAACGTTCAAGTAGTTCGATTGTGTGCGCTTCGTCATCAGCAAATTCACTCAAATTCATTGCGTTTTATTATTTCTTGATCCTCTGCTCCAAATTCAGAGGTTATGGGCCCAGTATAAGCGTTGTGAGTGGTATTTCTGTTCCGGTTGTCTCGGAAAAGTGTGGGATTGTATGTACGGAATCAGACGTGCTACACACGCGAAGTCAATCAACAACATGGTCATGGCGACGGAAAATGGAAGCACAGTGACTCAGCACAGGATCCTGTTTCAGAACTCACCTTGTTATCCATTAGTGAACCCAACAAAATCCCGCCATTGACGTCCTTCTCGCCCCAGTTAACAAATTTATCACAATTCAGTCATCCTAGTGTTGAAACCTATAGAAGGATTCCAAATGAACGAGAACGGATTCGAATGCAACATTATTTCGAAATATCATGTCTTATACATGTTCCCTTTTCTTTAAAACTTTGCAAAATGCTCAAAAGTAACACCTGAGATGCCATGTAGGTAACTCCAATTAATTTCGCATGTATTCATTACATATTAACAGTTGAAAACTCCAAAGTACATTAGTACCTACTTGGAATAAAGTTAAATATCGAACAAAGATGGGTAAATGCGACTCAGTTTGGGATTTCAGTTGGCTCATATTTTCCCCACAGTGTTTCGTATACTTCAAGAATTGGCGGCATCGTCGTGTAAACGCTTGGGAGGTTGTACTGACCACAGTTGATGGCTGTCGTCAAAATGGCAAAAATATTTCCACCTTCGAAGAACCTACAAAACAGAGCTGCGCCTGTGTCCCTCGCGCAGGGCTCGCCCCAGTGAGCGGATTTGAAACAAACCAGGTGCTCCTCCTGCGGGAACTTGAGGCAGGCGTTGAGATTGTAGTTGCAGTAGGCCTGCTTGCACATTTTCTTTGGGACGTAGAAAACGCGGTGGAACACCATCCTCGACGAAGGGTAGTGCCAGGCCGCGATTTTACAATTGGAGTTGGAGTACGGGTGAATTTCGAGCGCTGCTACCCTCAGTGAGGAAATGGTCTCAAGCCGCTTCATGTCTATGTTCATTGGCAATGGTCTAACGTAAGTCGTCCATTTAAATGGATGGACTTTCAAGAAAGCTACGTTGATCGCAGCGTCGACAACGTCCAACTCTAGGATCGCTGATAAATTGAAATTTGCGTCATTCGGGGGTCTTATGCGCTCAGTCAATTTCAAGTTACTGGCCTTATAAGGTACGAAAATGCTAGATACTTGTTTCTCCTGCAGTCCGACAATATCACCCTTACGGTAGTATGATGGATTCATATAAATACTCCCTGCGTAGACTTTTAACCCATAGACGTCGTTGTAGAAGCACATCTTCTCATAAGGTCTTTCGTTAATCGGTTTATTTATGTTACTCACTGAAACGATGACGATCTCGCTTGTGAGAATCGAACAGGCGCCAACCCACTCAAGTTTGTAAGTGACTGAGCACAAGTACGGGAAATCATTGTTGGCCGGGACGATGCCTATAGCTATCCTCATGCTTTCACTGCGATCAGCCTTCGCCATGTCCGTCGAGCAAATTATCATTGTGATTATATTGACGAGACTGATAACTGCACTACACATTTTCCGTTGTGTCGTATGGAACTCAAGGTGAAAGATGAAGGTGTCCAATGAAGATGTTCTCGACTAGAACTTCTAGTACCTACTTGTAACTCTGCGTTCAGGGTCGTCCCTGGCCCTTATCACATTTCTGATAAGGATCACCTGTTTTTCATAATCATCCATCGCAAGTGCGGTTAGTCAAATGAGAAGATTTTGAACGCTAAACATGATACACTAGGTATGTCGTTTATGTTCTAGGATTTTGCTGACGACTCAAAACCCTGATCCTGATCTGGCATAATAATTTTATGCCAGATATTATGTCATATTATGTCACATACCAATAAAGAGCTTTGACGAAAAATTTTATTTTTAGCGAATTTTCGAAGAAAAGGAAGCTATTGTTCCCGGTCCAAAATTGTTAAAACTCGAATTTCCGAAACATTTTCATACCAAAATCCGTTGTATACATGTGCATGTCATTCCACACGATAACTCATGATAGAATTGACATAAAAGTTCAAATTTGCACAAAAAATCCGTAGATGGGCAGATTCGGGCCAAGGGTCGATTTTGAGGGGGATTGTACGGGGCCAATTTTAAAGGAGGAAGAATTACCCATAAATTCCAAAAATGAAACAGCCTGACAAGTGAAAACTTCTTTATAGATTTTTTAACGCTGAACACGATGATGAAGTTGGAATTGCGATGTCTTATTCTGTTCTCAAGCTATAGCACTTTGAAGATGAAGAAACGTGGTTGTTACTTGAGATGTTCTTCACGATTCATCTGCTCTAATCTGATAGCGGAATGAGATATCGCAATTCTGACTTAACCATCATGTTCATCGATGTAAAAATCGATAAACTGAGTTGTTGCTCAGCAAAAAATGGGGACAAAATTTGTTATAAACCCAGTAAAATGGATAAATTTTTACATGAAACCGGTTATTTCTTTAAAAATTTGCTCTTATAACCCTCCATGACTACTGGCCTAAAAGAAGGGTTCCTGCAGCGCAACACAACATCTGCAGGGGAACTGAGCTTTGACGCTTGCGGACGTTGTTGACGGAAGGTTAATGGATATTTTCTCATTAATTTGAAATTTTATTGAGAATGTTTTTATTGTATTGAAACAGGTCTAAGCAGGCAAAAGCGAGGGGAAAAAGATTGACAATTTAGTATACAAGACCTGTCAGTATACAACCTCGAGTCATTCTCGGCAAGCGTCCTCTTCGTCTCCACTCTCACAATCAGGGAGATTTGACGATGTTTCTATCAATTTCCATCGCGAATCAAACTGATTTTTAGTCAGGTTCCCATTTCCTCGCCACATTCTGCCGTAATAACCTTTGCATTCAACTTTCGAGAGCAAGAGAGAGAGAAGACCCAGAAGAAACGTTACGAGCAGAATAAGATTTTCACAAGATGAGATTCTCGATGTGGCCCTCGCCTTATGATTTCCTTATCACTGATGTGACGTTAGACTCGAAGCAATTTCGGATTCTAAATCATGGAAATGAATGTTTTTCTCTTTCCGCGTCTTTGTGGGGGGTCCTTGTCTTCGATATCAGACGGCAGACGCCGATAATGAAGGATAGTTTCGAAGGATTTGAAATTAAAACATCAATAGAACGTTTCGTTATTCAACTGAACCTTTTAATTGGGACCCCTGAGCTCAAATTGGCAACTTTATCAGAAAATAGGGAGCTTGAGAATCCAGTACAAAGTTGCAACCATGGAGCATGAACTGATGGGCGAATTTTCGAAGTTACCTCGTCATTTACGAGTACAGCCACCTCGTTTCACCTCCCCATATTACCATACGAGAAATTTAGCTGCCGATGAATTTAACGAGGGTAAGGGCGCATTTTCAGACGCCTTGTATTTAGCATTTCTCAGAAAAATTTAGTTTTCTTCCAATAAAATTTTCCACATCGAAGATGTTATTCTGATTGCAATTCTATGACAAACGTACGGAAATGCTTCGTAAAATGTTAAAAAATTTGATTGGGAGAAAACTAAATCAACTACCAATTTTAACCACCCCCCAAAACTTTCAACTTTGAAAACGATTCAAGGTAAATACGCACATTCAGAAAATAGAATAAAATTTTTTAAAAATCTCGGCCCAGTTGTGCTAAAATTACTAAATTTGGTTTACGGGTTCTGACTACACCCACGATGATCCTTGAACCTTTTTATAACCTTAGTTCAAGGGGAAGGGATTCAAAATGAATTTTGAATCTTTGAAAAATTCAAATGGAACGGTATAGTTTTTAGTTCACACTTGAAGAGTTTAATTTTCAGTTTTTTTAAAGACCATCTGGAGGTTTGTACGACCAGCCGTTTGTTCACTATGGAGCAGATCGAACAGCACATGGTTTTCAGATACCGAGTTAATCAATGACAATTAATAACAATAATTAATAACTAACGATAGTTAATGATAATTAATAATAATTAATCTGTCATTTGGTGATTTAGAAGGGTGATCTGCACAAAGATAATAATGAACCGTTGTGCCAATAAACCGCTTATTGGAATCGTCTGGATTTACACAAAATTTTCATGTGCTCCTGACCCATTGACCCTATGATGGGAGCTAAGGTTTGTTATGTTCAATAATGGTAATATATTCAAGAAATAAAAAAATAAGAGGAATTAGAAAATCGCTCTTGATGTTCACCAACAACTAATCAATTGCTAGGAAATCAACCCTTCGAAAATCGTTCATGGACGAAATTTCGTGGACAATGTTCATGTGCCTCATACCCCCGCATCAATAGTAGAAGCTAAGCTAAGTAACGTAACTTCAAACAAACCCCAGGACCAAGGAAAATGCTTTAAAATAAAAGAAGAGTAATTGAAAAATGTTTGAAAATTTCAAACCCCACTCAGGACTATGGCAGGGTTATTGAAAGTTTACTGTAAATTTAAATTTTTTAATTAGAATTCTAAATGGGTAATGTGTTTTTTTCTTAGTCGACTGAATTTTTGAGGGAAAAAAGTAAATTTGTAAATTAACTGGGAGAGCTGGGGGCATTCAAAACTTGTGATTTGTTCTTCTATTTCGATCCTTGTGGAAATTCCTACTCGTTGGGTTCGACTCGAAGCGACGAGGGACATCTGGCAATTAGATTAGGATTTGACGGTTCTGCGTCACAATAAAAGAATCATTAGACATTCGTGAGATCCGATGCGGGCAACCGTCGATCGAGGCGGTAGGTGAAGAGCGGCGGGGAGTATCCTGTAACAAGAGAAGGAGTTGTCAGTTTAATTAGCGTAGGATCGGATGAGGCGGCGGGTGTTAGAAACGACCCTTCGGACGTCTAGTGTGTTTGCCAGGACACCAGATCTGTTTGCCTGAGGTTGAATGGCGAGAGATGGGGAGGTCCGGAGGATGAAAACACTGAAGCCGGCTGATTGTTTTGTAGTGGGTAGGACGGAGGGGTTCAGGCAATGGCAATTTAACGCTGTCACGATTCCCCACCTCCTAAACATCTCACTAAAAGATTCCCTGAGGTCAAACAAGGAAGGTTTTCCCACGGACCAAGGCCTCACGATGGGAGAGCGAGATGGTACGTCAGTGAGCTTTACTTTTCCCCGGGTACCGTCTCGAATTCCTCCCTTCGACCTCTACAGCGGTTTGGTCGGCCAATCTCAAACCGACCTAATCGCTCTTATGCGTTACCAGCCGACCAGCAGTGGAACCTCGACAAAAACTCGGTTTCCAACAATTGAACATTTCGATCATCTAAACTACTTACATTTCCCCTTCTATTTGCCATGGAGAATTTTTTATTTTTTTTTTTAAATGCGTTTATTCATGAAATACAAATTTGGTTTTACATTTACAGGTACTTACAACTAAACACTACAACTCCCTGAAAGTAATCTTGTGCTGGGAGTTGGAGTCACGTACGAAAGTATAAAGTAATTTGTTATATCTGCTATTGGGAATAAAACTTATATAATATATAAGTTTCATTAGGGTATTATCTTCTATTAGGAATAAAACAAACAAAAATAAACTCTTAATAATAAAATCACTCTCAAATACAATTGCTCCCTAACCCTGCTTTATAGAGTTCTTTTAGTTTCCTCTTAAATATGGCCAATGACATCGGCAACTTGAATATAGTTGGAGACAGAGTGTTGAATAAATTGACACCATAAGTGAAAAATCTTTGTCCAAGCGAAGTATATCGACGAGGCAAAGGCACAGTAAGTCTATCGGATGATATTGTGTTATTGTCAGAAATTGAGAAATGGCCAGAGAGATACATTTTGAATATATATATTAATGTTGTCTGTTCGAACAATTCATGAAATGGTAGAACTTTCATCTCACGAAGGACCTCCACTGACGGAAAATCGGAAATAGGCTTTCTTAACAGAATTTTCAATAAGCATTTTTGAGTTACGTAGAGCAACTGAGACCTTGTTCGATATGCTGATCCCCAAGCAACTATACCGTAAACTAGTAGTGATTGTGCTAAAGCCAAATATAAAATTCTCTTAACTTTTATTGACATGAAGCCATGAACTTCAAAACAAACATAAGAATCTCATGATGGTATGAGATTGTGACACAGAAACGCCAAAAATGTCTCCTCAACGGTTTATTATCTTCTGTAAAGATTAACCTTCTTTATAGATCACTCTTGTACGAACAATATTCTAGTGTGTCCCATAACTATACTGTAAAACCACTTATCTCCGAATTCGTCCAATTTTGTGATAAATCGTATTGATAAACCCCTTATAAACCACTTTTCTCGTGAGTTTTCCATCTCATTTGGAGGCAGAACAACTTATCTGTGGTAGTTTGCAAGCAAAACCACTTGTGTTTGTCAATTTCATCCACTTATCGACATTTTACGTCATCCAATTTGCAGGCATACCCGTTTTTCCATAGCAAGTGATTTTTCGCTTTACACCCAAGTGGTTTCTCCGGCAAGTTACTTAACTCGAAACTCAGGACCAGCTGTTTTGTAAACAGATTTTGACTCAATGATATTCAGCTGTGATATCCAGTTTGGCTCGAGTGGTTTTTCCAAAAAACGATCCGTCAGAAATAGCGAGTGAGTCCTGCAAGCTCAAGTCGTTTTGCCTCCAAATTGAGTGCTTGCGTTTACATTATCGAGGTTTTCGATATTTAATCGATATCAGCATGATCGATAGGACGTAACGTTAACATACTGAATCGTAACTCTAAACTGGAGTCGAGCAATGAAGGGGCCAGCTGAAAAATCTAGAGGCATTTCTTGGACGTCGAAATTTTTGGAGATCATTGGTTTTTCCTTGAAACGGCAGTATGCGAAATACTAATTAGAAAAATGAGCTGCAATATTATTATTATGTGTTCATTCAAGAGTGTTTTCAGGAATTCCATTACAATTGCATTACAATCGGAATATTGTGGCGTTCGCTCATGCGGAAAGAGTTAATCCAATTACAATTCAATTTCCATAATATTTGTAAAACAGTCGAATAAATCATACAGACAGTTATTCGGATTTGCTAGTGAAAATGCTACCAGATCATGGCCTCGAGGGTTTTGAACTGACATGATTTCAAAATAACAGAAAACAAATCGTATTAAACATTCTATAGATTATGGCGTTATACAGGGTGGAACTTTAGCCTCAAGGTTTTTATTAATTTGTAAAACCAATTTGGAATTTGAACCTAACGGGGAGTTGGTGCATAACCATCCAAAAACTTTGTTCATATCGTGATTTGCTGCATTAACCAGAACATCGCCTGTATCTCCCTCACACAAAATCGAGGTGTCATCACCAACCGGTACACAGAAGAGGGACTGTGTACCGGTTGGTGATGATACCTCGATTTTGTGTGAGGGAGCTCCATGCGATGTTCTGGTTAATGCAGCAAATCACGATATGAACAAAGTTTTTGGATGGTTGTGCACCAACTCCCCGCACGAGCGCCCACGTAAAGCAGACTAAATTTAGAATGTTTAGTTTTCTCCAAGTCTCTCTAAAGACCATTGATTGCACACCTGTGGTAATTCGTTTGTATACACGTGTCTAGACATAGAACGAGTACGTTCTATGTGAGAATTATAATAAACGATGATCTCAAGTGGGATTTCCAAGTGGCATCTGTAGTCCAAATACTTTGCGAATTCACGCACCTCTTCTACAGTCTACGAGGATGCCTTGATCAGAACTCTCTTACTGGTGTACAAACTAGTACCTACTAAGTGTCTTTGGTATTGTTGCTTGGTGTGGGTTATCGGCAACAATACTGAACCCTTTAAACATAGTTCAGAAGTTATTTAAAAAAAACCATTTTGTTTGAAAGTAATTTTTAAAAAACCTCGTATATTCCCTTCTAATGATTTATTCAGCATTGTTCGTGTTTTCGCAATCCCTCAGTTGTACATTAAACCGTCCCTCTCCTTTTTCCATAAACACCCTGACTTTTTCAACTACCACTGAAACAACCCTCACCTGGTTCGCCTCACTTCTCAAGCAGTTATTCCCTCCCCTTTACCCACTTATGGACCAGCTCTAGGCATTTATACTTCAACATGCCCTACATAATCCGATCCCTTTCTAAAGACATGAAATCACCTGCCAATTTTCCACGTTCAGCCCACAAGAAGAAAGTTTTCACATGGCTGATTGAACAAGGTTCCACCACCGGTAAAAACCTCCTGACAAGTATTTGTGTTAGGTAGGTGATAGGTTCATAGTAAGAATAATATATTTTACAATATTTATGTATTCCTTCCTCTCTCCTTCATGAAAAAAATCTATTCTTCATTATATTCCAGCTCATTATACCGATTTGTTTAAAGTTTTTTTCAACCGATGTGCAAGGGACCTAATAGTCCCCGATTAATAGTCCTCTAATTATAATTAGAGGTATGTTCCATTAAGTAAGAAGTACCCTCAAAAAACAACTCTGTTGTTAACACTGGCCCACCAAAAACCTCCACAGCCGCAAGAAGGATTGATATCCATTATGCCCGCCAGCCACGCATATAGGATGCTCGGTGCTTCGCATGGAACTGAAGACTTTAGTAGATTTTAAAACCTGGATGCTGGTTTACTTACTTGCTGGTTTACAGTCGGGTGAGGATTCCTTGAGATGAACAGGTTTAAGATGCTGATTACCCGAAAAATGCTTGTAATTTTGAAAACGGCAACTTCGAGAAACTATTGGAGATTGCGATGGGACTGAAGCGACCAGCCGATTTTTCCACAATGCATCTTCATTTTAGCTTACATCACACCCCCAAAGTGTCACAAACGACGACAAACGACACACTGAACTGCACTTTGCCACTTATACTGATCAACTACAAGGACGATTTCCGCTCATGATATAAATGGTACATAATAACCGGTCTTCTGTACAGAAAAGAAAGAACAGGTCGAGGGATCAGGAATGTGCTTGACTGCCATCGGTACAGGAGAGAAAGCACAAGTTTAGGAAGGGAGGGAGAGGTGAAATACTGAAGGCCCCACTTGGAATAAATCAAGTGACGTTTTAAAAGTGCTGAGTGGAGTGAAATCAAACACACTTGCCTCTGCAAATTAGGGGGAGAGCTTTCAACAGTAGGGCCAACCGCCGGTGGTGTTAGCTCAAGCCCAACGTCTTTGAATTTATTAGGTACATTAAAACCATTTTGCAAACGGTGAAATTCTGTTTGGGGCCGGATTTCTAGTGGATTTACTTAGTCTTGGGAAAATTAAGTGCGTTGTGGTGGACATGACTAATCATTGTCGCCGCTGAACGTATCGACAACGGGAGCTCGGTTCCGTTGAAACTGAAATACCTACACAGTTTCAAATCACTCAAGTATTACTCCAATTCGATTGCTACTTTTGCATTTATTCTAGCACAAAATACCGCCCAGCGCTCTTTATTGGTTCTCTTTTCTTACTCATCGGTAGACCAAGCAAAAGTAAAATCATCCTTGTAGTAATCCAATTCACTCCTTGTCCGCGTGTAATATGGCTATTTATTTATTTATTTATTTATAAGTACAGGCTAAGCCCAATTGCACTGCACATACGAATGCATCAGAAAAAAACTCTGCAAATTCTTGACACAACGGTTCATTATCTTCTTTGTACAGATCACCCTTCTGTCTAGATCACTAGGTCTAAATGTCTAGATCCTAAATGTTAGATTAATTATTATTATCAATTATCACTAATTATTAACAATTTTATCAAGTACCTAGTGAAAATTATTATAATTTATTGTTAGGTATTGATAATTCGTATTTATTAATTATTATTAATTATGATTAATTAATACGATATAATTCTGGGGTTTTTAATACTACGTCGGTAATAATTTTTCTATAAAAGAAGTACCTACCAACAAACATTCGAAATTACCTTCATTTCCGTAGCACGAAACGCACCTCAGAACAACAAACTCGACATCACTTAAGCCATATGATGTTCCAAAGAGCTTGTTAGTATGAAAATGGACCTGTATTTCAACAGTTTGATTCACGATCGGGTTGTGAGGCATAATCTTTGAGCCGTCATTGTGAACGAACGGCTGGTCGTACAAAGCTGCAGATGGTCTTAAAAAATTCTACGGAACAAACTCTATCTAAATATGAAATAAAAAACATACCGTTTGATGGGAATTTTTCGAGATATGGAATTTTCAACATTTCAAAATTCGTTTTGAACCCCTTCCCCTTGACCTAGGGTTATGAAAAGTTTCGTGGATCATTGTGGGGCTGGTCCAAACCCAGAAACCAAATTTCGTAATTTTAACTCAACGCTAACTGGGCAAAGTGCCTCGGACGGCGGACGGCGGACGGCGTACGGCGTACGGCGGACGGACGGAATTTTTTTTCATTCGATTTTCTGAATCTACGTATCTTGAAACGTAAACCAACAAATTTTGAGGGGGGGTTAAAAAATTTTTTTCTTTGGGCGATTCCAATGGTTCATTATCGAAGATAATAAACCAATAGATCGAATCGCTAAACTATACATGAAATAACACAGAAAAACGAAAAATGAAGAATTTAGACTGATAGATGGGAATGTATGTGATGGGTCCATGGAATGAGGGGAGTTGGACTGAATTAGTCAAAAATTGAATTTACTCATAATTATTATGAGTACATCGTATAGGAGGAGGCGACCAATTTCTTTAGTGAACATAGGGGGAAACAAAAATGTCGAATTCCGGCTTCATACTGATGAATAAGTTGGCTGCACGAGGAAGACGGTGAAGCGACGATTTGCTTGGTAGTTAGTGGCGGAGAAAGGGGCGCGGAAGAGCGGTGGAGACCGGGCAGAGATGCGGGGAGCCAGAATCGTTGGGCTTCGCTATTTAGGAGCCTATGGAGAAATGTCAAGTCGGCCATGCTACGCCGCTTTTCCAAAGGTAGAAGATGGCATATTCCCAATAGCGATGTGTAATCAATTACGTCAGATGAAAGACCACGCTTATAGGCAATGTAGCGTAAGAATTAGTGTTGAACCCTCCCCAGACAATGCTTATGGATAGCGTTGCACGGGGACGAAACAGGGGACGCATACTCCATAGTAGGCAGTATTAAGGCTTTGCAAAGCGTAACGATTGCCAGGATAATGCTGAACTGGCGGGTGTTCCGCTTTAGGAACCCCAAACCCCGCATAGCCCTACCAGCAATGTCTTCAATATGCACGGAGAATGAAAGCTGCCCGTCACAACGAACACCAAGGTCCACCACCTCCCCCCTCCTCGCAAGCTGGCCATCACACAAAGCATAGTCAAAGGCAATAGGCCGCATGATGCGAGAGAATGAGATGGCCGAGCACTTAGATGAATTCAGGAAAATCTTGTTTGCGGAGGACCAAGATTCAAGCCCGTATATGGCTTCCTGCAGCGCCACGCAGTCAGACTGAGAGTTAATATGGCGGAAGATCTTCAAGTCATCAGCAAAGAGCAAACAGTGAGTACCAGGATTAAAAGCATCAACTACGCTGTTAATAGCCAGCAGGAAGCAGAACGGGCCAGTGTGGCTACCCTGCGGAATCCCAGAAGTAGCAACAAAGGGAGATGACAAGGCACCCTGGACGCAAACCATGAGGCGACGCTGGTCGAGATAGCTTGTGATCCAATTCAGTCCAATTCAGTGCTTGGAAGATTGGAAGGGCTTGTCTCAAGCGATCCAACTAGTATTACTAGTGAAACGGAATGTTTAATAATAGTTTGAAAGGGTTATTACATAGGTTCTAGTGTACTACATAATTCATTTTCAGCCAAAAAAAAAAAAATAATAAATAAATAAAAAAATTAAATAAATAAATCTCTGCTGTATCAAGTACTCGTATTTAGTTCACACTGTCAAACGAGCAAATTACGTTCACCCATTCCAGAGACAAAAGAATATTACCAGCTGTATCAGCTGAGTTGGATGCGTATGGAAAATGATACATTCTGTTCGGCTACAATGCTTCAACTTGTTCTCCGTCGATACAGATCCACCCGTATTGAAATTCACACAAAGGGGAAATGAGAACAAGAGAGCGGGAGAGTGAAAGAGAAATACTGTAGAAGAGAAAAATAGTTCTTTTTCAACCGCCAGAGAAAGACCGCTTCATGCATATTGCGTATACTGCCCGTTATTCTCAGCAATCAGAACCTTCGACAAGGATTTTTTTTCTCGCCCCTCCACATTTCCCTGTAGTTTTTCCTCGGGAGAATCGAATTGAGGGGCATAAATAAAGAAGAAAAGATAAAAGCAAGAGGAAAAAAAGCAGGAAGAGTTTTATGGCTTATACACTTCACCAGTTTACGGGCGCTCTTTCATTCAATCATCTCGTGTGAAAGGTGCGTTCTGGCGGTGAAAGGGGTGGAGGGATAGGTACCCAGCAGTCTTCAGTCTGAAAGCTCCAATCAAGTAAAACAGACCCCCTTAGCGCCTTTTCTCAATTTCAAAAGCGGAAACTTCTTTCCGCGTCGCTTTTCGTTTATATTTATCACCTTCGTTCCACAGCTGTTTTTCCTTCACATGCCTCCCACGGCTCTTCGCTTTCTCAGATTGAGCCGCTACTAAGGATAAGATAGTGATCACTCTCGAGAGCTAATTTTAGAGATAACTTTAGCTCTCCCGTCTGATGAATTCTTTCGGAGCGTCGGAACTTATCATTAGCTGTTATCACTGGGGACCGGACTATTACGCTGAACGGCGTGAACGGCGAACTTGAGTGGCGCGGGCGAGCGTTGTTCGCCGACGAACGTATTTGAATTCAAACAAGCTTACTTAAATAATTCGACGCCTGAAGAGACCCAAGCCCCTGGACTTAAGTGTGGTAGAAGTTAATGGGCTCTCACCGGAAAAGTGTTAATTTGTGAACTAAATAGCTAGATAGTTACCTGATTTATCATTGTAGGTAACTAGTTGTTATATTATCCGAATAGTTGTTATAAACCTTGGATTCCTGGCAAGCACTTTTCTCAGTTTTCTCCTCCTCTGGGATTTGTTTGCTTTCAAGGGAATAATGTATCCGAAACTTCTGACGAAGAAGTTACCGATTTTGTGATTAACTTTGGAAGGTGACTGAAATGTGCACTGAGGAACCGAGGTATACAGTATACATACTGTATTGTCACCTCTTAATGACAAATGTAATTGTATGAATCAGCTTCATTTTGATCAAAACTAGCTACAATTTCTTACATATTGGCGTGGCCGTTGTACGTTTCGTATTGCTGCTTTTAACTATGTTTCCCCATCGTGAGAGCATTGAATCCGGTGGAAGTCCTTATAGCATTTCCAGACGTATCAGTAAGTTATGGAGCCTTCAAAAAGGCATTTTTAGCCGAGGAAATAACAGCGTTAACACCTGGATAGAGGATTTGGATCTCCTCAAGTGCCCGATGGAGACCGTTACCAAGGCATGTCACCTGAACCTGAACCATAATATCGAGTAGCACTCACTGGATTCGAGTTTATTATATTATAATAAACTCGAATCCAGTGAGTGCTACTCGAAAGTAGAAAGTTTCTATCCCAACTAGAGGCGAATAAAGGTAACGCAGGTAACGCGCCTACATAGGTGTTTAAAAACGGAGTTGATTTTTTATGCTAGGAAATCAAATTTTGGCTTTTTTAGGACGTGCCACCCTCATTTTTACCCACAGGCGTTATTTCCTAACCTCCCCGGGAACAAGGGGCAACTCAGCAACCCATTCATCAGAGGTTCCTGTTGACTTGAATCGAATAGTATTCGACTATATTTAAATTTCGTTGTAAGGAAATTATGCCTCTCTTTTCTCTGATTAGCCTCATTTCAGTGAGTAAACGAATAAAATATGAATATTTCAAATTCAATTGGGATTTTATTTGTCAAAACCTCAAGTGCCTTTAAATATGTTCCGAAAATTGCCATATCTTAAAGACTTGAAATTTTGCCTTAGTAATGACAGGTAACCTGATGAAGTACAGATTTAGGTTACCATACAAGGAAAGTGAAATCAACGATTGTGCCGACATACGAGTGTCTCAAGTTAGTTCAAGATGTGTGGGTCAAATAAGATTCAAGTGGGACAATCATGTCACTCGCAAAGCGGTGCTTACTCTGCCATCTTGTTATTTGCTCTTTTCTGTTCATGTCATTTCAGTTCAGTCACGCGAATTTACCAGCTGAAAAACTCATCAAACCTACGGTTGTTGGACGACGTTGAACTGGTATTGAACTTCAAAGTTGCTGCCGGACGGATCAGACTAAAAAACGGCTCTTGAAGGAAATCTGAAGCACCTTTGAGATAATGGCGTGTTAAGAAAAGAGAGTTATGTGTTCTGGGAGAGAGTTTGAACCGCTTCAAAACCGAGATATAGGAAAAGGAGCCTAGCGAAGCTGATAACTTGAGAAGAAGACGGGCGAACTCCTCGAGTAGACGGAAAGGAAAAGTTGAGGGCAAGTGCAGCATAGTCATATCCCGGGGTTACTCATGACGGAAATATTGCTGAACTTGTGACTGCTTAAACCGAAGGGGGTGGCGAGAGTCGAACCCGCGACCCTTATCCCGCCCGTGATCTCCTAAACCACGTTCCTCGAGGCCTAAAACATCAAGTCTATCCAACTTTTAATAATATCAAGCGAACAGCAAAAGTCGCCGGCGTCATTCAAACTTAGCCCATTACGGAGGTATCAGACCTACTTCATTCACAACACCCTTTCTGTATTACTTTTTTCCCCTTTCTTTCTTTAGGCCGACCCTAGAAAAGTCAACTCATTTTCTGCACGGCTCTCAGATAAATCCTTGCCTCATATCATCTTTGAGCACGAAATTACAATTATTGTCCAACAATGTGTTTTGACAAACATAATAAATTCTGATATTTCATTCAATTCAATTTTTTTTATTTCACCTTCAGAATAATAATTAACTTTGTAGTCATCAACCGACGAACCAACATATTTTCGCCTTTTCATTAAACAAATTCGTGAACATATTTTTTGTCCATATTACACAATATGAATGAGCATAAATACATTACTTGACTTGTCTCTAGGACTGAAGTTTTATTAAAACTAAGATGTTAAGAAAGAAAGAATTCCAATAAGGTCCATTAGAAGAAGAAGAAGAAGAAAGAAGAAAAAGCATGTTTATTTTTACAAAATGGTACAATTAAATTGTTACATGTAACAATTTAATTGTACCATTTTGTAAAAATAAACATGCTTTTTCTTCTTTCTTCTTCTTCTTCTTCTAATGGACCTTATTGGAATTCTTTCTTTCTTAACATCTTAGTTTTAATAAAACTTCAGTCCTAGAGACAAGTCAAGTAATGTATTTATGCTCATTCATATTGTGTAATATGGACAAAAAATATGTTCACGAATTTGTTTAATGAAAAGGCGAAAATATGTTGGTTCGTCGGTTGATGACTACAAAGTTAATTATTATTCTGAAGGTGAAATAAAAAAAATTGAATTGAATGAAATATGTATAACTCAATTTTATTTAAATACAAAACATGATTGGCAATGGGTGTGAAACCCGTCTGCCGGGTTGCCTGAAGTCGCCGATTTGTCCCTGAAATTGTTGTAATTACTTATATTATTTACTATATTATTTATATATTACTTATATTAATTACTTATAAAGACATTGCATATATTATTTATTTATTTGTATCTTTATTCACTTTTATATTATACACTATTTATTTTTCTGCTAAACCTGGGGGGGGCCTTATCACCAATTAAATTCAGCCACAAGCATCGCCCGATACCTCCAAGATTGCTGCGCGAACTTAGCTATGTCCAGCCAACTGTCCCTGGCATCCAACAGGCAAACCATTCGTCCCAGCGCCAAGGTCCGCTCACCCAAGTAGCGAGTCCGAAATTCAGCGAGCGCTGGGCAAACTCCAAAGAAGTGCCGAATGTCCTCATCTTCACCCAGATTGCAAAGGGAGCAGACACGGCGTGGGCTATCCGATCGTCTATAGGTCCCCTCGTTAAGAGCCAGCAAC
Source organism: Stenodema calcarata (assembly GCA_963920205.1). NCBI lineage: Eukaryota > Metazoa > Arthropoda > Insecta > Hemiptera > Miridae > Stenodema > Stenodema calcarata. The sequence goes on along the minus strand of OY986051.1, from coordinate 28,322,111 downwards.
GCTCCTCTGATTTGAAGGACCCACCGTAGCACCCACACAGGGTGACGCGAGGGCTCACCTCGAAGATCCGCTGGCTTCACGCTGCTGTCCAGTGCTGGGTATAGTGGTTTTCGGGATTGTGCTGCGCTGGCGATCATATCATCCCTCCAGTTTTGTCGGACCGCCTCCACGAGAGTCTCCAGTTGTTGGCTCCATCCTCCAAGGTTTCCCAAGTCCCAGCTTAAGCTGCACCCATTTGCTTGCGCCACATCCAACAGAGAGGCAAACCATCCGAATAAGGTCCATTACCTCTGTGCTGGGATGTTGCACCACAATATCATTTTCTCGGATAACGACCAGATTCCTGTTCTATGTATAAGTTTGTATTCGTGACAATTGAAACAATTATGTTGACGGAGAAACGTTAGAAAAGCCTCAATTTCTGTAGAAGAAATTCTACCATCTCGATTCTAATAACTGCTTGTTTTAGATGTAGGAAGTGATGTTGTTGATCTTAGCCAGTATACATACATTGTGTCTGTTTCCCTTGGCCGAAGTAAACGTCAAATTCCATGGACTCACGTTCATCGTTGTCAGAGAATCGTCATCAGACTGCTGTCATCAGAAAGGCAAGTTCCTGGTATTGAAATCCAGTAGTTGTTGAATCAGCTCTCTCCTCTTCTAGATGAATGAGAAGCTAATGAGTGAGAGAGATCTCCAGATTACCGAACACATACTGAATGTACTACATTTGGGGAAACACTGTACGAGTATGTGAGGAATGAGACTATTTATCATGATTTTAAACTCGACCCTCCTCTTGAATGTCTGTCTATTGAAGGCTACAGAATCGTTCTTACGTCGAAGCGCTGATCGTCCAAATGAAACTGTCAACGAGAGATTTGCAGCATTCACAACATCACGTCTGAAACGGCCGAGTCATATTCGAAACATTTTGGAAAGCTGAATGACCTGTTCCTTTGTGCTCTTTGCATAACTGAAGACTTAGAATTGTGGACTAATCCGTATTGTTCAACATTTCGCTTAAGTGCATTACTCTTGTAATGGTCTTATAAATAAACCGGTAAAAAAAGTAGGTAGGTAATTATGAGGGGCGGAATGCCTGATCAGCAGGTTTTCAATAGAATAAATCCAAAACTGCATGCCACTTTTGGGAGACCGATTTATACGGGTTATTTAGTTGTATTTGAATTGAACCAGTTTTGAATGGAGTATGTTGACTGTGAGGTGGGCTATAAACCTACCTCGTATTTACCCCAGTTGCTATACCTAAAATTACGAAGCTCTATCAATATATTCATCGCATGGAAGTACAGGGCAGGCATTTACTTGTAAAATGAAAGTAGGCTAGTGGTCCTGTGTGTGTCAATGTGAAAGACGAAGTTTTCAGTGTGCGCGTGAGATGTCTACGGGAGTATAATCATCTCAACTCCGTCCTTGAGTAAGAGGCTCAGGTAGGTCGCGCTTTGCATTTAGAAGAGCGACGTTGGTTCCTTTGGAAGACCGCCGTCACTCAGACGAGGAGAGAGGATTCGAAATTGTGGTGGGAAGCTCCATCGAGTCGGTGATTTTGCACTTGAAGACCCTTCACAAGTTACCGACGACAAAAGCTCGAGCGTTGAGGTCGAGTGTTCATCAATTTCGAATTTTTGTTTACATTCAAAAATAATCATTGGAATCGACCAACAACAATTCTGCCACAACAAATTCTTCCACACCTGTTCATTATTGGAGTATAGAGTACATAGGTAATATTGGAGTATATGTAGAGTACATGGTTGTTCCAATTGGATTAAACACGATAAATCGAAAACGGCGTAAGTTCTAGGAGTAGGCAAGTACTCTTGAGGCTAATCAGGTTTTAAAATCTGCGCGGCAGACAAACCTATTAGAACAACAAGATGGACTAACTTGGAATAAGTAATAGGTAATTAGATGTAATAACCTGGAATCAGGTGTTGCCTTTTTTCTTCCTTTTTTAAAACTAAAATTTAGTGTAATAATAAATAAATTTTAGTTTTGCAGGTAACAAATACAATAAATATTATGAGACGTGAAGGGGGAGAAATGGTACAGTGACTTCCTTCTCTTATATATATTAGTATGGATCCTACGTAGGTTCGACTGGTGTGTCTGTAGGAATGGTTGTACTGTACTCTGGTTTGTAGTAGCACAGTGCTCTGGTGGAGGGATACTGTTAATTACGTCTAGTCTCAATCTGCGGAGAGGACGTTCAAGAGGTCTTGGATTGACAATGCTGACAGTGGACTGGGTATACGAGCAACTCAGAACCTCTTTTACCATTGGGATATCAGTATTCTTGTGTAGATTAGAGGTTAAGATTGGAAAGTTAGCAGCTTGTCTAAGATAGTGGTATTGGGTGTTTGCCTTTTTTCACATTTTGAAGATAGGTTAACACCATGGCACTTGATTTCCCAGGATTCTGTTTAATTTTCCAATTGTTGGCACATACATTCAAATCATGAGTGTAGTATTTAGTTAAGTTCAGGGAGAACGATTTTAATCTTTTACAGCAGTCCTGGATGCCATATCTTGTCGAATGCCTTCTCGGTGACAATGAACAGCCCAATGCAGGCTTATTTTCTACATACGAGTCAAAAAAATTGTCCACTATTCGGTGTAGTTGGTGTACACAGGAATGGGTATTTCGGAAAGAGTAGCTTTTCTAGGATTTAGGAAGAGAGAGGGAGGAACCTGATAGGACTGTAGCTCCTGGGGTCAGAGGATGATTTACAGAGTTTTTTAATTATGATTACTACAGCATTTTTCCATGATTGTAGAAAGTAGCCAAGGAGTACGCAACAGTTACAGATTGTTTTGCGACGAAAATGAAGGAGAAGTCAGATTTTAATGGCATTTCTCACCTGTGCAGGGGTAAAATATTCAGGCTCAGCAGTAGGGGAGACAATACGCTTTCAACAACATCATTTTCAATTGCACTTTGCTGGTGGTTAGGAGAGAATTGATTTGGTAGGTAGTATTGATGAAAATCACTCCGCTTCTTGTGGATATGAATAATATTGGGTGTGAGGAGGTCATAAGATCCCCTTGTGAGTTGTTTGGTCGTCTTCCACAGTGAGCCATCTGAGCGATCAAGAAGAGATAGTTCGAGTAGAGGACATGTGTAGAAGAGGAAAACTCGTTTCAATGGACTGTGGTGGGCAGATGAATATATGGCACATGCTTACTTGCGCTTCAGTATGAGTCCCTGTCCTTAACCTTTATTGAGCGATTCCTTCAGTTTGCGTTGCAAAACTCAATTTCAACGGTATCTCCTGGTCACTCCTAGGCCAAGTAACTGGGGTCTGTGGATGACTATGGAAGCAGTACGCGACGGAGAGAAAGATTGCGAGGCTGATTATGGCAGCTCGAAGGAATGGCGATTTGTACGATGATCTCATTTTGGAGCCAGCAAGCCCATGCCCATCCTCAGGCTTGTCGGTAAATATTCCAGATTTTGCAAAATTATTACAGACTAGTAATAATAATTATTATTAGAGTTAGAATGAACAATGTCAGAGGACTTAACGAAATTAAAGTGGTAAACATGTCATTATGATAAGAGAATATTAAATATTATATAATTATTACTACATGTTCTCTTATTATAATTCATAATTATGTTGAAGTAACCGTGATCCACGATGTCCGTTACAATCGCACCGCTGTTTACAGGCCGTTCCCCAGCTGCTGCTTTTGATGTCAAAATTAAAACCACCGTCGCATCACCGTTCGAAGGATTAAAGTGCTCCTCGGGGGAGGGGGAGGATAAAACTGATGGGCCTCTCGCTGTATTACCATGGGATAAATTTTCTCCGGTTATTTCGCCGAAGTAGACCAGATTACGACATCCTTGAGACCTCTTAGTGCTTCTGAAGGGAAAGAAGCAATAAAACACCCGCGGGCCCCTTTAATGCGCATTTATATACGTTGTGGAGCAAGTTATGGATAGGGGGGGCTAGTGGAGTCTGAAAGTCAAATAGTTTAACACCACTACGTACCACTTTGTGCCGTTCGTACTTTGTACGGTGACTTCACGACCAATCATGAGCCTGTGGCTGATGAACACTTCTACCGAATTTCTTTCAAGAGTCGTCAGAAATATCGACTCTTTTCTTCTACCATGACCGCAATCTGCAATTTTCTCAGCTCCCTGATCTTGAGTAGGTACCTTCCAAATTTTTGGTTTTCCAAATCCTTCCAAACCTTCCAAATCTTCGATAATGAACCATTGGAATCGCCCAAAATGCGGTTTACGTTTCAAGATACGTAGATTCAGAAAATCGAATAAAAAAAAAACTCTGCAAATTCTTGACACAACGGTTTATTACCTTCTCTGAGCAGATCACCCTAATCCAATTAACGAACTGTTAGATGAAACTCTAGCTCATCATCCAAATTAAATTTAAAATACCATACGAATTTCTTTCATATCATATCATACTGTACTATACCAAATCATACATACAATAATATACCATGTCATACAAACCGAGTGAATATTGCATTGTCATCCAGTTCTGACCCATTTTTAAAATTTCAAGTCAATAGCTTATTACTCGTATTACAAAATTATTACCCTAGGTCAAAAAGTACTTAACTCGACGGTAATTTGATATTTTATACAATGGAACTGTTGAGAGTACAAGTAGATTCAAGATTACGATCCGTATTTACATAATGCTTATTAAATTAGTAAGGAAGAAATGGAGGTTTAAAATATTTGGCTCCCCTTGAACCCTCTGACGTCATCCATTCCTGCCGGTCCACGTACGTCATCATATCCTGTGAGGTGTTCTTGCCGGCCACTTGTCTGACGTCATCCACCCCCTGCCGGTCCACGTACGTCATATCCTGTGAGGTGTTCTTGCCGGCCACTTGTCTGACGTCATCCACCCCCTGCCGGTCCACGTACGTCATATCCTGTGAGGTGTTCTTGCCAGCCACTTGTCTGACGTCATCTACCCCCTGCCGGTCTACGTACGTCATACCCTGTGAGGTGTTCTTGCCGGACACTTGTCTGACGTCATCCACCCCCTGCCGGTCTACGTACATCATATCCTGTGAGGTGTTCTTGCCGGCCACTTGTCTGACGTCATCCACCCCCTGCCGGTCCACGTACGTCATATCCTGTGAGGTGTTCTTACCAGCCACTTGTCTGTCGTCATCCACCCCCTGCCGGTCCACGTACGTCATCATATCCTGTGTGGTGTTCTTGCCTGTCACTTGTCTGACGTCATCTAACCCCTGCCGGTCCACGTACGTCATACCCTGTGAGGTGTTCTTGCCGGCCAATTGTCTGACGTCATCCACCCTATGCCGGTCTACGTACGTCATATCCTGTGAGGTGTTCTTGCCGGCCACTTGTCTGACGTCATCCACCCCATGCCGGTCCACGTACGTCATCATATCCTGTGTGGTGTTCTTGCCGGCCACTTGTCTGACGTCATCTACCCCTGCCGGTCCACGTACGTCATACCCGGTGAGGTGTTCTTGCCGGCCAATTGTCTTACGTCATCCACCCCCTGCCGGTCCACGTACGTCATATCCTGTGAGGTGTTCTTACCAGCCACTTGTCTGACGTCATCCACCCCCTGCCGGTCCACGTATGTCATATCCAGACTACCTACTGAATAATAAAACCTCTCACAACAAAGAACTCCTATTCAATTCGCACTATAATTTGAAAAAAACTAACTAAAATTTATCAGTTATTAAAACAAGTCGTCATTTGAAAAAGGTGCAATAGCCCCTAGCACTTTGGTAATGTGCGACTTGAATTTTTCAAACGGCAAACTTTGTGTTGAACTAGGAAGGGCGTTGAAAAATTTGATACACCACCAGTTTGTGGCGTTTTCAGCCGCATTCAATCTGCACGGTGGAAGGGAGAGTAACTTCCTGGTGGGGTATTTGTGCTAAGGGGTTTCAAAAAGGCTCAAATTCTTATTCTTATTCTTAAAGGGGTAGAGTCATCATCATTCTACGGCAACTTCGATGATGGAGGCACCTTGTCATTACTTTGTCTTCTCCAACGATCAATGTGAGTTTCTCGTCAAGTTCATTTGGACGAGAAAGTACGAGAGTCTGTTGTGGATGCGGAGTCGCTAAGACGTCAGAGCTGTGGAATACCCCGTAATTAGGAAGAAAACGCCTGATCTCGGGGAAAAGCGGTAGGTGAATTGAGCCCTGAGCTACCCCTGCAGGCGTCACACGTTTCCACGACCTTCTTCGGCTGGAAGTTCAAGCCTTCCGCCCGCCACCACCGCCGCCACCGCCGCCTTCCCAGTTTCACTTCCTTTTCCTCGATTTTGTCGACTCACCTCACGTTCAGCTCCGACCAATCGACGCCGAGTGCTTATTATATTCCGAGGAGTTCCCTATCTTCATACATATACGTACAATTGCATTACCTCCCTCCGGTTCCCTACGTCTCCGCTCACCTTCGTCGAGCTCCCGTATTTATCATAACTTACCGTTGCCCCTTCCAAGAATCCACTCCAAATAACCCTTTATCGCCTTGAAGTACACCATCGTAGAAATCCACTGCTTTTCAATGCATTGGAAAATATTACATAATATTATATATTATTACCCAATTAGTGGAAATACGATCACACGCGTAAAATGACGTGGAATTATAAATACGATTTTTATAGAACTGAAATGGACGGGCCTCGTATACAATAAATGCTCGACTAATTTAGAATTCTCTGTGAAATAATAATCTCCATTATCCGCCAACCAGCTTTGTGCTAAGCGTATTAATAAACCTTATAGGAGAAGTGAGGTATAATAGGGATGGAGATGATAAGGTACTAGAATATTTCTGAGAATTATAAATCAGCGAAGCGTCTGTCGGGCGAAAACACAGTCATTGAAGAAAGACAGATCTCGACAAGAAGAATTAATTAAGTGGAGTTCCCGATTGAATGAAACACAGAAATGAAATGAAGGAATGAAAGGTTTTTCCAACAAGGATAGAGAACGCCCATACGGGAAAGGCTGTCAAGGATTCCAATATGCTTGTTCCTTTGATCCCTCTCTAATTCAATTATTCTTCAAGACTCCCCAACCTCTTTCATCTCGGTTTTTTTCGCTCTCTCCAGAGCTATTTTGTTCTCCTTTTATAGATTCCAAGACGGGTAGCAGATGAATGGTTCGTGAGATGTTTCCAATGCAGATAGAATCTGCTTTGGATACAATTTCAACTAGAACTATAACCTTTTAGTTAGGTAGACGACAACGTAAGCAAATGTCCTTGAGAGCTCAATAACTGTACAAAACAACAGGAGGAATGCGCTAAAATATTGTTCAAATAGGTGACAGGGGAAAGTGGAGACTCGGTAAGTACCTCACTGGTTGTTGCAGCAACACTAAGTGTCACTTAGATTAGTTTGCAGAAACAAAACAAAAATGTAAATAAATAAAAGGATTCTCCATAAAAATGATTCTATGTAAATGATAAAAGTGGGTATACAGTGACTCTGTATTCCAGCGGTGGTGAACGAGGGAAAAGAAATAAAAAAGTCACAGCAGAAATATATCGCACGTATCCTAGAAGAGGGGTACAAGTCCAAAAATTTGATTTCCAGGAATCGCGTTTCAAATTTCTCTCTTACATAAAAGGCTGTGTTTCCATAGCAACATGCCTGATATTAGTGATCTTTGCGGAAACCGTTCCTCACACTAATGCTCCAACACCTCATAGGACAAAAATATTCTTTTTTTTTTAAGGAGAGTGGAGTGGGGGGGAGACTTGACTAAATTTTTCGGACTTGCACCCCTCTTCTAGGATGTGTGCGATATGTTACAAAAAGGATTTATACTTTTCACTTTCAACTTCCGAAAATTTTTGTTTCATAAGTAACATACATAGATGTGTAGTGATAAAAACGTCTCCTCATGGCGCCATGGGGAGATTTCGAAACGGGTACGGTTAGGACATCTCTTTCAGTGGTATATAATAACCTCTTGTTTTTAAGGTTCAGTTTGGACTTAATATAGGCCATAGCATGCGAACTCGCCGTTTCATCCCCTGTGCGGCTTCCGCGTCAGCCGGCGGTCTAGCAACAAGCCTACGTACTTAACGTCTGACACTAGGGGGACTAGGGGGAACTTCTTTTCGTGTTACATTTTCACAGCCTTAGACATACCCACGTCAAAATAGTTAATAATTATTTTATTAATTATTTTGGGAGAGGGCTAATCATACATACATAATATTATTATGTATGATTAGCCGTCTCCCCACAATAGTCGTTTTTTGATGAAATCACATTCAACCAGTTACGGCTTTCTCGAAATATCGGGCTTTTGGTGATGTGGAAGAGAAATTTTGGAGAGGGGAAGGGAAATTAGTCGCTCCCTCTCAATGTCGACCCTCCTGTGAACAGAAATGCCGGTTTTCTACGCCCAATTCTGTACTCATCGGAAGTAATTGGTACAAGTCCAAGTAGCCCTCCGGAGTCTGGGGATCAGTGACGACGGAGGGAGGGAAAAGGGGTGCGTTCGTGATTGCGGAGACAATGAGGTCCCTAAAATTAGAACCAGGGAAAGAGCCGAAGAGGGTCGGAATAGACTAAAATAACAATGAGCCCAAGAAACAACGATATTTTCTACTCGTCCTCATTGTACCTCCCCCTTTCCAACTCCTTCGCCAGCGAACTTCTACCCAATTATTTCCTTATAAAGACGTTATCTAATCATAAAATAAGGTGTTGATTACATCTCGGATTCTTCTTGCTTTGCCCCCTCCCGCCCCGCAATTCCTTTCCCCAGCTTCGTTAGTGCTTCTCCAAACATTTTCAAGATTCTGTAATCACCTTCTGTAATCAGCTAACTAATCACGGAAACGAGACTGCGATCTCAACCGTATCTTCTTCGAGTATTCATTTTAGACGAAAAAAACGAAGTTTTTCTTCAATGAAATAAGCAATGGATTACTTCTTGGTTTATTATCTTCAATAAAAAAAAAACCTATACAATCGTCCAAGAAAACAATTGAAACCCTAAAATAATTTGAGGTTTCACGTTAAATCAAATAAAAAAACTCTGCAAATTCTTGGCTCAACGGTTTATAATATTCTTTGTAAAGGTCACCCTTCCGTTTAAATCACGAAATGATAGATGAAACGTTTACAGAGATGATGAATTAATTACAAATAATTTGTACCAATTTGATTCTGGGGTTTCTATTTCCACCTTCCTACGTCGGCAAAAATTTAATAATTGATACCTAATTAATTATTTGTAATTACTACTTACCTATTCAAAGAATTAAAAATTATTATTAAGTATTATTAATTATTACTAATTATTATTATTTATTAACTCGATGTCTCAACACCAATGTGCTATTTTAATCAGCCGGCCAGGATGAACATGACCCGACAGGCTGCCGCATGATTCATGTTAGAAAAAAAGATATGTTGAAAACAAACTGTAGAACGTGTTTTAAGCAGAACCTTTAGCCGTAGAACGTACCCCCAAAAACAAAGCCGTTGTAAAAACTGGCCCGCCAAAAAACCTCTTCAGCCGCAGAAAGGAATGATATCCATTTTGCCTGCCAGCCATGTATATAGGATGCTCGGTGCTTCGCACCTCGCTGTTGAGTGTGGATATAGAAACCTGATCCTCCTACCCCTAACCTCCTCCACCAATGTTTTCCTGTTCCCTGTTTTCTTCCCACAACCCCCCTTTCGCCCTCCTCTGTTTCCTCTGTTGCACCTGCAGGGAGCTTTTCGCATTATAAAAGTATTACTGGTGGTCACGAGTAATCAGTGGTGGTACAACTACAGTGAATTGATGCTTCAATTCAGGCTTGTTCATCTGACAAAAAGCTCCCGCTTCTATTATGTATACTCTATTATGATATAATATAATTAAGTATCAAGTAGTTAAGTAAAATATATTATATTTTACTTAATTACTTGATATGATACCATCATTTTATGGTAAGTATAGGTATTTCGTATAATACCTAATATATTTTATGTATGTTGTACATATCATAAAGGAAATATTGTAACTGGTATTACTTTTATGGCGTAAAAGTTATACTTTATACTTAAGCCAATAAAAAATATTTGAAAAAAATCTATAAAAATAAAAAAAAATAAAAAATATCAGCTTTCTAGGTTGACTAGGAAAAAAGATAGCCTCTGAGCTCAGTCAGCTGATCTGGTGCACTGTCGTCAGATTTCAGATGCCCCATATTTTCGTAACGCAATTTCGTGACCATTTTGGCAAATTAGCTCACGGCTAAAACATGTTCCATGTCAAAACTTTGTTCAAACTTGAACTGAAATTCCAAGAGTTGTGTTGAATCTTGAAAAGCTGAACACTGAAGGAGGTTTTTTAAACAATTTCGGCTGGTATTATATGTGAACGATCTTCTCGCGATGACGCCAATGGGAGATTTCGAAACGCGTACGGTGCTAGTCAAGTGTTAGGACATCTCCTTAGTTGGATGGAAAAGGGCGGGTAGGGAAAGTGGATACCATAACTCTTTCCGGCTAGTGTAGAATGATATTTGCGATTTTTACAATGAGCGTTTTTTGGGGGGATTATTTATTGCCGACGTCGATAGGTACTAGTTGGAACCCCAGTATTACACCAATACAAATTAATTCCAAATAATGTATCATCGCATTTAAATTTGTAATATATCATTCATATAATTGATTTAGTAGCCAACACAGAGCTATAACCGCCCTGCCCTCATTATTAGTCACCTATTTGAACAAATATTTTAGCGCATTACCAACTCAACGTTTTCCGTATAGTTATTGGTCTCACAAGGTAATTACAGAGCAGTGATCTACATAGAAGGGTGTGATCTGTTTGTTTTTTTACAAACTCTCTACTAAACGTTTCTTTCATCACTTGCCTTCACATCAGTGCAATTGCCTTGCTGCATCAGTTCATCACCAATTTTCAATCTAAAGCCTGAAGTCCTTTGATGCTACTAACTGAATGAACAGCTCCATCCATATTCACGTACAATGAAAACATTATACTCTTTCAAATTTTATTAAAAGGCTAGTGCGATGGTGGATGATTGAAAATAACGTTTTTAACACGGGCGGGAAGGTTCAAAATGTTTGCCGAACGGAAAATAATGGAGCCAATGTAGCTTTCGGATCCAATAAACCATCGGCAGCCATGTACTCGGATGGATGGACTTTGGATTTTAATGAAGTAATTTCGATTAAGTAACTTTTTCGCCAGGATGTATCCGGAAAAATTCAAATGAGGGCAAGTGTTTCAGTCAAGAAATATTTCGGGTGAATGCACAATGTAATGTACGGACTTTGCAAATTGATCATTGATTACCTCATCCTAGCTGGGGCGGCCAGTTCTAAAACGGCGTAAACACCAGGCCCCCGAAAATGCAATTTGTAGCCTTGCATCGAATAGAGAAACTCTGCGAATCGGATCAAAAAAACGGTTTATTATCGTCTGTACTGATCCCTTATCTGTACACAATCCTTGTTTCTAGATTAATGCTGTGTATAAATTTACCGTGTGAGTCCTATAACTATACGAAACAGGTTGATTAATGTGATAAATTCCTCCAAAGGTAATTTTCGAGATGGGTGGTGGATGTGAGGAGACGGAGTGGGTTAGGTAACTAGCTCAGGAATGGTGTACAAATTTTTTGTATAAATTATAAATGAATAATTTATATTTTATGAAACATTATTCCTAAATAAAAGCTAATTATTGTCAACTTCCTGTGGGGGAATCTGTTCATCACCATCAATTTCTGAATCGGATTGATGGTCACTGAAGATCCACGTTATCCTGTTCACAAATAATGTCTGAGGCATCACCGTTGGAAGCGTCGTCCTCTTCGGTGAGCTCTTGTAGAACCGACTGGTACTCTGAAGGGGGGGACGATACGGCGGGACATGGTGGCCAGATTGGCGTACGAAATACGCCAGGTCGTATTTTTAGGACTTTACCGGCTACTTGCCAAATATTAATTAATCGGCGGGCGTTGAATTTGACATGATCACGTGCGTGTTAGTTTGATAGAAGGTTAGATGGGTGGGGAAGGTACTCAGCGGGGAACCCCCAGTAGTAATGGAAATTTTACTGCGCTTGGCGTACTGTATTCGCCAGATCTGGCCGTGGAGGGTTAAAACAAAATTATTGTCACGGTTGTTTTAAATGTTTCAATTCAATATTCAGTATGCAGTTCTGTCCCCACATTTATGTCACGGTTACAACAACCTATCATTCTAACTTCGCCAATTCAGTTCACGATTATATCAACTTGTTACATGATATGAACAATATGTACATGTATACATATGTATACATTACTCGTATGTATACATTACTCAAGTCCCAATTCTTTTGCTTTACACACCTATTTTCAAAATAGGTTCGTTTTTACATTAATAAAAAATTAATTAGTTTTCTCATTATTCAGCATCACAAAATAGTATTAATTAATGTACAAACGAATCCAATTATTGCAACTCAAATTAAGACTAAGTAGTTGATATCAAAACGAATACAAAGTCAATGACTTCATATCTCTGAGATGAATAGGGAACTGTTGATGTTCGGTAGGTAGAGCGTACAGCTCTATCGAGACAAGCCTTATCTCACGCACGCCTCTGGCGGTGCTATCCGAAGTTATTACCGCACATAAAAGAAGAGTCTCATCGTCGCATCATGTGGAAACCATCGCCTCTATCCCATCATCCTTATCCTCTTCGTATAGTCGACATTGACGCTCATCATGACTTCGTTATCAATAACTGATAATAGTGCAACGTTTAGAGGCGTAGCAAGTTGGAATATATGCGCTTGCTTCTTCACTCTTGAGGGTATGGGGTCGGTACCTATGTATTGTATTCAGCGAGACATAAAAAGTTCCAGTCATCCAGCAAGGTCTTATAATATACTTGAGCAAATTTTCAATTTATATAATATTGTACGTTGAACTTCTTTTATAGCGAATTTTCGAAGAAAAGGAAGCTATTGTTCTTGGTCCAAAATTATTGAAACTCGAATTTCCGAAAACATTTCATACCAAAATCCGTTCCAGACCATCCTGAATTCAGTGCCAAACGACGATAACTCTCGTTAGAATTGAGATAAAAAGTTCAAATTTGCACAAAACATCCGTCCTGGCAATCGAAAGTAACCTTTAAATTTCAATGTTCAATATCCATAATTCGATCTTATCGAATATCGATCTACCCACAAACCCATAAATACCCAAAATGAAACAGTCTGACTAGTGACACCTCATTAGAGATGTTTTAACGCTGAACACGATGGTGAAGTCAGAATTGCGATATTCCGTTCTCAAACTGGAGCAGTTTGAAGATGAAGAAACGAGATGCTCTTCACGGTTCATCTGCTCCAATCTGATAACGGAATGAGATATCGCAATTTTCACTTCACCATCGTGTTCAGCTTTGAAAAATCTATTAGCTGATGTGTTACACGGCAAAAAAGGAGAAAAGTGCACATTTTTCACAAAATGAGGTTTTTGCTTAGACACTACAGCATATTATGTATAGCTGGAAACAATAAAATTATTTTATCGAATTTATGTTTATTATTTAATAATAACATTAATTAATAAAGTTTTTTCAATGCAATTCCACCAACTTCGTGATATTCATTGGCTGCAGGGTTTAGAATAAGGTGTTTCAGATAAACATGATCAAATGTTTCAGCGGAGATTTTGAAACTATCCAATAGAACCTATTGGATCTGACATCTAATGTTTATTGATATTTTGGTGACTGTTCCTTGAGGAACACCATAAAATGGCTTTATACCTAAAAATTATTATTTATTAGCTCTAATTTAGTAAAAAAATTGGTTTTTTCGAATCATCACTATTTCCATTCAGGAGAAAGTAGTCAAATTACCATCTTCATGAAAAACCTGAAAAATATCTGTTACGTGGTATTTTATCCGCTGTATCCTCCACGTTATATTCAGGTGTGCTATTTCAGAGTTCAATACATGACAAAAATTTGGGGTTGAACAAATATTAGGTTAGCAATCCGCACTTTCCAACTATAGTCAAGCTAATCGAAAACTTTGGCACTCTCCTGTAAAATGTCGAAAGATTTACTTGATCACTTTCACCTCCAACCCGACGGTTTATTATAAAACCAGTAAAACTGAGACATTTTACGTACAACCAGTTGTTTCTTCGAAAATTCGCTAGCATAGCCATGCTGTAAGAAACTTCTTTTTCTTGTACGTTGCTCGATTTGTTTCTTTGAATTAACCATATTAGGTGTTTGTGGTATGCAGGCACCTTGTAAAAAAATTTCAGACGACCGTAATAAGTGTTCATTTGAGAAATTGTGAAAATATTGATTCCTGCGATGTACTTCTGGAGTCGAGATGTAGCATGGTCGATATGCACGCACCTCGTTTCGAGTGAATCAGGACTTGCAACTATAATTTGGTTATTTGAATTACCTGGGTATTTGAATATACCCAACCAAATTTACCTGGTCTTCAACCAACGTCTTGATTGAATTATGAAGTTTAAAAAAGTAGCCTTGTGTGATATTTAATGAGAACTCTCTTTACCGGTCCAGTTCTTTGCCACTTTACAAAGCTTACCGGTAAAATTGAACGGTTACTTCGTTGTCACTGGAACTAGGAACCGTTCCTGGAATTACCTGTACCGACACACCCTCATCATCCATAATATTATGTTCGAAGTTCCCCTCCGGCGTAGCTTTTCCTGGCATTGAGGTCGTGACTAGAGCATGTTCCATGCTGAAATTCGATTGCAGGTTGCAATAAATAGAGACAGAAAAACCATTAGCTAATAATAAAATTCTCTCGTGAATGCGCTTTTTCGTTTCTTTCCACCATTATCAACTCTCCAAAGATAATTCCCATTGGAACATTTCACTTTAAGAATATCGTAATTGAAGGAAAATGGAATAAGATGAAAGAAGAGGTCTCCGGTTCCGTTTTTAAGGAGTAAAACAATTTAAAGAGGGCGAGGTTACCGATCATTAAGTCGTTCCTTTATTCATTCTCTCTTCTCTCTTCTGTGTTTGTGTTTGCGGCTTCCTTTAATTTTCTTTGTGAAAAATTAATTAGGCAGGCCGCAGATGGCAAACAGAGGCTTCTCTTTGTCTAATATATCCCGACCAACTAAAGATCCCTCCGCCGACCGCTTATAGTTGGCCTCCGACCTCCTTTCTCCCGCGTTCCTTCTTCTCACACCAATATAAAAGCTGAGCCAGAATCAAATTAAACCTCATCTCCGTCAGGTCCGGAGAACCCACCTCCCGAACCCTTGAATAATGGTAACGACGTTCTAGACCAATAAAACCGCCAATGCGTCGGGTAAATACATCAATAGGAATCTAACTGGGCTAATTAATTTTTTCAATCCATGATTTTAAACGAGAACCACAGTGATTTACAATTTGTAATGTACAACAACTGTTGTTCAAGTGTGTTGTTTTGTACATATATCAATACGTCTCTTTATCTCTGATGAACATTAGTGTTAATTATAATAGGGCTCCGTGTATGTTGGCGAGAAGCCCTCGGTCCTGGGTTTGATTCCAAGGCTGGTAACAAGCTTTAAAAAGTCTAGGGCCCTGCCAGCACTACCCTAAAGAGAAATTTAAACATTTGAGATGCCGGCCACATTATTAAAGCCTCAGGCAGATAATTTTCCGAAAAAGGAAATGGAGCGGCAGAGCAATCGAAAAGGAGTTGGCGGCGGTATCAAGCAATTTAACCCTTCAAATGTACACACCTCGTTTCGAGTGAATCACGGCTTGCAACCAGAGTTGTCAGATCCCTATTAGAGCAAACCGCCGCTACTGGGGTCTGATGTAGCCCAAAAATCGCGCGGGCTTATGAAGCCCAAATAGCACGACAAATCTTGGGATGTAGCCCAAAAACGCGTTTTTTAAAAACCTGTAAGAGATGGTGTAGAAGCACTATGGTGGCACACTTGAATTTGCCCCCTCAAGAAGCAGCGAAGAAGAAGGACGACGGACGGTGGTAAACGCAGTAAACAGATGACTGTGAATAGCGCCTGTCGTCTGTTCCTCCCTCTCCGCCACTTTCCCACCAATGCAGCATTTGGCCCATCATTTGGCCTACGAAATTTGGGGAACTTTTTGACAAAAACGCGTTATTTTTGGCCCGACAGCCCAAATCGCGCTAAAACGCGTTTCCAAATTTTACGTAGCGAAATCACCTCCAAATATAGCCCAAATTGCGGTTTACAGCCCAATCTGGCAACTCTAATCAGGTCTTGCAACTATAATTTGTAATTTGTTTATCGGAATTACCTGTTTAACATCTGACTGGGTATCTACACAACCAATTTCACCTGATCTTCAAATCGAGCAACGTAAATTAAAAAAAAAACAAAAAAAAAAAAAAACAATCATACAGCATGGCTATAAGATAAGAGCGAATTTTCGAAGAGACAATTGGTTTTATGTCAAATGTCCCCGTTTCGCTGATTTGATATTAAATCGTCGAGTTGGAGGTGAAAGTGATCAAGTGCATTTTTCGACATTTTGCAGGAAAGCCTGGCAAAGTTTTCGATCAACTTGAATAGCAGGAAAGTGTGGATTGCTAACCTAATATTTGTTCAAACCCAAATGTTTGTCATGTATTGAACTCTGAAATAGCACACCTGAATATAACGTGAAGGATACAGTGGATAAAATGCCACGTAACTGATATTTTTCAGGTTTTTAATGAAGATGGTAATTTGACTACTTAGGTATACCTGAATGGAAATAGTGATGATTCGAACATGATCATTATGTATAAACTAATTTTTACCTGAAATACCTTATTCAAAGCCCTGCAGTTGATGAATATCACGAAGTTGATGAAATTGCATTGAAGAAACTTAATTAAATAATTTTAATATTTATAAAATAATTTTATTGTTTCCAGCTATACATATTATACTTTATTGTCTTGATAAGCAAAAACCTCCAGCAGCAAGTTACTGTTTCTTATGTTTTTAGTGGGCGTCCCCTATTGCATGCATCAGGAAACTAACAAAATGTTTTATTTCACAAGTTTTATTTTAAAACTCGATTACTATTCCTCACATATTATAAGAGCATATTAAATATATTTTGACTGAAATCAAATATTACTATTATTTCTTGTTTGAAATTGTAGCTTGGGCACCTTGCGTCCTGTTTACCATTTTACATACCACTCGTATTTATGTTTCTAATATTTATGTTTGTTGTTGACCATGAAAGTAATACATTTAGTAGGCATTTAGAGAGAATTCCAGAGGTTTAAGTTCGGGGTAGCAGGTAAAGTAGATGGAAAAGTATAAGAGCGACTATTTTTTGAAAGAGCTAAAAAGGGAGTTTCGTTATAAACTTGGTCTAATAGTATTGTAAATTTGAGAAGAGGACGGCGGGAGGGGAGTCTGGGCGGGTCTCGTGGGCTACGGTGCACAGGACAAGCTCTTCGGCCAACTTTGTTGGACAGTTTAATGAGTGTTTAGCTTTGGGTTGTGGAATGTGCTAAGTTGGTCTTGTTTTACTCTCCGCCCCTCTAATAGCTAAGGCTTCCTCCCGGCAGCACAAATCACGAATGAGCTCCCTTTCCTCTTCCTCGTCCTCCCGTCCCAAACGAGTTTGATACCAATCACTACGAGATGGGTCCTCCGACTGTTCGACAAATAGTTTTCTAAACCCTTCCGAGTGCGACGCCAACATGCCGCTTTCTTCAGTACGTCGTTTCAGTAGCTAAATTCAATGTCATTTCCATAGGGTCAACTTAGGACCAGAGTTACCGACCAAGACAGGCTTTATTTCAACCCCTCCTTCCGCTACTCCATCTTGTATCTGAGAAAATAAAAGCTATAAATTCTGACATACTTAACAACTTATTATTTATTTTCTGTACAGACCCTTCAAACATTAAGACAACAACTCTGCCAATTCTTGGGCAATGGTATATTATCTTCTGTCATCTACCTCAGCCTTGACGAATATCGCGAATGTTATATTGGTTTTGCGCATATCTACTTCAGCGTGATACCCCGTTCAAAATCGACCGGAGATCCTGGTGCACCTTGAAGGATATACGAACGAACTTCTCTCTACGGGTACCAAATATTCGTCGTGTACACGCATTGCTTGTTTGTCCACAACTCTTTTCTACTGACGTGGTGATAGCCGCTCGACCTTCCTAAAGCACTCAAACTAGAGTACTTACCCTCTGGTAGCGCGGGTACGCAATAGAGGTCTCTATAGAGCAGGTACGCTATTTATTCCAAGCCCACCTAGATACAGTGCCCTATATCAGGGTTTCCCAACAACAAATTTTGAAGGACCTCTGAAAATATCGCTACAATGTCAAGGACCCCCGACAGGATAACTACGGATGCCTGTGCGTTCTTGAAGGTAATTGGAAAAACTACAATCATATCACTTCACCAGCCCATTCTCATAACGCTGATTTACGCTTGACTTCAAACTGTAACTGTCTCCTGAGTCATCCTCCGCGGACCTGTTGGTAACAACTGCCCTATTTAATATTTATTTTCAGGCAAGGCGTCAATACGTGACAAGGAATGAATGTTGGATGGTCAACGATAGAAAATTTAATAGAAAATACAGTAAAACTCCTTCACAGGGTAAACATATTGGGATATCAGGGATCACAGGGTAGTCTTCATCGCCTTATAGAATATTTTGAGGGGAACTTCAAAGGGGTGAATTCAAATTCAGGTGAAACTGCAGGTGCAATATGAAATGATGGCGGAGTACTACTGCACTATACCTCAAGCTTTTTTGAAAACATGCCAGGCGGTGTTTCGGCACTCCCAGTATATCTCAGTTTTCATGATCGAACCTCAGATCTCTTTTTTCATGGAGATCAGGATTTCTATCACGTATAAGCTGGGGATGGACAGCGACCCCTCGTTAGCAAATTCACCACGACAGGATGAAAGAGGATGCGCCCCCCGCAGAATCCGCAACACTCTTTTTTGTACCTAAAAAACTGCCTCGATGTTGGAGCTGGATCCCTAGAAAAGCACGGCATACCCTTGGCAGAAACTGAACACGAATCTATTTTGTTCAATAAATTGTTATGAAGTATTTTAATGGCAAACCTAACCGCATTATAATTAGATTTATTGAACAAAATATAAAGATAAGGCAGCATTTCACGATATCATTTTGTGTTGTTGCTGCATTTTACGATGCCACTTTAGACGTGTACTGAGTTGGTGGCCCTCGTGGAGGCTCTTTATTATACTGTAACTTTAACCTCCTTCAAAATTATTATTTTTACAGACAATAAAAGTTCGATACAGCAGGTTAAGAAGGTAGGACTTCAACCAACAACGAATAGCCTCATTCATGCTGTGAGAAATATGTTGCAACCTATGGTGAATAATGGTAGGGAGGTGTGTTTGGTATGCATGGGGGAAGGGACATTCCGGGATAACTGGGAATGAGATTGCGGACCATCTCTCGAAAGAAGCAGCCTATGTGTCGTCAGAAATAGACACAGCAATTTCCCCTCGAGGCCTTTACAGTTGGTGCAAAAGTAAAATGGTGGATAAGTGGCACCAACGATTCTCATCCCTACCAGCAGGCTCCTACTATACCTCGCATTCAACCTCGCATTCCGCGGGCCCCATGGTTTGCCCAATCCGTGTTCTGTAAAGACATGGTTGGAATCATCTGCAGAGCTGGACATGCGATGTGTGGAGTAACGAGGCTGAAAATGAACTGGTCTACTACAGCTGAGTGTGGAAGATGTCAGGCTGTGACAGAAGATCTCCATCACATAGTTTTGGAATGCCCTGGACTAGCTGCAAGGAGACTCCGCTTGTCTGACGAGCTGGCCTCATGCACGAAACAACCCTGCAACCTGCCCTACCTACTCCAAGCATCAGCAAAAGGGTTTAATGTATTATACAAATTTCTATCCGAAAGTGAAGAACCAATCGATTCATTTAAACCTTAAGTAGGAATAACATTGTACCTATGATTTTAAAAATGTAACAATTCATCTTGAGGCTGTATGAGAAAATGCTCTAACGTTGACATGGTAATGTACCTACTGTCATGTTTACGTACTGTCATAAGTTGTAGTTGGCTAGTTCACCACAGGATGATGATACATTTTACAGTGGTAGACGATCTAGTCTGTAGGTTACTTCGCAAAGTCGCTCGTTAGGCGATTCTGTATGACTGGAACTAATTTATTTTTCTTTTGAAAATTGGGTTTTAAGGGGAACTGTCTCTCCCGTGGAAGAAACGCAGAAGTATTCCGACGAGAGGGATGAGGGATCAAGAAGTAAAAAACAGCGGTTAACTTGTAAAGTGAGCGCAGGTATAGCAGTCCATCACAGCAGGAGTTCGGGGAGGAAGGAAGAAAGAACAGAAAAAGAGGAAGAAAAAAGAAAAATTTTGAGGTTGAAATGAACTAATGGCCTGGGGGTTAGTGTCACCTGAGTTTTATTACCTCAGCCGTTCTGGGAGGAGGTCGGAAGGAACTGGAAAAGATCGGGGATTTCGCACTTGGTGCCCTCCCATCGCCATCACCAACCTGCCCCACGGGGGGAATCAATAGTGAAACAAGCTTCGCAGTCTTTATTTGCCGCGATAATTTGACGGTGACTACAAATGGATCTAAATCGAAATCGAAGTAAGAGCGAGAGGCAGCAGGAACAATATTATCATTTTTAACTCATTAGTGACCATAACTTCTGCTATCACGAAACTAATCAAATAGACCAAGATGTGGAGAACGAAGCTGAATGAGTCGAAATCAACACCTACACATTACCTTGTCCTTGAACCTTAAAAGTAGAAATCTATTGGTATGAAATACCGTTTGCCGATACAGTAAAATCCACGAGGTTGATTTTTGACTCCAAATTAAATTGGAAAAATCACATTGAAATGAAAAACTCTCTGGGAAGATGATGTCGGTGACCAACGGCTTCAGGTGGCGTATATGGTGGTTTCTTCACCTACTGTGATGACTGATGAGGAATCAGGAGACGAAGAAGAAGATGGTGACTTCTTGCACCAGCAGAAGTAGTTTTCAACAGTGAACTCCGGACGCATGTGGACAATCTCTGCAGTGGGCCAAGCCTGTTCAGGTATTTGAAAGAACGGGGTTATTCCACTACTAGCACATTTCGCGAAAATCGCATTCCAAAGAGTCGTAAGTCTAGCCAAAAGAGACGAGGAAATCTAGGGGCTAAGCAAAACTTTTGGCAAGGAGCCGAGAGATTCCGTTTTGGAAAAAAGTGGTGGAATCATTTTACAACGGAAATATGAAATGCCACCGCCCGTCTACAATAGCTGTTTACAACAACTGATAGGGGGGGGGGGGCAGATCAAATGGACGCGAATATTGGAGCATACAGGATTGCTATGAGATAAAAAAAAATCGACTGGCCTACTTTTACGTGACTCGTGGATGCAGCAGTGCAGAACGCATGGATTGCTTATCGTAAAACCAATCCATAAGCCAATTCAACTCGGGTCAACTTGGGCGTGCGTTATGACAGAATTGCTCATTATGCTCATTGGTCATATTGATCAGAGATGCGCAGTGTGCAGAACTCTCTAAACAGTCAACTTGTGTGGTATCTATGGGGCCTCCTTAATATAATTTTAGAGTAATATTTTGAACTGTCCAAAGGACCCCCAACCGCGTCTTCGTAGCACCCCCCCAAACAATAATACCATAATGCAGTAAGGAAGAAACAAGGCCACCTGTTTTAAATAATAAGACTTCAGAAAACCAACCAAAGATTTAATTTTATTACTAGGTAAATCGTTTGAAACAACAAACCACTGAGTTGT
Organism: Stenodema calcarata; assembly: GCA_963920205.1. Classification (NCBI taxonomy): domain Eukaryota; kingdom Metazoa; phylum Arthropoda; class Insecta; order Hemiptera; family Miridae; genus Stenodema; species Stenodema calcarata. The sequence goes on along the minus strand of OY986051.1, from coordinate 28,300,239 downwards.
GCTGTGTCAGCAGTAGTGCAATTCAAACTCAGTGGATCAAAACGGGGTAAGGTTTCTCTGAAAACATTAAGTAGGTACATTGGAGTTAAACTAATGGGAAATGAAAAATTGCTAGGTGAATAGTGGTATTATATGCAGTTGTAGTAAATACATTACGAACGGAAACACTTATAAGATGACGTATATTAGCTACATCCAGAAACACCAGACAAATAAATTAAACATTTATTGTATTGGCTTGTCTATAACAAAAGGGTGAGAAGGGGTGTACCTAATTTAGCTCTCTGGACACTTCGCGGAGCAAGGTGGAACACATTGATGTGCAACCATTTTAATGCCGTTTAACAATTTTATTGAAATATTCAAAATATCCATTGAAAATTATCATAAACCAATATAGTTGTTCAATAAAATTTTTAAACGGCATTAAAATGGTTGCCATATCAAAAGCGTTCATAAATAATGCAACTACCCCACTGGCCTTGCCTAATAGAATGAATTAGATCACCGAAGTTGAGATACCTCGAGCGTGGTTAGTACATACTTGGGTGGGTCCCGATGTAGGACGCACATACTAATAACACTGATTTAACTCTGCTATTCATGGAACCGTGTAATTATTTGGAATTAGCGAGACATTCGAATTATCTAGAGTAGAATTATGGAAAGGAACGCGAAGGGGCATGGAAAGTGGTCCCATTCCATCTACCTCTAAGGTGAATTCCGCTGGGTAAACTTAGTGATATTCTAATACCTGTTCCCCAGCTGTCGGGACAACAGGTTCTGTCGAGCCACAAATACCGAAAACCTCATTTAGAACCGGAATCACACCCCGGATGACCGACAAGAAATAAAGTGGGAGTTTATACGCGTTTCCCCTCCTGCAAATTCCAAACTCGTACCGAAGGGAAAGGAGAAAACTCGCCGAGTTTAATTACCTGGGGCCATCCCTTCTCGATGCGCAGAAGCTCGCCAGAGGGCAGAAAAAGGTTCAAGGAAGAGACTATGTAGTGGAGGGGCAAGAGCTGGAGATCCCATTAACCGCGGAAGGAGGAAAAAATACGAAATGGGAAAAAAAGCTTCCAACGACCAACTTCTGAACTGGTTGGGGTAACTATCCCTAATTATTGCAGTTCTTTCCACTTCTCTGCCCCTCCCCTCACAACCAAAGGTTTTAATGTCCGGGATGGTGAGTTTCCCAATGAGATTTTGAAAGAAAATTAGAACGGCACAGGGTATTGTGCTACTGGAGGGGCTAACGACCGGAGGTAATGTAGATGTTATTGTGGACGAACTCATCAATTCACTTAATACATGAAGTGGTCGGGGGAGTGGCGTTAAAACCACCATTTGCTAGAGGGCGATTACAGTCCTAAGCACAGGTTTGAACGTGATCTGAAATGCATAACTGACAGGGAATTGTCATAACGTCTCAGTTTTACGCGCCCAAGTGCCTTCAAGTGCTTTTCAAATGGTTAAGCGTCTTCTAGAACCACCGATCGAATCATTTATGGTCGGGGGAGTGACGTTAAAGCGCACCACCATTTACTAGAGGAAGATTACGGTCCTAAGCACGGGTTTAAACGTGATCTGAAAGACATAACTAATTGGGCCTGAGGTACTTGAGGGAATTGCACAATTGCACAATTGGGCCTCTAGGTTGTACCTGATTGTACTCAAGGCAGATGACACTAGGGGTTTGGTAATCTCACTATTCATGGAAGTGATGGAGACGGCTAATCCGCCTTTGACATGTTTTTCAAGGGTTTCGACCTACGTATGGGGATTTTCACGTTTCCCAATTCCCCGGGGGACGGAAATCTGTATCGCCGTCGATTTGATGGACGAATTGGAGAAGAAGTCGGACACCAGGACAGGAGAAATCGGAAAGGCTTGTAGGGAGAAATCCAGGGTGGCAAACAGTAAGAGAATTGGCCCACAAGTTTAAAGGAGAGCCTACTAGAGGTGAATGGTAGAAAAATTATACTCCTACTGAACTTTGTACATTTAAATTTTTTCCTACTGTTTCTTGTGACGTAGAGAGGTCCTTTTCCTCTTTAAAACTATTACTAAACGACGGGCCTTTTCTGTTGAAAACTTGGAGAAAGTGTTGGTTGTACAATACAATAACTTTGTTGATGAATTATAATTTAGATTTTATTAAATAAATTGTGGCGAAAAAAGGTTTGATTTATTCCTTTTATATTCTTTTCGTGCCTACATTAGTTACCTAAATCTAGGTTATCATTGAGATATTTGGTCGTCAAATTACATATTTTGGTGGGGTGCATATTTTTTCGCAAATTGTTTTTGGCACGAGTGCACATTTTGCATATTTTGTCAATCGTGAAATCATATTATTATTTTGGATGACAATAAGTGAGGAGTAATGGGTTAGGACCAATGCAAAGTGAAAGGTCCGTGGCGAAGCAATGTCTGGGCTCAGAGGTCATGATGCGTTTGGCGCAATTCCTGCTCCCAGAAATACTAACGGGAGTAATGACTTTGGACCGATTGGTGCGCTGTATTCCCTCATTTGTGAGAACGAACAAAAATTTTGCCTGACGCCAATTTACGGATGCACTTTTCACTTGTGTCAAGCGTGGTACAGTTGGCTGAAAAATGTAAGAACCTGCAGAAGAAGTACAATGAAAATCACATTTGAAGTGGACATCGATGGTATGGACTTGGGTGCTGTGAGTACTTGGGTGCTGTAACCAAATGAAACCTGATGGCGAATGAAAATATAGCTACCTATATTTCCGTACGTAGAATTATTGACGAATAAAGAGTGAACTGAAATACATTTTTTGGGCGAGAGGTGAATTTGGACCAATGTGAGCCCAAACTCATTGCCTATCGTCAGGGGACCTTAGCTATGCCATAACTATTTCGGTCCGAACCCATTGCGGTTTCAAGCGATTGGTCCAAACCCAGACCCACAAAAAAGTGCATATTTTCCGGGCTCTAATGAGTACTATTATTCGGATACATTAAAGTTTTGGGCCCTTGGAAAACTCGAGAGATTTTGTAAACATTCATTGGTGTTGAGGGCCGTCCAGGTGACACTTCCTGTGTTCTACAATAATGCAGCTATGGCAACGGAGAGATCCCCAACGAGTCTGTCCGGATGTGATGGTTGAGAGTCTCTAGGAAACGTCACCTAGTCACCTCCAGGCTCAATGCAGTGAGACCCTCGAGCTCATGAACTGGCTTCGGGAAGAGGATCAAGAGAGCCTTTATGCAGGAAAATACAATCCACGGCACTGTAATACGAGTATTTATTCCTGCGTGGACGAGCCGTACCATATCCTTCTTATTCTGGGCGTTTCCTTCTTGTTTCATCTAGTGATGAAACCCATATTCTGAATAATATAGGTACAAAACCACTACATACAGGTACAAAATCAAATACAATATACAAATGAATTAATAAATATATCCTCCCATAATTGGTTGATTATCATCTTTCTGTGAAGTGGATTGCAAAAACGAAATCAATCACAATGAACGTTGTTGTCGTTATGACGAAAAAGGGCTTTAGTGAACATTCTGCGTTACAATATGAAATGTTGAATATTTCTAACCTCGTCTTACATCCCTTTTGGTCCGAGCCCGGATCTCGAATTTCAATGTTTAGGACAAAACCACTAGGAAAAATGCCAAGGGCGGCGTTCGGCGGATAGTAATTCGATTTTCTGGTTGTAGGGTGAAGGGGCCAGTCTTGGAACCCCCACAGGGATGGACATTTCAGTTTCAGTTTTGAATAATAAGGTTCAGAGGCTCATTACAACTTTGATGTTTGGAGTACAGCTTACAGGATACCTTTGGAGGATACATTTACAGGATACCTTTGGCGAACACCAAGGATCAACATAATAGGTATGTTGGCGAATACCAAGGATCTACATCATATTATGATCCTTGCATCCTTTAGTGGCGTCCTCCAAAGTATGTATTTCCACGATCTACCAGGCGACACCTAAAGACAGATTCTGTCTTTAGGTGTCGCCTGGTAGATGCCTTCAGTGCAGGGTAGGTGCCTTCAGTGCAGTGTTGATACCCAACTGTGACAGCCAAGGTAAGCTTTTTTTTTCAACAGTATTTCATATTTTTATGATGATCTATATTTTTCTAGCAGTCTATTTACACGAATTAGGACCTGGCTAATTAATTTTACTCTCAGAACTTGTTTTGATGTGTTTTCATAAGACGTTCACGACTAGTTTGACCTGTTATGTACACAGTGTTCATTACTGGTCCAGACACGTGTTTTTCAAACGTAACCCTAGTCTTGTTGTAGAAATCGAGTTAAGTCGATTGGTTCAAGTTTTAGATTAATTTGAGTATCTGGGCCAGTAATGAACGGGGGATGTTCATCAATGGTCAAAAGAAGTGACCATAACTGGACTTTTACAAAAATTGCGCATGTTGACTGGTGAGTGACAAAAGCAAACTTGCTTTCAGATGTAATATACCTAGCTACTGTATCGTTTAATGTCAAGTACTTTTTTATTTTGACCTATACAGAATTCTGTCAATTCGTTCGTCAATACATTTTAAAGTTCCTGTATTCAAACTGTCCATATCTGGTTCTTCGAGTGTCCATAACTAAGAAAACTGTGTTTTCACGTGCTCATAATTGATCCAAAAATGTTGAGCTCGAAAATAATTTACCATAAATTCAATTTTCATTCAATTTGAAATTTTTGATCTCTGATGGTTAGAGGAGATGTATACATAGGAGAGTATGGAAGAAAGAGAGTATGGAAGAAAGAGAGTAGGGAGAGTACGGAAGAAAGAGAGTAAAAATTGCAGAATTAAGTTGCGGCTTAAAAGTCACAAATAAGTTCTAATTTATATTAACACTGTCCATCACTGGCCCCTTTACCCTACGTATCATGAGACGTAAACTCATCAACTGTGTGGTCTTGTTAGATTCCAACGTTTCATTATCGAATTTAATATACCAAAAGGGTAGGTACGATGGTAGGTACGATATCAAATCCATCAAAATCTACAACACAGGGCTTTTATGTACGTCCATCAAAACGGATCCACTAGCGGTCAATGCAGAACGGTAATGGACATTTTGATTTTGACTAACAAAATTTGGTTGATCTCCGTATAAATACAATTTGTTCAACTACCGTGAATAATGAAGGAGAATGAAAGGATCATGTCATTCTCCTCAAGTATCGCCTCAGTTTAGTAAAGCTATCGAACTGGGAGTCACCCAGCCGTTGGGAAAGTGTAGAGAAGAGGATTGTGTAGGTAGACAGTGGCAAAAGCTTAGGGTGAGGATAGCGGTAACAATATCTCCAAACCAAGTTTTATCCTCACTTACGGGGAAAGAGAGAGATGGAGAGGGCGAGAGAGAGTTGAAATGGATGGAGAGGTGGACTGGAAGGAAGTTTATGTATTGAAGCGATTGTGCGGTGAGCTGAGGGTTCAACGGGAGCTATTTACTGGCTCGGGGCCAATACATTCGACAAAAAATTACCTTTCACTACAAAGGCCATGTGTCCGAAACGCTTCATCACGCCGATGAACAATGATCAACCGTGTGCCGCCTCCTCCTCAATCATATAATAATAGTGTGCACATGAGTTTCAGGCACATAAGTTGTAACATGATACCAACACTTACATAATGCCAACTACTTAGTGGTTATCCAGACCGTTTTCGTCTCCGTTTCGTTGATTGGAGAGAACTCACCAAGAAATGTAAAATTATTAAGCCTTGACCTGCCAAAATCATGTAATAACGTCATGGAATAGGGCGACAGTTCGGAGCCTGTCTCTGATTTCCTGTCTAATCCGAGAGGCTGAAATTCGAAATGGAGCCTCTTTGGAACTGCCGGCTAACAATGAAGAGGTACAGAGCCACCCTGATCTGCTGAAAGAGATTTGAAGCAAATGTTTTCTCTATGAACTATGAACCTGAAATTCCAAACGGCTCTTTGAAACTCTTGGGTGACAATGAAGAGATACAGAGCCACGCTTATCAGCCGAAGGGCTTATCTCTCAAGCATGTTTCTCATTTAAATGAAGCTATGTAAAGAACCTAATTAGTTTCAATTGTTTGAATAATTACTGTATACATCCAGGAAGCCGGAGGGCCGTTATCCGCGACTGGTGGTACATGAGGTCATCCGGAGGGAGATATCTTGGTTTGCGTCAATCAGGGTCCTCGCCAGGCGCTATGACTGCATCTTTGAGGGAAATGTGGCGGGCTTGGATTTGTGGAAGCTTCAGCTGGTGGCGCTGGTGGAGACGGTTCGGGGATTATGGTCCGAAGACAAGCGAGCTTCTGCCTTACAGTCAAGAAACCCAATTCCTGCTGGATCTTGATGGAAGACCTGCTGATCTGCAGAGGCGTAATGTGAGTCACCCACTCTGGGTTTGGCGCTGGGTTCTGAGGTTCAGGGGCGCACTCCTGGCGGTAAACGACGGGGTGTGTATTCGCTCTGATAGCCCAAGTCGAATTTGCTCTATGTGCAAATTGTCGGCCCTAGAGGACGTGGTCCACTTTTTTGGTTGCTGTCGGAGTTCCAGTTTCGATTCCTACGCGCTGGTGTGCTGAGTATGAGAGAGACGGCGGCAGTGTTATATGAAAGGCGATACTGGCTCAGAGTGGCATTGCTTGGCCACTATGCTCGGAAATATAGATCAACATTGGTCGCGGAGTTTAAATGGTAGTGAGTGGTCAATAAACCTTAGATATATAATGTAGAAGCACAGACATGAGAATAAACATATAAATCAAATTTACGTAGATATTAACAAGAATGGCCCAAACCACCCGGCAGACGGACGACACGTCCATGCCTATCATGTTTTTGTTCTCACTAGTTGTGTGATTGTTTTTGTAAATATTGTACCTACCCACTTTCTGACAATAAAATTTACATTTATTGTCCACTTAATTATATTCGTATTCATGTAGGTTACATTCATGTATTTTCATTCACTTAATTGTATACGAGTCAGATGTCAATAACCATGTTTTCTTCTACTTCTTCATTCAGGAGCCAGTGGACTGAAGCACGTTCCATGTTTGATGTCAGGTTGTAGACAACATCTGGGTGGGCGGACACACTTCTGACGCGCGCAGCGTCGATACGAGCTCAATTGGTTTCGTCATTATTTTTGCAACCCAAAGAGTCCCGGATTTGTTTCCGTCCACAACCAGTCACTGAGGCTCAAACCCGCTGGCATGTTGTCACTCAAAGTTTTCCAGAAATGGGGACCACCTCTGGGTAAAATCGACGTCCTCATTACTGTTTTGTTTGGAAAGGTTTAAAAAAAAAATAATAATAATAATAATAATCTAACACAACAACTGAGCTGCAGCCCATCAACTTTTTAATGAGTTTTCAGCCCAGTGGCTTCAACTCAGGAGAACACTCAATCACTAATCACTACTCTTGTCACATCACAAAATCAAGAGGTTTTGTTCTATCAAACCGCCAGGTGACGTTGCTGTTGGCTAGGAGACGAAGAACGTTCGGATTCATGTGATCATGGAGCCGCTGTTCGTCTTTTATATCATGTTGGTTTGCTACTTCGCTGACAGATGCCATCTAGAGGTCTCAATGGATCACCATTTCTGGTTAGGGTTGGGCAATCGAAGCCAAAAGTCGATTTTCGAATAATCGACTTTTCGATTGCTCGTATTTCGATGCCATGTCGAAAATCGTCGAAATCATTCGATTTCCATCGATTATAATCGAAAAATCGAACTTTTTTCTAAAAAAAATGCCTTAAATCTTTTGACCATTACTGATAATTGATTCAATAAATAAAATACACAGTTTATCTCACGAGAAAGTTCTGTATTTCTGTAGTCCAGGTACATGCGGAACTGAATGGGCAGTCCACCCGCAGTGTCTTGGCCAGCTCTCTGTATAGTATGCTCCTCAGCCTCCTTATCAAAATCACCCCAGAAATCGTCAGAGCTTGCTTGGGTGGAAAGCTGGTTCTCAACGACTTTCTTTGCTTTATCTTGAGGGTTTGGGCCATTTTTTCAAGAAAACTGCTACCTTCCCGGTACGATCGAAAATCGACGATTAATTTTGAAAAGATCGAAACATTCGAACGCTCATTTCGATATCGATTATCCAAAAAGTCGAACCCCATTTTTCGATACAATCGAAATTTCGACTTCGATCTTTCCAACCCTATTTCTGATGTACCAAGAGGCATTGACAATACTCCCAAGTACCTTGTCCTGGAATACTGTTTGTTTGTTAGTGCAGCCCCAGAGCTGGATACCATAAGTCCACACAAATTTTAGGATTTGCTTTTAGATGAGCAATTTGTTGTGCCTACACAGAGTACCTACCCAGCAGCGAGCCAGTAAAATTTTGTTTAAATCTTATATTTAGTTAACACCAAATCTTAATTTGGCATCAAAAGTCATCCCTAAATACGTTGCAGTATTAGAGTAAGGAATATTTTGTTCATTCATGGTGACTGGTATCGTTGTAATTTTCTTGTTCGTGAAGTAGGTATGGGTAGATTTCCTAAATTAGGCTTGAGGCGCCATTTTGTTTGGCGTCAATGAATACATTTTTGATGGGGAGAGGGAGAGATTAATGTTCATGTAGACAATTGTGGTCTACATGAACATGTCTTTATCGATTTTTGTTCGTTAATGTTCTGAAAACGATTTCCCTACGTACGTATAACAACCGATTACTGCACAGAAAAGAGGAAGCGTGATCCAAATAGTCCCACTTCTAATCAAGGAATCTGCGAAGACAACAAGGAAATTCACCCAATTGCCAATTACCCAACTGACGTTCAGCCCGATCCCGACGTAAATTCTAATCAGGACATAAGCAACCTAATCTCAGGTTTGGACAAACAATACAACATGCTCTATAATTCCATCTCCCTCACTGCCTCTAACCAGAAATTCCATCGGCCCAACTGTCTCAGTGGTCTTCTGGAATGCACATGGTCTCAACTCTGTAAAGATGTCAGGATCAACTTTCATCAATACTAAATAATTTGCTTCCAAACCTTTAGATGTACCACACAGGTAGCCACACGGCCGAGCGAACCGGGGCATCTCGTCCTAGTTCAGCAACAAATTGAAGTAATAAAGATCATAATATGATCATATTATGATCGACTGATCCATCAACAAAACGCGCCAACAACAACTCAATAAAATAAAATAAAGCAATATAGTACTCGTAACAATGAATAAATAAACAATGAGAATATGTGAACAACCAGGACCTCAGGCTAAACCTGGACCAACGTCTGTCGTGGACTGTCCACGTAGGCAAAGTACGACACAGAACCAGAACCCTCAGACATCTCCTGGACCACAGATCCTATCTGCCTCTCTCATAGTAACGACAGATTCACCTAACACTCATTGGATCAATATGGATCAGTATGCAGAGCCTGGGGGCATCAGCCGTTACACACATCATTAAGACACAGGTCACTCGGCACAGAGTGCTGCTGTTAATCACGTTAGCACAATCATGTGTGCATATTATGGTGATATCACAAAAAACAACCCCACGAATGAGTATTCGTTTCGAGTAATTTCGAGATAGATACTCGCCTGAGTATCTACAACAGCCGATGATACATAATCGTAGAACGTTATAATCCGTAAAACCGTAGAAATACTAAACGTCTACTTAACTTCTAGTTATACATGTATAACATCATAAGAACCTTTAAGGAACATAACACTCTAATCAATTACTCAAGTATCAATCACGTACTGACAATGAATAATGAGACTGGTGTAACTAGGGAAGATAGCGTTCATTATATGAAATCAATTTGGAAAAACTCTATTTTTAATAACAAAATGACCTTTTGTTATTAAAAATAGAGTTTTTCCAAATTGATTTCATATAATGCAAAACACACATGTGTTGCATTGCTTACATTGTAAGCTATGCAACACATGTGTGTTTTTAGTCTTAATGAACTGAGAACATCTATTATTAACAATACGTCACCAACTTCTTAATAAATGCGCATAAAATCAGCCTTGAGGATGATCTTGAGGAGTGGTACGAGTACTAACTATTAGTTAGCGTATACAAATTCATATTGAATCGGCTCGTCCAATCACAGACAAAAATGTTCAAAATCTGACAATAAATTAGCATTGCCGCTGGTAACAGGAATTTTACCACAAGAAGACTATAGTATTTTTATTAAACATGAGTATATATTTATATAAACTCATGAGGTATGACATGCTCACTGACTACAGCATCAAAAGTACAATGCGTTATGAATCAATACACCCTGGAAAAAAAATTGTTTTTCTTTCCAGGGCGTATTGATTCAGAACGTTTATATTATTTGATGACCCAGTCTGAAATGATCTGAGATGTCTGAAGTACGATCCTGCGGGATTCATTAGATTTTAAACCAATTTTGACGGAGAGTAAAAGACCTCCAAAACAAGTTAGTGACAAAACTATACCATTAGACAATAGCCCTTTGGGGATGCCTACTGATAAATGTACTGAACTGTTGTCTTTGAAGCCTCGAATTCTCTATGATCGCCATAATTTTTGTGATTATATCCCTCATCAAGAAATAATAGTTACATACATAAGTTTACGTAAATCATTAGATACGTTCGAAAGATGTCTAATCTACAACGTAGATCGAGAAAACCACAAAAAGCTTGAGTATATTGTGGAAAATATAGGTATGACAAGCTTACCTGCACGGGGTTGTCCATCGCAAACACCGTTGAAACTCCCGAGATGTGCGGTGTTGCCGACAGATTTTAGATGTGAGATGTTGTCAAAGACCTCGATTATCGCAGTGTCACGTGTCAGATGGATGAACCGTTCCTACCGACGTGACAGGCGCGGAAATTCGAATCCAACGGTATGCGTAACTCAATATCGCTATGTTGCAACTCGAACGACGATATTTCATATACTACAACTCCCAATCAAGCGATGATTGACTCTAATGTTCTTTACTGTTAAACTGCTAGACTCATATTAAATATTAAAAATGGACTCAAATTAGGTGTATAAAATTTGTATACACCTAATTTGAGTCCATTTTATCCAATCAAAAACAAATACGATGAATTGTGTTGGCGAGCTGTCCTTCTTCTCACCTACGTACCCACTGCGTTAAAAAATGATCACTACATGTTCTTGATTTCCCATTAACATACGGTTGTGAAATGTTTCGATGATCATTGTGGGGCCGGTCCGAACTCGTAAACCGAATTTCGTAATTTTAGCACAACTCCGCCCTGAAAAACGCCTTAACTCCAAAATTTTCGAAAATGGAGTTTTTACGTATACTTCAATTCAACCTCACCATTCTAATGGCCGAGTCGAAATTGCAAATTTCGACCCGGAAGGGTTGCAATTAATAGGAGTGAAATCTCAAATAAGCTTGATGTGGGGGGAAAACGCCTCAACTGCATGTTTAGGTAGAAACACCTCAACGCTTCGTTTGAAACTAGCATGCTTTTATGTTATTTGTTTAGGGAATAAGCCTAAAATCGCTCAAAACTGAGTTGGCTTCAGTTGATGGTTGAGGTGTTACAAATAGCGAATGGGGGGTGTTTTACGTAAAGTAATTATGAAAGCGTATAAGTGATTTCTGTACGTTGGTGACTATATATAGTTGAGGTGTTTTTCATCACATTCCTTCCAAAAAACCCACTTCTATTTGTGAAGGTACAACGCCTTAACTCGGTTTGAGGTGTTTTTATTTAACAAACATTCGAAAAACCTGCCAGAAATAATCGATAATCGCCTCGATACATGCCGTAAATCGACAGGAAAAACTGTATTTGATGGATCCTCCACACCCATCAATTGGTGTTTTGCACTGAACAAAAGGGGAGTTTTCACTGGTGAACTTTGAGGCTGATTTCTGAAAAATCAATTATTTCGAGTTGATGCGTTTTTCCTTACAAGGGCAGAACTGGGCAAAGTGCCGCGTACAGCGTTTGTTTTTTTATTCAATTTCTTGAATCTACGTATTTTGAAACGTAAAGCAATAATTTTGAGGGAGTTTTGAAAATTATTTTCTTTGGTCGATTCAATGGGTCATCATCAAAGATAATACACCACAATTTAAACTTTGGGTTAAAAATGTCAAAAGTTACAGTTTATTTTATGATTTTATTTTTTTTTTTTTTTCATTAGGGAACCAGATAACCAACCTACTTTGCAACCTAAGTACTCAGTAGAATAATTTTGCGAAAATATCGAGTACTGGAATAGAATTGATTCCGATGTCAGGCGACACTGCTCATCCAACTCTAGTGGACATTCGATGACGCCCCACTGATACCTAGTTGCAGCTTTCGCCTCTCTTCGCACGTGTAGCCATCGTGTTCGGCGAGTTAAACGAAAATCAAGAAACTCGACGTATCCCACAAAAGATTCACATTCAACCCAACAGCGTGCTCGGGAATCTCCCCTCAATCCATTCGTTAGTTAGGAATGAAAATGTCGGTAAAGTGGTGATGAGGGGTCGGTAAAGTGGGGGCTCGGGGTGGAACCAATTTGTGATGTACTCGGAGGGTTTAAAAGGAACGTGAGTCGACTCCAGCGGTTGGGGTGGTTGTTTAATCTCACAATACAGATCTTATCCAACCCTCTGGCCAGTCTGTCGTTCGTTTCAAAAAAGAACTACGAGGATAATTTCAGAGGTACCGCACGGGAGATGAAAAATACTATAAATCATGAGGTAACTCAATCATTGAGGTTGCGTATTGATCCACTCAAAGAAAAATATGACATTACATTGAACAATACAGCAAAGGTTTCGCAGCATCACTTGAGGGAGTGAGTACAGCCACTACTTGAAAATCAAATCCTACACGACTGTAAGGGGTTTCTGTTCTATTTATTCTCCATTTGCTACTGCTAGTCCTTGACTCTGGGTGCTACTACTTCCAGGATCTAGTTACCCTTAGGGTGGCGTCTGGACTTCCTACTAAATCGCCCTAGTGGGGTTTACAGGATTACAAGTACAGGATAAGGTTGACTGGGGAACGGGAATTTGAGGGGCCTGTTGGCCAAAACGGTTCCCAGTAGGAATATAACTCTGGTGTTTTTCTGTTGAAATTGCCTGGTTGGACAGATGAATATGAAATGGAAGGTTACTAGAAGGAGCTGAAATCCAGTGAGCTAAACTGATGAGCAAAAATGAAATGGACTAGCTTTATTCTACCTTACTCTAGCTTATGACTTTAAGTTGAATGTCCCCGAATCCTAGTCCCACCTGTGCCTCCTGAGAGCACTTTCATGGCCCAATAACTCCATGCGACGACCATTGTGCTCTTTTTTCGAGAGAGGTCCACCCTGGACGTGAGATTTTTTAGGTGTAGGTTGAGAGCAGCTAACTCCCACGGATACCTCGGCAGGAAGTCTCCTCGGATCTCTGATAGACGGCGGGGTGCTGACCTCACCACCGCTGCGATTGGTCCTTGGCTGATTTTTTTGGGGGCTTGGGTTCAGGAGCAAGTTGGCTTTTGGTACACAATCTCGATTTGAAGAACTTCGTCCAAACTTCAGCACGTGTTCCAATGACCTGTTGTCATCTGTCGTCCTTTCATTCGTTAGTGTCCCTCATCACCTAGTATCACATCAGCCACCATACAGGACCAACTTTTTTTTGATTTGAAAGAGTGTTTCGAATATTTTCTCGGTGCAGTTATGGAGTGGAGTAACGAACACTTAGTGATTATGGAGATTTTGGACTCGTACGAGGGAGAACCTTGCATTTTTACCCTCGAAATCCTGACCATAAGGACAGAAATGAATTGTACGACGCTGGGAAGCGATACTTATCTAGTGCAGATATCACTTCCTCGACTTCACTCTCCGAAATCATCATCACGTTTAATTAATTTATTTATTAAAATCCCAACAAACGGAGAAAGTTCCTACTGGCACTCCCGACTTTGGCTGAATCACTGAATTGTCGGATGACTTGCGGACGCTCGCGATTCGACAAACCACGAGCCTTTCCATGCCATGGAGCTCGACGTTCGGCAAGCCAGTTCAAGCCACTACAGGCAACACCAGGCCACGAGTCTGTGCGGATCCTCGCCAAATCACAGGCCGTGGGGAGCAGGCTTAATACACAAAATGTGTGCCCACACATTTAATGTTTGTGGAGGGCGTGTCGGAGGGGGGGGGGGGGGTCTGTTTTTCCGTGGTTGATTGGAATGGTTCATTATTGAAGATAAAAAACCACCCAGCGTTGGTAAGAGCATTGACCATCCCCAGCATCTGATGTGACATGTACGTTGTCATACAAATCAGTACATTGGGATGTACTTCATAAAGTTCTGTACTGTATCACCGCGGTTCTGTACTGTATCACCGCACAGAAGCTACATAGAAGCAATCAAATGTTTCAAGAAAATATTTATTCGAGGAAGAGTAAGTTCAAGAGAAATATTGATTCAAGAATGAGAGGAGCGGCTTCAGTATTTACAAATTTGTTGTTTCGCGAGGAGAGCAATAAATAGTTTTCTTCTAATTGAAAAACTTTTATATTGAAAAAAGACGGTTTAGAAAATGGAAGGAGATTACGAAAGGATGGAAAGGACTGAGGGTTGGCTTAAGGTGATGAAAGGAGGGGAGGGGGTTAAGGTTTACTTAATTCAAGGGACTCCCTTTATGAAGGAAGTAATTGACTGTGCCTCACTTTCTGTTGACAAAAGTCGAGAGGTTTTTGCGGGAATTGTATTAGTTTGGGACTGCCAGAAGCTCCCACCTCATTTCTCCTCTAAGAGTATTTTCCAGAGGATTTAAGTTCATGGGATGTTGGGCCTTCGCTCAAAGTTTTGAACTGTAAACACGCAAACGGGCGGTCGTCTACTCGAGACGTATTCACACCAATCAGTAAAGAGCAGCAACATGTTTGAGCTTTGTATTGCATAGAATTCTCTGTAGTTGAGAAATGAGACTTACCTATAAAGCGGGTTTCTCATACACATCACCAAATACGTGAAGGCCAAAGCGGACAGGCCTTTCGTGAAATTTTACGATTAGAGGGCGCTGCAATCAACTCAAAACTGAAGTATTCAAATTTCAATACCTATTCAATCTAAACATTCTATCGAGTTTCTTTAGTGTAAATAGAACACAGATACCTATAGTAAAAAATACTTTGATTTCAAACATTTTTTGGGTTAGATTAAAATTGAAATTAATTACAGAAATCCCTCGATATTAAGTGTATTAAGTGGATTTATGGTGATGGGGGGGGGGGTGCGTTTCCATAAACACAAATAACGATGTAGTAATGTAAACTATATATTATAACACTTTTTATCATAAACTTGCCTAAGTTTTTTAAAAACTTGTAATTTTCTCTTGATTTGCTTTCTCCCTCAGCAAATCAAGAGAAAATTTGTTTTGGAACTCTTCTTAGATCGTAGCGGAATTTGAAGTTTTCAAACCATCCATTGCTAGCTTAGAAATCCTTACAACCCTCGGGAAATTGAGGTTTCAAGAGTTTTTACACTTACCATTTTTTAAATGAAGGCCAGAGCAATGCAAATGTTTAAAAACATTTGCATTGCTCTGGCCTTAATGAGTGACGTTGGAACATGTACATACCTTTGATTGAGATCTTCTATCCTACATTGCAATTGCATGTTTCCACAAATGTTACAAACTCTTTTGTTTTTAAGGTGGTAATAAACAACAAGGCATGCATTCATTTAAAAATTGGTAAGTATTTAACATAAGTGAACATAAGTCATCAATTAAATATTATATTTAGGCGCATACTCAAAACCGTTGCATTGTTTTTGCTGGGCCTGGGCCGTCTCTTTTGGTGCACTCTTCAACATGTAGGTCTTCTACATTCACAGCTACATTATCGTATACAAACTGAATGAAAGCTGCCTTTTCAATAGGCGGAATTCCCCTCCTCTTAGTATAGCTGAGCTCTCAAGCAGCATAGCTTCATTGTAGCGGGAGGAAAAACTCATCGCCTATAAAAACTCCTAAAAATCGCCTATAGCTGCTCAGAGGTGGAATAGGTATTTGAATCCAAAATTCCCGGTACAAGTAGGTAAATAAGCCTACCTTGATCGAGGAGAGAAATGAATGGCTTCTTGCTGCGGAGATTATTGTGTGAGCGAGCAGAACTGTCATGATTCATCTGATGACTTGTGCTGAGATAGGACCAGGTCGTTTTGTGCTTCACAGATGTCGGAGATAAGATGCCCCGTGGCAACTGGTATATTATGCTCACGCAATTATCTCGGTCTCGCAAAGAAGATGGGAAAAATTTAGTAAAATATCTGGAAAAATGCGAATTTACCTCATATAGAATTTTTGAATTTTTGACATTTTGAGACCTACAGACCCCGCTCTGTACGTAAATTGAATTTTAATGGCTGATAATATGAATCAGAAACAAATTGCAGAGCACCCTTGGACCTACTGTAGACGATGTTCAAAAGAACTTTTTGGTACTGAAGGGGTTAATGGTGATCTTCCTTTCATTTTTGGTCTCAGTAACCGGCCAACGGGCTTTGGTCGCCTGCAGCAGGCAACGATTGTCGCAGTTCAAATCAGTTCCCGCCACTAAATTCACCGCTCAGGATATTGAGTGCAACTTCCCCGTGGGACGGCCCCTGCAGTTGTTGCCTGATTTATAAGAACCAATTTGGTCGGGCGATATTTCATGTTTTTCTATTCATCGACCTCGACCCCTCGCGCCGGCCCTCGACCTCAGTGGGACACGTCGGCCCTGGACCCGGTTTTCCGCAATAAAATGGATTCTGACAGCGGCGTTATTTCAGTTTTCTCTCTCCCTCGACGCCGCCTGCGTATTGATTTACGCAATAAATGTCATCGAGTACCTGCGCCGCCTGAATCTACTTCTTCCTGTCGTAGAAAGTTTGACGAAGACACGCACTATTTAAATCCGATTGATTGATTTGTTTTTATTATGAAATAAACTGACGAGTGCACCCTTTCAGAAAATTCTCCCCAAATTTTGCCGCAACGGTTCATTATTTTGGTTGACTATAAGTACTCGTATAATGTAATAACCAGTGGCTCCAGTTCCTAGAAAAGCTGTCTACCGTGATATCCAAACTCCGGCCACATTCTGTCTGCCTAGGGCTCAGATCTCCAGCTCAGATCTCCAGATCAGGATCCAGGGGGTTTGGGTGAAATCCACCTATTTTCTACCAATTGTTGATTTTCGGGGTCGTTCTACCTACGATCTTCAATATCTACCTCTGCCTGTTGGTGTGGGCACAACCGACCTTGGCTGCTGGACACAAAGTACCCCGTTTTATTCTAAGTCTATTTTAAATCTATGTACCTAACTTAGAGTTTGGAAATAAATTTCTAAATTCACTGTATTACTTAGTAAGAAATTGCCCCTATGTTGTCCAAGTTTTGAAATTCATAAAATACATTTTTTTGAATTGTGGCTAAATTTTTTTATTGAAAAAACGAGACGAGTGGGTATTTTTGGAAGGCTAATAGACAACAAAATACAAACTTCGCAGTTAAAACATGTAAAATGAGCGAGCAGGATCTCAAATTTCGATTTTTTTCTCGATTTTTCGATAAATATCTCGTAACCTTCGTCTTATCGGATGTCTTGACCCTCTCAATATACTGCAGAAATCTATTTTGACAATAATTGTCAATAAACCTAGAAGATTTCCCACTATTGATCTTTATAACTATGATTGAGTATTTTCCGTACAACAATTATACATTAAAATGTTTCTCTCCTTCTTTCATAATGAATTTTTCAACCTCTCGAGAAACCCTCCCTATCAGTTTCGATTCACCTCCCAAGCAATAGTTCCCACCCCGAAAACACGTCTATGGAAAACATCAAGACACATATACTAAAGTATCCCATATCTAATCCGTTCATTCCCCGTTGAGATGAGATCACCATCAGATTTCAGTCTTGCAGTATACAAAAAGAAGGTGTTTTCTTGGTTAATTTCCTTTGGACTGGAAAATTCGAAAACTTCTCTCTAGCATTTATGTGAACTGAGATTTGCATTTTGTTACCTATATATAGTTTAGTTGTAGGTTGATGAAAGAAGAACAATTTATGTTATTATACACTTGTTGCTCCTTGTGTCCACCATCCTTGTTTTGTTTTATTTTCTAATAAACAATAAAATATAAGAAGAAGAAAAATAGAATAAACGATATTTAAATAGAAATATAGAATAAGAAAGGGCATGGTATATTGCGGGGTATATTCCATTTATTCCACATTAATGTACACTAATAAACTAGGGGCTACTATCTGTGTTTGTGATATTCATGTTTATTTATCTTAGGTACATCACATTATCTTGTCATTAGTTAAAACCATGCTATGAAGATTTTTTTTTTTTTTTTTTTTAGAAACTAGAAACATTTTTGTGCATAGCACTATATAGTTGGACTATAATACAGGAATATAACAGTAACTTGTTAGACGATATACTAGTTTAGTCCATCCTCCTAGTATAGCCGATCGTTGTTCGTACTGAACCACTGTACGCAAAGCCCTGAAGATGTAACAAACTCGTATTTTAGACTTCCACTATTATAATATTTTAGACAGTATTTTAGACTGTCCACTACTATAATGAAATTTCGCGTTATACGAATAAACCAAAATCATGTTCTGATTATTTTGAGGCCATTACAATACTTACTTGAAGATGTGTTCGACACGCTACACAGTAAGCCACAACCTACTTCTCCGTGTACTCAATGCGATATCCATGTACACACTCGTGCAACCGTGAATAAGTCGTTTGTATACAAGACATTCACTTTACTGACAAACGGGAGATTGGATTGGTGGCTGTAGCTGCGACTTCATCGATAGAGATTTTCAAAACCAATTTACTCTCGGGATTACGGCATAGAATGTCGTGTGATCATGACGACGTCATTATATGGAAAGCCCATAGAGCCTGGAGCGCACTTCTTGGTATTGTATGGTGCCTCCAAGCGAAGTCGATGACGAGACCGATTTGGTGTGCGTTGCTCTTCATAACGATGCTTGGTGGCTCATCAGTGGCCTTTGGAAGTGTCCTATCTTTCAGCTCGTCTGGACGGAGCGGGTAGACCTCAGACATGAACCACGCTAGAAATTCTTTGAGTCCCGTATAAACGCTAGGCATGTCAGTCCCGCATTCGTAGCCGTAGCTGACGACGCCAACGACGAATTCCCCGCAGTAAAAAGGCGATCCGGAATCTCCCAAGCAGTCGGATTCGTTTTTCGCCCTACTCACCGCACAGATTTGACCGTATCGCCGGAAAGGGTATTGGAAAAAGGCCTTATCCCTGGCACCATACATCTCTTGGCAGTCTTTCTCGGTAATCAAGTACATCCTCACTGCCTTCAGTTTCGGCGAAGGCGACGGATCATGTTCGATATGCCCACTCGTATCTCCCCATCCGGCGACTTGACAAACTGTGTCTCTCTTCGAAACTAAATTCGAAAACATCTCTTCGAATTCGTCTGGGTCCTTCGACAATAGCTTGAACGGCCTCACGTGCTCGGTGATCTGAAAACGGTTTTTCATTTCTCCTACAGAAAAGTCGTAAATTACAGCCACATCCTTCGAGCATTTCGGGTGAACGTAAAACGCACTGGCTTCCCGGATCTGGACGTATCCCATGTCTTTATTGAAATCCGTTGCTCCTGCTACGAACAAGAATTGTTCAGGGTCATACAACGCAAACAGTTCACCAGTCGAGTTCTCAGACACCTCCGCTAAGCAATGGCAAGCTGACAGCACGTAAACCGTCGAGAACAAGGAGCCACCGCAATTGTGACCGTAATGCTTCACTTGTACGCTCACGATGAACGGGATAGCGTCCACGCTGTCGACGAACCGTCCACCAACGATTTTGGAGTCGTCACTCTGAACAAAAACAGCAGCTATTCCCACGCATATGCTTGCGATGGCGATTTCCCTTGACATCCCCAATCATTCCTGTGATTAATAACCTTCGGTCGTCAACCTTGTTGTGGATCTTAGGAATGAAATCGTGTCCTATAAACGGTGTTTTCATTATGATGAATGAAGTGACCTCGCTTTAGTGAACAACAATCTACTCGCGAGCAAGTCAAAAATTACGGCGGACGGGTTTATGCACTGTCATTGTTCTAAAAAACTGTATCACGACGATCTTGAGATTTTGTGGTTACTCGATTAACCTCGATGTTTTACAGGTCAGTCAAAATCGACAATAGGTAAATTCGCAGAACATGACGTAGTATCTCTGATTTTTTAGTATGTTGTTTTGGTATGTGATATCCGCGTATCAACATTAGTTTGAGGCATTTTTGAACAGAGTTAAGGGGTTTCACCTTAAAAAAAAAAAAAAAAAAAACAACACAAAAAAAAAACAGTTAGACACGGCGTTTTACCTTCAAATTATACAATGTTCCGATGTCGAGGTTAGGAATTACCCCCACTTCTGAATGAAATTTTAAAATTTAGACTTCACCATCGAAAAGAGCATATCCAAAATAGGGAGGGGGTTCAAAAATAATGCAAAACATATAGGGACTTAGCATCTAGTAAACAGTAGTTGAACAGTTTAATGATCAATGTAAATACTTTCTTCCAAACAAAGGCAGGTTAAATACTTATACTAATCGTATTATTGCTGCTAAAATTGTTATTTTATGTTTATAAAAATTAATATAGATCAATTATAGGTCAGCGTCCTCCAGTAGCCTAAGTGCGAATCTACATTTGCACATGTACAAAAGAAAAAAATAACCAACCATCTTTGTTTCGACATCACTAATGCCCGATAGTAAATTGCAAATAAAATGTTCTTCACTTAACCTTTTGAACCCAAAGTGCTTTTCGTTTCTCGCTTTCTCCAGTTACACAGGACACAAATATCCCTCTGATCGTTCTCGAGGGGAGGTCCGATGCGATCCGTGTATCACGACGTCAGAAATGACAATGAAAACAAATCGATTCCGCAATTGATACAAGGGAGCCGAGTTGCATGGTACGTTGGGTCCACATAAAAGAAATATCTATTGTAAAAAGACGAACAACTTTCGGTGGAAACCAGAATTCAAGTCATTTTATTTTTGAAACTGATAACAATGTCAACACACTATATAGCAACACAAACTCACAACATCATTCCCCTTCTCCTCTTCTGTAGGGCGAGAGTCGGTCTGCATGAACCACAGCCAGCCTCTGATTAGGCATCCGAATGCGGAACACTACGTCTGATATGACTTTGACGATCTGACATGGTCCTAGCCATGGTAACTGTAGTCTAGGGCATCGTCCTACCATCCGCCGAGGGCTGAAGCACCACACATTGTCGCCCAGTGCGAATCGTGGTTGTTTTGCCTTCACGTCATAACGCTTCTTCATGTTTTCCGCTGAGTTGAGGAGCCGCCTTCTTGATACAGCATGTACCTCTTCCAACTCTCTAGCCAAAAGATCTGCGTAGGTTGTCCGAGGGAGGCTACCTGGGGATGGTCCGTACAACAGATGAACTGGGAGCACCAGTTCGCGCCCAAAATTGAGGCGAGCAGGAGAGAACCCAGTGGTGGCCTGTTCAGTAGCTCTATAAGCCAAGAGTGCGCAGGGGAGGCGCAAGTCCCAATCTCGCTGATGTCCTTCAACTGTCTTGGCTAAGAGGTTCCTCAGGGTCCGGTTGAAGCGCTCCACAAGACCGTCACTCTGTGGTCGTAGAGGAGTTGTCCGGGTCTTGTGGATGCCTAATAATGCAGTAACATCCCTGAAAACTGCTGACTCGAACATCCGGCCCTGATCAGAATGAAGCTCCTTGGGGATGCCAAACCTCGAGATCACATTGTCCACCAAACCCTTCGCCACTGTTTCGGCTTGCACGTTGGGGACTGGGAAGGCTTCAGGCCATTTGGTGAAATAGTCCACCACAACGACGATGTAGCGATTGCCTCCGTTCGTCACTGGTAATGGGCCCACGATGTCGATTCCCAGCCGTTCAAAAGGGATCCCAACAGTGTACGTTTTCATCGGTGCTTTGGCCCTGGTAGCTCTGCCTCTCCGACCACATAGCTCGCAGCTAGCACAAAACTGCCTTATGTCCCTGTGCATGCCTACCCAATAGTAATTCCTTCTGATGGTGTTGATGGTTCGCCGGCTCCCAAAGTGTCCAGTTGTATGGGCCTCTACCATCACTTCTGTTCTTCGAGACCCAGGTACCAAGAGCTGCGAGGTGTTTCGCAACCCAGCAGGGGATTCCCAACACCGAATGACTAATCCCTGCTCTAGCCTCAGCATGTCGTACATAGCCCAGAGTGCTTTGGGTTCTGCCCCTAGATGTGAAATCTCCTCCCATGTTGGCTTCCTTCCTTGACTTAGCCAGGCATGAGCACACTGAATATGGGGGTCTGACTGCTGTTCCTGTTCCCAGTTGATGGTGCCATCCACGCGAATCAGCCGCCCTTCAACGATCTGATCGTGCTTCTTTTCAACCCTTTCACAGTACTTGCACTTTTCCCCCTCGCATGGCCGTCGGGACATCCCATCAGCGTTCTGATGCTTACTACCAGCCCGGTACACTACCACGCAATTGTAGGGTGCTAGTTGCTCTAACCATCTAGCCAGCTGACCATCTGGCTCCTTGAATGTCCTCAACCATTTAAGTGAAGCGTGGTCAGTTCTCACTAAGAACTCTTCCCCTGAGTCTAGCCCATATGACTGAAAGTGGCGAAGTGCTTCTACCAGACTCAATAACTCCTTACGTGTGACGCAGTAATTTCTCTCAGCCTTCTTGAGGCACCGACTGAAGTAGCCAAGAACTCTTTCTTGTCCTTCCTGGATTTGAGACAAGACTGCACCGATAGCTTTCTCACTGGCATCTGTGTCAAGCACAAACTGCCCTTGTGTTGTAGTGTGGCCTAGAACTGGTGTACTGGTCAGTGCTTGTTTCAGGGCATCAAAAGCGTGCTGACAGACTTTGGTCCACTCAAACTTGCTCCTTCCTTCTTGTAAGGGGTACAACGGGGCTGCTAGTTGTGCAAACTGAGAAACAAAGGTCCGATAGTAGGAGCAGAATCCCAAAAAGGTTCGGAGCTCTTTAGAATTACTTGGCACTGGCCACGACTCAACACGTTCAATTTTCTTGGGATCAGCAGCCAGTCCCTCTTCAGTTACTATATAGCCCAGATATTCCACTCTTCGTTGTAACAGCTCGCATTTCTTAGGGTTCAGTTTCACTTTTTCTTCTCTGAACCGTAGGAATACTGCTTGTAGCCATTTCAGATGCTCCTTCAGAGATGCAGTGTGGATCAGCACGTCATCTAAATACACCTTGACATGTCCTTTCATCAGTTCGTTGCGCAGCATATTGTTCATGGCCCTTTGAAAAGTGGCAGGGGCATTACACAGCCCAAAAGGCATAACTATGAAGTGCCACAACCCCTGTGGAGTGCAGAAGGCTGTCTTTTCTTTGTCCTCACTGGCCATTGGGATCTGCCAGTATCCACTCTGCAAGTCTAACGTGGTAAACCACCCGCTACCTGTCAAGGCTCCAAGTAGCTCATCCACCTTGGGGAGGGGGTGCGAATCCTTTTTCGTGATTGCATTAAGCTGCCGATAGTCAATACAGAATCGGGTTGATCCATCTTTCTTTTTGACTAGAACTATCGGGCTTGCCCATGAACTTAGTGAAGGCTCAATGATTCCATTTTCTTCCATTTTCTTGATGAGCTCTTCAACTTCTGGCAATCGATGAGGGGGCAACCTGCGAGGATGTTGACTGATGGGTGTGTGAGACCCCACATCCACTCGGTGTTCCGTTCCTTGGATGCAGCCCAGGTCTGAGTCATTTTTGGCAAACACATCAGAAAATTCCATAAGGAGTTTTTCAATCATTTCCTTCTGCGTGTTGTCAAGCCCTTTTACAGCCCTGGTTGCCAAATCTTGAACATGAACTGGCATGAGCCCCCGGTCGTCTTCGGTTGAACAGCAACATACCTCTCCCATTTCCAGGTTCTGCAACCCTGAAAGGGTAAACTTGTCAAGCCTGAAAGCAGCAGAGTTACCCCATTCTTCCTTGTATTCTTCAACTGGGGTCGCTGTGTTGATCATTGAATCCCCAACCTGTACCTTGCCTTCCGCTGCGCTTATTCGAACGCTGTAGCTTCCCAGAAAATCCATTCCAAGGATGCATTCCTCCTGGATATTAGCTGCAAGGACTGATTGTGCCCTCTGTTTTCCATCGCCCAGGTCCAAGTTCACCTCAGCGCCCGCTGTCACTGGGGTTTTATCCCCCGTTGCTGTTCTTAGCCACCCACTCTGGAGGCTGTCTACAGCAACCTTGGATGCTTGCAACACATCTGGTCGTATGATTGTTCTAGTGGCTCCTGTATCAACTACCATTTGGCAGGGGAACCCATTTATGCGACCTGCTAGCACGATGGACGAAAACCCCCCAAGTCTGTAAGCAAGAACCTCTTCTACAGGCGTCTGTGTGGCCGAGGATGTGTGGCTTGTCAGACTGTGGCCATTCAATCTGACTTGCTTCCGTTTCCCTGGTCGTTCTTGCGCATAGGGCACTGGAACCAGAAATGCCCAGGCTTCTCACACCTCCAACACAGATATCGTTTCCGCCCTTCTCGTGCTACGTCTCTTCTGGGCTGTTTTGATGTTGATGGACCAGGCTCCTCACTTGGCTTACTATTTCCCTCCCTGTTAGTTTCACTAGTTAAAGCGCGGATATGCGCCTTACCAGCCAAGGTCACTGCTGCTTCCATCTTGAGCGCCATTGCCAAGGCGTCCCCCATTGTAGCTGGCCACTGACTTATTACTAATTGTCTCACTTCCTCGTCTCGCAAGCCTTTCATAAACTGGAAGACCACTTGCCCCTCACAGGCGCGAGTATCCGATGGCCATGCTTTTCGCATCAGCTCCTGAATTGCCTGGTGGTACTCTCTGATTCCTTCTTTGGGTTGTTGCGACCGCGAGTTCAGCAGCGTGATATAGAGCTGGCTTTGATTTTTCTCCCCAAAGCGGTCTTCTAGGGCCTTTACCAACTTCTCATAAGTACTAGGCGGCTCAATGTACGCAAGGACTGAGAGGGCTGCACCCGCGAGCACAGATGACAGGTGAGCACCCATGGTGTCATAACTCCACCGATTCTCTCTCGCTATATCTTCAAACTGCCTATGGTATGCCTCCCAGTCTGACGTGCCATCATAAGGTCTTGGTTTTATACCCGATCCTTGATGACTAGCCCCAACCCCACGGTCCGACGAGATGAGACTAGTCATTTCCAAAAGCCGCTCGTTCAACAGTTGTATCTGAGCTTCTAAGGGTGCTACTC
The DNA here is from genome assembly GCA_963920205.1 of Stenodema calcarata. Taxonomy (NCBI): domain Eukaryota; kingdom Metazoa; phylum Arthropoda; class Insecta; order Hemiptera; family Miridae; genus Stenodema; species Stenodema calcarata. Next base: position 28,274,894 of record OY986051.1, on the reverse strand, counting down.
GTTGCTCAAATTCGCTCTGCACCACATCCCTAACTTCTGCTAAGCAAATTACCTTTATCCGGTCCCATGGGTCATCCGGGAGTACATCACCGCCACCCTCCAAAGTTGGAGGTCGGTCACTTTCGGGTTGGGCTGCGGTCACGTCCATTCCCCTCCCGCGTCTCGTCCGACTTCTTGTCTCCATGGCCAGAATATCAAAATAGGGTTTTTTCTGTCACTTCTGACACCAATGTAAAAAGACGAACAACTTTCGGTGGAAACCAGAATTCAAGTCATTTTATTTTTGAAACTGATAACAATGTCAACACACTATATAGCAACACAAACTCACAACACTATGTATGTGTATATAACCAAGAGAGCGAACAATAATATGTCAAGCAATATGTCATATGTATAGTAATATGTAATTAATATGTCAAGTGCATTATATTTACTGTTTGACAACAACTCTTGTCTCGTCGCTACGGGCCACTGGCCTTCAGACGAGCAATATACTGGTTTCATTGTGAATCCGTTATTATTTTTGATGTTGAGGGATGTCGAGGGATGTCGAGGGATGTCGTTCTTAGACCCTCGACATCCCTCAACATCATTGTTACCGACGGTCAACAAAACCACACACACTCGTTATTATTTTTCAATAAATGTATCTCTCTCAGTACACTTCTATTACAAAGGGTCGTAAAGGTAATAAAATTCACTCAGGTCATGATGTTGGATGAAATTTTAGTGTCAGTTTAAGTTGAACTTGAAAATTATAAGAAATTGACGAGGAGAAAATTTGTGTGGGGTCGAGGAGGGGGAATAAGAGGTGTGTGGGTCGTGGAGGGGGGAGGGTGGAGTGAGAAGGGGGAGGGTGGAAGGAGGGTGGGATACCGGGTGGGAGGGGTGAAGGTTGATATGAAATCCAGACATAAGACTCCCATTGTGAGGGCAGTGGCTCGTTAGAGGGTCGGAGATCGAGAGAGATGAAGATCAGGACCCAAAGAATTAATCGAGAGAACGTTATCTTTTCTTGGGAGAAAGTAATAGGAAGAACTAAGAATGAAAAGGACGGCGATGTGTGGCGGTGGCGGAGGGCGGGCGAAGGACGAGGTTTTTCCGACTTAAAATAAGAGGTTTTGACGTAAGGTCTCCCCCTCCCCCCACCACAATGCCCTTCTACTGTCCGTATGGGGGGAGGGGAGGGGGGTCTCGGGGGAGTTCATAACGGCATTTTATTGGCGCCTGAGGGTCTGTAGGACCTTCCGTTATTGAAGGGAGCACAATGCCCCCCCCCCCCCTCCTACCACCACTCACTACTCCTATCACCACCACATATCCACCTCCCCCCCCCCTCCTTGCCAACCAACGGATTCGAGAGAACCTTCGAGCAGATAAAAATGATGACCTAATAAATAAGGGAAAATTCTCCCACCGCTACCCCCGCCCCCCCTCTTCCCACCCCCTCACCGTCACCTCTTCCGCGATCTTTTCGGCGGGTTTTCCCGCGGAGGCGGTTTGTCGGTCGACGATGGCGATTGTAACGTCGGACAATGACAACGTGGCGTTGGCACCTTTGTCCGCTCACAGCCGCACGTTTGAATTCGTGCGATGTCATCAGTGAGTGTCGTGAGCTCCAACCCCCCTCCCTCATCCCCTTCCCCTTCCGCTATGCCTTCAATTAGGGAATTGAATGAATGAATGAATGAATGATACATAAGATCTATATTCTAAATAAATGATACATAAGATCTAACTAAATTCTAACTAAATCTAACTAAAAGATCTAACTAAATTCTATATATACATAAGTAAATAGTGCACAACGACTACATCTGAACTACCCCCCTCATAGATCCGTGATCTGTGCCAAGGGGGGAAGCTGCACTTATTTTGTACTGCCGAATTATTTAATTTATTACAAGTGCCAACATTAGTCAACACCATCAAGATTGTCACCATTATTGTTAGGTACATATAAATATATCAAAGAGGGATCTTATTATGAAACCAATTACTCTAATACCCGTGGTAGCGGGAGTATTAAAATCCCATTCCGACTGACTTCGTCGGGTCAGAGGACATGTTTGTACCGTGGTGCGAAACTTTATAATAGTTTGCCCATGAATATTAGAGAATGCCCATCTCTGGCTTCGTTCAAGCTCCTTGTTAAAAAACTGTTTATCTCGCCCCAGTAATAGTTTAGTACAGTATACGAAGATCCAGTTATAAAATATCATCATGACGAAACTCTACCATGTATAATTTATTTGAAATTAGGTCGCAAGAAGACATGTAGATTCATTTTCATTTCATTTTTCGATAAAGCCTAATCTTTAATTTGTATTTAATTGTGACTCCTCCCCCAAGCACGAGGGTTTCCTCAAATGGGGGAGTAGCATTCGGTAGTTGTATTTTACTATATCAGACCTGTAATTTCTCATCCTTACCACAGACGATTGTTCTTCCTTTTTCTTGTTTATTTTTAATAAACGAATGATTAAAAAAAATTGATAAACTAATGAAAATTTATTGTTGAACTAAAATTACCTATTAGAACAAGAAAGAAAGAAAGAAAGAAAGGAAAAGACAGATGATCATGAAATACAGAAAAACAAACTCAGAACTTGTAAATACTGGTTACCTGTGCCGTTAACCAAAACGAAATACTCTAAACACTGGCGTGGGAATGAACCCACTGAGCAAAAAAAATGAACGGGAGATGAGACTCAAAAAATCCCCAGTCATGCAGCATGACTATAAGAGCGAATTTTCGAAGGAGTAATTAGTTTTATGTAAAACATCTTCATTAAAGAACATGATTGCCATGAAGAACATCTCAAGTAACAACCACGTTTCTTCATCTTCAAAGTGCTCCAATTTGAGAGCGGAATAAGATATTGAAATTCTGACTCCCCCATCTTATTCAGCGTGTAAAAACCTTAAAAATGAGGTGTCACTTGACAGACCGTTTCATTTTTGAAATTTATCGGTGAACCTCCCCCCCCCCCAACATCCCCAAAACCCCCCTCACCTTTTGGACATTACAACGCTGAACACGACGGAGAAGTGAGAATTGCGATATCGCATTACGTCATCAGATTAGAGCAGATTAACCATGAAGAACGTATTCTTCACCTTCAAAGAACTCAAGTTTGCGAACGAAATTAGGGATCGCAATTCTGACTCCCCCATCTTATTCAGCGTTTGAACCTTTAAAATGAGGTGTCACTTGTCAGACTTTCATTTTTAGACTGTTTCAAATTTGGACTTCATGGGTAATTTTCCCCCCCTTAAAACTCCCCTACACCCCCCTTAGAGTGGCCCGATTCTGCCCATCTTCGAACTTAGCCTGTCGATTGCCAAGACAGATTTTGTGTGCAAATTTGAACTTTTTATCTCAATTCTATCGAGAGTTATCGTCTGGAATGACACATACATAAATACATAAATACATAAATATATACATATGATTTTTTGTGTCTTTTGGCAGTGAATTCAGGATGGTCTGAAACGGATTTTGGTATACAAATTTTGCGGAATTTCGAGTTTTAAAAATTTTGGACCGAGAACAATAGCTTCCTTTTCTTCGAAAATTCGCTAAAAACGAAAATGAAAATAAAATAAAATGTAATCAGGGCTCCGCCACAGAAAACAAATCGAAAAAAATCATACAATGCACTTATTACAATAAATTGAACTTCTGCTTAGAAGGGGAAAAAATAGCCTAACTGAATTGTCCTTACTATCAGTAGTAACGGTAACCTTAACGGTACCTACTTATACTTGTGGTATTTAATTGGTTCGAGAATACCTGGTAGTGGGGGGGGGGGGGGGGGGAAGAAAAGAGAAGAAATACTTAAGGGGTATGCTCCTGAAGACGGAGATCCAGGAAGGGAGGGGTGCGGGGTGCAGTTCGCAGTAGATTGATGTTCGGCAGTCCTACATCCTGAATTTTCTGAATTCGATGCTGGGAAGTTTTCGACGGTACCTAAAACTGTTACATATCATCGTCAGAAAAGGAGCATTTCATAGAATTCGATAACATGATGGGAGAACTCGAGGTTAGTCACCTACCGGTACGGTAATTCTCAAGATGTCGACACAGCAATCCTTGACGAAACAGCAATTTTTGATGAACAGCAATGCAAAATGTGATGAAAGGACGAACGGATGAAAAATCGCAGAAAGTCGAGGCGGTAGACGGGACGGGAAAATCGCAACGTGTCGGGAACGATAATGCCGTTGCAATCGTGAAAACGCCGCGACCCGGCGATTCTCAGCTGATCGCAATCCGCCAAATATTGTAAATTATAATTGATTAAGTAATACTGTGATTCAGGCGGAGGAAAATTTGAGAATTCAAGCCATAACCTTGTGAGAAAATTCAATAAATGGGTTTTAATAAATTAGAGGACTTGATCGGAGGAAAAATCGGAAGCTTGCGGTCGCTATGACGTCAGCGGCTAAGTAGAAGCGAGACCGCGATTATTCAAATAATTTTCACGTTGCATACCATAGCACCATAGCAAAAGCATAACTCATTTTGGCCAAAAGTGACGATGTGGGGTGTTGCCGTGAGCCTATCGATATAGCAATTTTGACTCAACAATCTTATTCAGCGTGAAAAAACTTCAAAATGAGGTGTCACTTGTCAGACCGTTTCATTTTTGGAATTTATGGATGAAGCTCCAGCCCCCCTACCACCCCCCCACCCGAAAACTCCCCAAACCTCCCTCAGCTTTTGGACATTTCAACGCTGAACACGAAGGTGAAGTCAGCTGCGTGGTTTCTACAGCTAATTTCCAGGTTATTCACTCTATAAAGCTGTAATTTGGTAAGTAGCTTCTTTAGGACATACACTTTAAGCAGCATTAGCTCAGGATCAGCTGAGTGGCTCCTAAATCCAATTTCTGTGCTAAAGGTGGTTAATACATGTTCCATGCTTTTTAAAAAGCAGAAATTTAGCCGTAAGGCTCAAGACGAAAGGGGGAGGGGCGGTTTTGCAGGGCCGGGTATTATTTATTTTTATTTACTCTACGTAAATAACGTATACGTTGCAATAATGTATTAAATTTTTTCGAAGCTCGGGAAGCTCTACTTTAGACTACAATCCCAACACTTCCACTGTATTTTTCCAATGAATTAATTTTCCCTAAGACCTTATTTCATATTAATATTAACCTATCGAAGAATCAACGCATATTTGGTCACACCTGAATTTAGTAGATTTTCTGCTTCTGCTTCTGGGCTAATTTGACAAAACAATAATTGTTAGAAAATAAAAATAGAGTAATACAAAGATCTAACCACCATCGCCCCATACAATTTTCGGGTCTCCAAGGCCTCTCGCCCAAGGACCGTATCTATTATTCATTAAACATAAATATTATATCGTATCAAAAGTACATTTTGAACCTACTGATAAAGTAATGACAAATTCCATGTATTTTTTCACCCCTGGGAGCAACATTCGTCAGTGTCTCCCTCGATGAAACCATATGAACCCTGAGAGAAATGACGCGGAAACTCCATTGTGAATGTTTAATTCTTCTATTACAGTCGACGAGATACGCGTCCTTCCAGCTCCCCGTCCCTCGAGAGATTCTCCCGCTCCATCGCCTCTACTCAAGTAATTACTTATTACAGGAGACGTCGACGTTCATCTGCTCCATCTGCTCCATGTTACGCTCTTCTCATTCTCCGAGCTGGTCCCCGTACGTCGTTTCATGTTGACTTATGAGTAGCGTGCATCGGAAAACGTTCCTCCCATTGAGTATATTTAAAGTATCTTGGCATTGGACCTTTGGAGCTGAGGCGAATGGAGACCTCTGTAAGCCCGCGCTAGTACCTGAAAAACTGGAATTACATGCGTAAAGCGCCAACTTGAATGAGAACAAAAAATAAAGGGTTCCTTATTTGCAAAATCCGGCCCCAGTCATGTCGCAAAATGACGATGTTCAACGTTCCTCACCGACGTTCTCTTGCTGAAAAGGAATCAAGAGCTGCAACCAAACTCTGTAAACTCGCCCTGAAGGGCACAAGAATTCATAGGTGGAAGTGGCAGTGCCGTAGGTCATTCTCACTGCACCACTCCATTTCCGAAGTATCTGAAAATGTTTTTATTTGTTAAATCACCAACATACTAGATCTCGGTGGTGATTGAGAGAAAGTACTCTATCAGAAATAAGATAGAGACCGGATGAAGGAGCGTCACAATATCACGGGACATCCTCGTTACACGTATCATGATTAACGCCTCTAAATTAGCTGGAATAATGAGGCTGATTAGCGTTGATAGGAGAACCTACTCAGTAGTTTCCCGTAACCGCTAACGAGCTATCTGATATGAAATGTGAATTCTTGTCAGAACGAGATCTGACCTGCCTGTCGTTTCTCTCGTGTTGCACTCTCGCTGAACCAGAAAGCTGTTTATGTCACTCAGGTATCTGACTCGCTGTGATCGCTTCGTTGGTATCAAAATACTTGTGATTCTGCCTTCCATCCAAAATAGCAATATTCGTAACAGTCACAGTGATATGGCTGAATTAATGATTGGATGAAAATATGTTTATTCACAGACAAATTTCAATACCTAACAAAATGCCGGGCAATGCCGGGGCCGTCATCGGAAACTGTTGGTTTTACGCGGAAAGTGATACAACTAGCGTGTCTGGCGCAAAAATTTGGATCTGGGATGGTAAACAACTCATAACCCCCAAAAAATTGATACGCCATGTTACGTCTTAACCGTCGAAATAACAAAATAAGATGCTTGGGAGGATCTTTGGACGAGCGACCAGAGATGGTCGTGACTAGTTCGGGTCCTACTTGTTATAATTAAATTCAGAAAACAGATAATGCCTATAACGCCAAGCCTCACTGAAATAGGTGCGAAGTCCCGACCAGTTTAGGATTTCCAACAATTCACTCCAACTAAGGGAAACTAAGGGAAACTAAAAGCACATTCCGTTGTTTCTGGCCTACATCAGCACAATCTTCGTAAGTTCCTTAAGCTCGAAGGGTCGAAAGGATCGGCAGGCGTCGAATCCAGAAAACGGTTGAACCTTCCCATCCACTCCTTCGTCCGGCCAATTCCCCCTGCTGTCATTTCCAGCGCAGTAATCCGTTCGGGAGCCTGAGTACTTTAGCGAGGTATTCGGCATTTATCCTCAAAGTAGTCAAAAATACAGAGCCCTGCTTCATCTCACTGTACACAATGTAATTGGGGGAATTCATCGGCTATCTTAGGAGTTTTTTCAGAAAAAATCGCTTCACTTTTTCACCCTCCCCAGAATTGGTCAGTATGCTAGAACAGTGGTTCCCAACCCGTGGTCCGCGCCGAGTTTACGTGTGGTCCGCGGGCTGTTTCAGAGTACGTCTTATAATTCACGGTTTTCTTCATCAATACGAGTATAACAATGTTTTTACTGGCTATATAATGAGACATTCATCCTCGGAGATACGTTTGTTATGAAAGTATGCCACATGAATAGTGCTGTTGGTTTATTATCTTCGATAATGAACCATTGGAATCGCCCAAAGAAAAAAAATTTTTAACCCCCCCTCAAAATTTGTTGGTTTACGTTTCAAGACACGTAGATTCAGAAAATCGAATTTAAATTCCAATGGTTCATTATCGAAGATAATAAACCAAAAAATCCGTCCGTCCGCCGTACGCCGTCCCCCGTCCGCCGTCCCCCGTCCGCCGTCCGCGCCACTTTGCCCAGTTAGCGTTGAGTTAAAATTACGAAATTTTTTTTATGGGTTCCGACCAACCCCACAATGATCCTCGAAACTTTTCATAACCCTAGGTCAAGGGGAAGGGGTTCAAAATGAAATTTAAAATGTCGACAATGTCATATCTCTAAATATTTAACTGAACCGTGCAATGTTTAGTTCACTTTTGAATGACCTGAAAAATTACGAATCTTTTAAGACCAATAGGATTTTTGTGCGACCAGCCGTTCGTTCACAGTGAGCGCGCAAAGGTTTAGGAAAAACACTGAACTTCGCGTCGAAAACGGCCGTTAGGTGGGTCCCGGGTAGCCGCCCAGAATAAAACTGCCTTTTTTCATCTTCCAGGTAAACTACAGTCTAGAAATTTTAACCGTCAGTCGGGGATAGACCACATTGCAATATTCACTCGGTTTCTCATCTGTAAAATTGTTTAAATAATACCTTTTTGTAATAATACAAATTAAATTTTGATGCTGAGCTATTGACTTGAAATTTTAAAAATAGGTCAGAACTGTATCACAATGCAATATTCACTCGGTTTCTTGTCTGTAAAATTGTTTAAATAATACCTATTTGTTTAAACAAATTAAATTTTGATGATGAGCTAGATACTTGAAATTTTAAATATAGGTCAGAAATGGATGACATTTCAATATTCACGCGGTTTTTTTCTCATTGCAAACCTGTTCATTGTGTACCCAAGATCCTTCCCTAAAAGACCTGGCAGCGGGAAATATTATTTGAAAAGGGAAAAACAAGTTTTGTAAAAAATCCCAATGCTCTAGTAGTCGATACCAGTGACCAACATTTTTTTCAGTAGTCGACATGGTTTTGCACTAGTAGTCGACCTACATGTGTTAGAAGTCGACAGTATCACTTGAGTCAGTAGTCGACAGGTTTCGTCATTCCATCGATTTCGAAGTTTACGACATCTAAATAAAATACATTCAACTGTGAATCGGAACTTGAAAATAGATTAATAAGATGTAATAAAGTAGTTATCAGACTTTTTATTTGCAAACAGCTCATTATCAGTCTCAAATTGCAATAAGTACTTAAGTAAAAAGGTATGAAAACTATAGTCGAAAACGCATTGTCAGAAAATTGACATTACAGTTGGGCTTAGGTACCTATTTACATATTTTTTTGACATTTTCATGTCTTTGCTTTGGCACATAAACTGAAACGGGAAAAATTTGTTCCCTTGGTTCACCCTTTCCCTCAGATCACGTCAGAACACAAGCGACCGGCGGGCCATTACGTCAGAGCCTATGACGCACGAGCGTATGACGTAAGACGGCTGACAGGAGGCCGACTAGTACGTCAGAGCCTATGACGCACGAGCGTATGTCGTAAGACGGCTGGCAGGAGGCCAACAAGTACGTCAGAGCCTATGACGCACGAGCGTATGACGTAAGACGGCTGGCAGGAGGCCAACAAGTACGTCAGAGCCTATGACGCACGTGTGTATGACGTAAGACGGCTGGCAGGAGGCCAATCAGTGCGTCAGAGCCTATGACGCACGAGCGTATAACGTAAGACGGCTGGCAGGAGGCTAACTAGTGCGTCAGAGCCTATGACGCACGAGCGTATGACGTAAGATGGCTGGCAGGTGGCCAACAAGTACGTCAGAGCCTATGACGCACGAGCGTATGACGTAAGACGGCTGGCAGGAGGCCAACAAGTACGTCAGAGCCTATGACGCACGAGCGTATGACGTAAGACGGCTGGCAGGAGACCAACAAGTACGTCAGAGCCTATGACGCACGAGCGTATGACGTAAGACGGCTGGCAGGAGACCAACAAGTACGTCAGAGCCTATGACGCACGAGCATATGACGTAAGACGGCTGGCCGGAGGCCAACAAGTACGTCAGAGCCTATGACGCACGAGCATATGACGTAAGACGGCTGGCAGGTGGCCAACATGTACGTCAGAGCCTATGACGCACGTGCGTATGACGTAAGACGGCTGGCAGGAGGCCAATCAGTGCGTCAGAGCCTATGACGCACGAGCGTATAACGTAAGACGGCTGGCAGGAGGCTAACTAGTGCGTCAGAGCCTATGACGCACGAGCGTATGACGTAAGATGGCTGGCAGGTGGCCAACAAGTACGTCAGAGCCTATGACGCACGAGCGTATGACGTAAGACGGCTGGCAGGAGGCCAACAAGTACGTCAGAGCCTATGACGCACGAGCGTATGACGTAAGACGGCTGGCAGGAGACCAACAAGTACGTCAGAGCCTATGACGCACGAGCGTATGACGTAAGACGGCTGGCAGGAGACCAACAAGTACGTCAGAGCCTATGACGCACGAGCATATGACGTAAGACGGCTGGCCGGAGGCCAACAAGTACGTCAGAGCCTATGACGCACGAGCATATGACGTAAGACGGCTGGCAGGTGGCCAACATGTACGATCAATTGTTAATAATTAGTGATAATTGATAATAATAATTAATCTAACATTTAGGATCTAGACATTTAGACCTAGTGATCTAGACAGAAGGGTGAACTGTACAAAGAAGATAATGAACCGTTGTGTCAAGAATTTGCAGAGTTTTTTTATTTCTGATGTTAGTTCTCAATTTAATTTACCTAGTTATAAAATCATGTGGTCCGCAGACGTTTTCTTATAGATCTTGTGGTCCTCGAGGGAAAAAGGTTGGGAACCACTGTGCTAGAACACCCCACTCACCTAGGGTGATGGGGGGGGGGGGGGGAGCAAATGAAATCTACTTGTGAATTGACCTATGAAGGCCCACTAGTAAAGCACCTTATGATTTGTACAGCTTTTGTGACTCGGCGGTACCAGAACTTGACCGCATTCTCTTATAGTGGGACGTGTGGACTTACGTCACTCCAAGACTACACCCCCCCTCCCCTCACCACAGACACAAGGTAATGACGGAATGCTTTCGTTGAAAACGTGAACGTTTAACCGCTCAGCTCTCAGAAATAATTCAAATCCCCATCAACGCAAACAGATTTGATCAGGAAGTGCTTCAACAGGAAATTAACAATCGGGAACCTCGTCAGAAGATAATTTGAAGGCGCGAATTGGGAAAAAGGGGATATTTTTTGCTTCCCCTTTGCTTCACTTTAGCAAAAACAAATGTTCACTTTGCTCGTTTTGAGTTACAGACATCAATAATGATCTCTGTTGAAGTTGATTGGTAGTTGAAGTTATCTGTAGCTGATAACCCGAGGGACCACCGGACTAAACAATCATCGGAAAGGTCTACTGTTGGGTGACTGACAGGTTTTCTATACATAACTGTCAGAATTGATTGTTGTAGTGAATGCCAATTTGTAAAAGTGAAAGTTTAAGTTTAGCTCCACCCCTCAGTGTCATTCCGTATTGGAAAAGAGATCGTACCAGGCCTCCCTCTCCACAAGATTTGATAATGACCAATAATAATAATTAATTGTTGGATGGGAATCGTCTTTTGGGGCTTTTAATTGGTATTTGTTCGCCGATCTGCCTCGTCATCCGCACAGAGATCCACGTATTTCGGTTCATATGAACAAACTTTTCCTCATTACTTGCTCGAACGGTGTTTCAGTTGGCTGAAAGTCCGACTGCCGGTGCAAATCGGACAAAGTGTAAAGGGGCGAGGAATTCTCTGTGTGAAAACCCACTGGTAATCCAATACATTTCTCGGAATTCGTCAAATATAAATCAGAGAAAGGGTTTGATGTTCGACAGTTTCGAATAACCGAGTTTATTTATTCTTCAATTTAAAATGTGGTCAATGTAAACGGTGTGAGTTTCGGGCGATATGATTGATTAAAAGTATTGAATATCCGTAGCGTGAATTCAAGACTTGATTTAACTGATTTCATGATGTGTCGGTATTAGGATTAGGGTCGGATAATGGTCAGAAGAAACATTAGAAACAGGACCGTAGAGATACTGGAACATGTTGGTGCATGTATCAATGAGATGACAATCCATGCAAGCTGGAATTAAGGAAATACTGAATGACGTAGCTGGAGCTGTAAAATAGCATTCAGTTTAGTTTAAGACTGAAATTTTCAGTCTTAAACTAAACTGAATGCTATTATTTCAAAACATATTGCCACTAACAACTACGATGCTGACAACCAGTCAACCAAACCGTAGTGACTCTACAGTAGCCATGAACTAAAACGTGGAAACCCATGTTGAGAAAAACAAGAGTATTTGAAAAAATCGTCTATTTCCACTGGAATATGAGTACACTGTTAGACCGGTTTCGGCAATTAAACCATCGTCAGTAACAAAAACACTACTGAAGGTGCATTACAGTTTAGGGAAAGGATTAAGGAACACGAAAAAGATTTTAGGGATAGTAAGGGAGAACCAGCTTTTGCACGTCTCTTGAATGAATTAAATCACAGCTTCAGTTTTGATCTTGCAGAAAGGAAGCATGTTGGATGTACTTGAAAAGTTCGAAATTATTAAGAGTGATAGGTTAGGCAAATGTTTGAATGATGTAAATCCTTCAAGTTTTTCTCCATTGTTGCGTTCATTTTTATAATTTTCTATAACCTCTTGACTCCTATTGCCTCCCCCCCCCCCCCTCTACACATACATCCCTTCACTTCTAACATCCAATCAGAAGTTGTTTCCTTTCACTTGGTAGCAACCAATTCCAATTGTCCTTTCATTTTGTAGCCCCTCCCCTTCACCTCAGGAGCCAATAGCAATATGTTTCTCCTTACACTTTGATCAACCAATCCTATTCGACCTTTCACTTTTGGAGTCCCTATTATAAGTTCACCTCTCTGCAATGCCCCTTCAGTATTGTTTTGTTGCTGACGGTGGTTTAATCGCCGAAACCCTCCTAACAGTGTACTCATATTTCAGTGGAAATAGACGATTTTTTAGTGAAACGCAGATCTGAATATAACCCTTGCTGTCGACGTACTGACGAAGTCGTATTACAACATTGCAAGTCGCACGGAAATAATGAGTAATAATTCTACTATTTGGTAGAATGGCAATAATGAAGTATACAAGTTTATTAAGGGTGAAAAAATCAAATCTGTATCAAATCATCTCCAAGCTAAACCTTCAGCTTACATCTTGACCGTAATTCCCGATACACGGAGTGAAGTATTACATCGAGGTTTCGGCAAAGTCATTAGATTGAACTGAGATGTGTCATTCGCATTCACCCCTCGTACCACTGATTGCGTGTTGAAGCTGTTGACGTCATGAGACGTTCCGCATTAAGGAGCACGTGCGATAGTCTCATCAATGTTTCAGAATGTCAACACGTTTATCGATTTGACGTACTTACAACGATTTTTTCTACCGGAAACGAGAGTATCTTGCCATCCGTTATCAGTTGGTAGGCTTGTCAGCAGTGTTCACTGGTGTATCAATATGGAGGAGGAAGAGTGGGCGTAATCCAATAACGGCGGCAGTGGTAGGTAACCCAGGCGACCCTAACAAAGATGAACCAGCCGTTTGAACATGTTGAGGGTGGAGTGAGCAGATAACCCTCACCGTTTCCGCTACCACCTGGATATTTCCGAGGAATTTACTCGAAAAACAAAACTTGAAAAATGAAATTGAATGATGAAAGAGATTTAAAAAACACCGTTTTAAATTAGATTCAATTACCTCGTGAGTCCTATCACTATACAAAACAAGTTGAGTAATGCGCTAAAATATTTCAGGCACCTCACTGTAGAACGGACCATCTCCGGTTACAGTAATTGCTCAGTATTCACAAATAACTATTTATGACATACCAATAATGTTTATATTGATGAAACCTTTTTCAACGTATTTCTCTGAACCTAAACAGAACAAATGAACGGAAAATTGAATTACGAGGCGAAATTAAATGATATTAAAATTAAATTTGGACTCGGGTCGTTTTGTCATGACCAAGTGGATAAAGGAATTTTTGTGACAACTACATTGGACAAATCAAAACCACGAACATCAGTATTGAAAGGAACTTGATATTTTTATTTTTACTTGCTCATGAAACCGATCAAACCAATAAAAAATACAAGACACACTCCTTATCATAAAATAATTAAACAGAATTAGAAACCCACAGTCATGCAGCATGGCTATAAGAGCGAATTTTTGAAGAAATAACTGGTTTTATGGAAAATGACACCATTGAAGGACTTGATGTCCATGAAGAATATCTCAAGTATCAACCAAGTTTTTTCATCTTCAAAGTGCTCCAGTTTCAGTACGGAATAAGATATAGCAATTCTGATTTCCCCATCGGGTTCAGCGTTAAGAAATCTTTAAAATGAGCAGTCACTTGTCAGAATGTTTCATTTTGGGAGTTTATGGGAAATTTTTTCCCCTAAAACTGCCCCCCCCCCCTTTAGAATGGCCCAATTCTGCCGGTTCTTTGTATGTTTTCAAACAAATCGGTGCTGACTGGGCCACCAAAGAAGATTGCTTATTTGACAAGGATTGCTTATTTTGCAGCGATTGCTGAGGGCTCTGTCGCAGCATTCGCTGCCATCAAATTCTTATAAAATATGCGATCTTTTTTGGTGGCCCAGTCAGCGCCAATGTGTTTTTGTAGAAGTTTTGTCACATCTTAAAGTGTGAACAGCTCCGATTCTGTTCTGTCATGCATAGTGTACCAGTTTGTAGAACCCGAACCAGCTTTTCTGGTTCATGTAGCATCCTGTTCTATGACTGTTCACTAAGTCTAACATACAGGTAGATGACCTATACCGGTAATATGCGGTAATATTTATATAATTTATTTCCTATCAATTGATGTACTTTTTTCTTAAAAAAATTAGTGGTTAATACAATTATGATTAAATTACTTTCGTCCATGCTTATGAAAACCCTATATATCCTTATATCCGTCCGAATCGGCCTGAACTGGACCCGAACGCAGCTACTGCTGAGGGAGACACTTATGACGCGGATATTACAATTCTTAGAAATGCTTTTGTAAAACCTATCAATGAAATTTTTGCCCGTCATCAATTGGCTACGAGGTCTCAAGGCAATCACGAGTCAGTTGATCGATATTATATGGCTCTTAATCAGCTCAGCCTAGACTGCCAGTTCCAAGATCGAACTTTTGACCGTAACTTGTTTTTTTTTGCACTTTTTGCCCAAATTTTGGCATATTTGGTACACATCGTTTGTCATTACTTCATCATTTCTATAACCGTTTCATCTATCATTTCGTGATTTAGACAAAAGTGTGATCTGCGCAAAGAAGATAACAAAGCGTTGGGTCAAGAATTTGCAGAGCTTTTCCGTGTGGTCTTTAAATTAAAACGTAACGCTTTGGAGCGATTACAAGAAAAATTTATTCCTACCAGGTACCTCTGGAAGTCCTCTAGCGGTCTCCTTAGATCTCCCACTGTAATCTTTCCAAGTTACAAACCAAGCGCGAACCCTAATTACCAACCTTGAAGAGGGTAAAAATAGATAATTACGTTAGCTTCAAGTCAAATAATTGAATCGGAGCGGAGGTGAATTAGAAGACCTTTTCTCTTACCTTTTGAGGAAGAAGGTTTCATTTAAAATTCTGGTATCGAGAGTAATTTAGTTGGACCTAATTAAAAAGGAGCCTTGGGAAGGAGGTACGTACCCCGGAGGAGCCCAGTTGGGACAGATGTCTTTTTTAATGGAGTTACGGGAGAACGCCGAGAGATGTCGGTAAAAGTGGGACGGCATGTAGGGGAGGGGGTGACAGTAAATTGCTCGAGTTTCTCCATCCTGTTCCCTTGACGGGACGCAAGACATCGTTCCTTCCATTTTACCTCAGTAAACCCGGTTGAAGCGCGTCTATACTCACCAATACTTCACATGATGATAACAGGTCGACTTTTGAAAAAGCTTCCGGATAAGGCCTTATAGAAACTGCTCAATATCGTCAAAGCAACGCTCCGGGTAAAACATGTTCCAACCCAATGGAATGTGACGAAGGTCACAATGATTTCCAAACCGGGAAATCTCTAAATGAGGAGGGATATCACTTTATATCCCTCCTCTGTGTTATGTCAAGACTATTTGAGAAATCACTGTTTAAACGACTCGAGTCAATCATTGAAGACGGAAATTTGATTCCGCGTCACCATTTTGGATTCAGAGAACGTCACTCCACGATAGGCCAAGTTCACCGAATCACTAACATTACAAAAGGCATCAAAACATGTGCCAGTCTCTTCTTGAACGAAGCACAAGCGTTTGAAAAGATTTGGCACGCGGGATCTCCGACGTCAGTATTACTTACTACTAAATTCCTAAATTCAGAACCGACATTTTAGAGTAAAGCAAGATTATCACTACTCCAGCTTGAAGCCTATTAAAGCTGGAGTCCCGCCATGAAGTGTTCTGGATCCGTTCACTTAATTCTTGTACACACGGGACCTATCAATACAATAAGTGACACCTGTTGCTACTATTGCAGATGACAAGGTAATCCTCTCGGTTGGAAACTATGTAGATACCGCTACCAAAAATTACAAAAGTCTACTAATGGGATTGTTAAGTGGAGATTGAAGTTGAACGAATCTAAATCAGTACACATCAACTTCACAAACCAAAGAATCTCAGCGTTGGATGTGGAGATCAACTCAAATAAAATACCTTACCCGCTGACGCCATCAAGTACCTGTGGGTGACTCTTGACTCCAAACTAAATTGAAATAAGCACATGGGGAAGAATAAGTACTTAGGAACTGTGGATCAAGTTCAGAAGCATGTTTTAGCTGATGAGAAGGAATTCCGTTCTTGCACTTCACAACCTAGTGGCTAATATACAAGCAGATTCTTTGCCCTTCATAGACCTATGGTATCCAATTCTGGGGCCGTACAAAAATTCAAATAATCCTAACCTTGCAAACAAAATACTGAGAAATATAGTAATCGCGATATCTGAGGGTAGAATCAGTCATTGAAACGCCACCTGCTCAACGTTCTAACCAACGAAGGGAAACTCCAGGGCTTTTCCTGCAGTCAGCTTCGCTAAAAGCCGCTTCTGCATCACGGCTACTTGTCCCTGGTGGTTCACAGACGTCTTTCTGGGCATAAGGCGCTTAAATCGGGAGCAGACAATTTTCCTCGAGTTCGCCGTGACGGGATTTGAGGTCACTGATACCTTCACTGGGCTTCACGCTCGACTTTGACGCCAGCATCCCCGGAACAAATCCCTGGTGTGGCTGCAAAGGGGGCATGGAGAATTGAAATATTTACTGACTCAGTTGTTCTTAGGACATGGACGACCACAGTTGCCAGGATATAGAAGATGATGCGTTCTTTGAATGCGACAAATGGGCTGAGGAAAGGAGGTGGCTCAAAGAAGTACGTCTCCCAATATGTCACCAGAACTAGTAGTTGCCAAGATGTTGCAGGGCGAGGAGCATTGGACCCACTCATCAGAATGTCTTGTTGATGATTGTCAGAGAGTCTTGATGGGAAAGATGCCCCAGGCTGAGCTCCAACACGGGAAATATGGGTAAAGTTAGTGATGTTTGAGTCCCATATAACCTGGAGGTGGGGTCCTCTACAGGTATATTACGAGATCCAAATGCTACATGGTTGCGATGGGTAGGGGGTTAGGCTATCTCTTCAGGTCTTCACTCAGTTTACCACTAGAGGTTGCCATTAGTACATCAATTCGCCCAGTTTACAATCGCCTATTGACGTGGGTGTTTGGTTGCACGGGGAAAGATTATTGAACAAATGGTTCGGATAATCAGTAGATTCATTTCAATAAAACAATTGCTAAACAGTATGAAACTGGGGATTGCGAGATAACAGGGGAAGCATTAGACTGAATAAAAAGTAACATCGGGAGGGTTGCAAGATAGCGTCACATGACGCAGTTAAGGTACAAGATATAGGTACTTCATGGTTTGCTCTTTTCTCTTCATGTCACCCCAATTGGCATTTATTATTAAAGAATATATATTCTGGAAATATTACGTGTCGGGTGGATTGTGTTGGTGTTGTAATTCGGTAATTATGTGTGGTAAAGTGGAAGGTCGACAGCCCTAGTGTGCTACGGGGAATAAGGGAAACCGAGGCCCCACTGCGGTGCCAAGCACAAGCTTTGGGGGCCGAACAGTCGTGTTATGGATTTGGTATTAAGTTTGAAGTATTTCTGGTTTAAGCCGTATCCCAAACGTTTTCTTTTCTCTAGGTTGATCCCAATGGCTTATTATTAAAAAAAACAAAAACAAATCATTGGACTGTCTAAACAGGAAATAAACCAGACACGCCTTACTACACGCTTCACTTCCGTTCCATTTATCAAAGTTCGATGAAACGTGAAGGGCTTATCCGGCTTCAATCCGAGATGGTCCCACTATAAATTTCATTAGTTGGAGTGTTACGTTTAGTCTCGCTCCTTCATCACTCCTGTTCTATACATTCCAATGTGATGAAACATGAAAGAGTTATTTAGTTTGACGTCTGATCGTTCAATTAGGATTTTCATGTATTCCAAGTTTTAGTCGTACCAACAAATCCAAACCACATTCACCCTACGGTACAATTATCTTGTTACCGATGCGCGGAAGCTACTTCAGAACTTGCTATGAAAATTTTATTTATTAGCTGGATTTTGTTTTTGTTTCGCAGTGGATGATTATACAAGTGCCTCAAACCACCCAATGGCACAGACCCAACCAGATCAATAATAATTTTCACCGTTTCGTAATTGAAAATCCATACTTACGAATCCCGGGCACTAAAAGCCGGAAGTTTATTTTCGTAACCCTCCCCTCCGTTTGGATATCACAACCCTCGAACGGACGGCTATCCGAAACAGCCATTCCGGGTCTAACCAAAACCAATCTACAGACCCCATAGGAGTTCGAACGAGGGCTCGGCCTGGTCCCGAATCTACTGAGGGAACGAAAGGGGGCGGCCGACATACGCTCCTTTCTACCAGTAATACGAACCTCCCAACCTTTTCCCTGCAACCGCTGTTTATAAAAAGTAGACCTTATTCGTTTTTCCATTTCGAAAAAAAACCGGGAACAGGAAAATCGGGAAGGACGGAAGAAAAAGAGATTGAGAAGGGTTTTTCTTCTTTTTCCCCGTATTTTCCCTACCACTCCTACAAATTTTTCTTTCAGTTGGAAGTACCACCTGTTCTCGCAGAGACTGTCAATGACACGACCCCATATATCGGAGGTCCCTATTTCTGTTTGATTTTTCTTTAAGCTCACGTATCCCCTTCCACTTCACCTTCAGCCTCTATCACGCTATCAACGCCGGCCATATTACAGAATCTGTGAGTTGTTGTCTCTAGGGAGTTCTTGTAACACATGTAGGTGAGCTTTGTATTCATGGTCGTCATTGAGCCGTACAGCTGAGATCGCGTGGTTCTAAGGCCAGTACTACTGAATCAAGCAAGTGGGAAAGTAACTGAAAAGTAGACGATTTTCGATATTCTGTTAGATTAACGTTCGGGCAGTCTCACCATTTGGGTTCACACCGACGGGCGCATTGCGGCTTTTTGGGCGCCACCAAATACGAGTACTATTATTATTATTATTAATGCCTAACAATAAATTATAATAATTTTTCCTAGGTACCACCTTGATAAAATTATTAATAATTAGTGATAATTCATAATAATAATTAATCTAACATTTAGGATCTAGACATTTAGACCTAGTGATCTAGACAGAAGGGTGATCTGTACAAAGATTTTAAAACTGTTATGTTTAAAGAAGACACAATTTATTTTTAAATGTATTGTAAATGTCGAGTTAAGCAACTTTTGTATGAAGAAACAATATTTTTATGATGGAAATAGGAATTGTTAAATACATCGTGAAAACGAAAATAATACATCGACAAAGAATGATACTGCAAGATGCTTCTTTCGAAAAGATTCGTTAGGCGAGGGATGACATGAAAATCCGTACGTCGTCGAACGCCAATGTAAACGCTTGCATACGAGTCCGCAACACATTGAGACATTTTCATGTTGTTTGCAAACTTCGTATCAAGTCATGCGCATATCTCAGCTTTTCAAAGGGCGACAACCGAGTGAGAGGAATGTATTCTAGTTCTATAAATCGAGAGGTTTCCAACGAATGGTGAACGGTTTTTGTCCGATGACAAATGACGAAGTAGGCACTATTCCCCTAGCAACGACTCGGTTGTACGCGGAAATCGTCAGAAACTCATTTGGGACAATTTTCGTAGTCAATTTTCGTAACGGTTTTTGAGTCATGTGCCATATGAAAGACATGAAAATGTCAAAAATACTTAACTCGACGGTAATTTGATATTTTATATAATGGAACTGTTGAGAGTACTAGTAGATTCAAGATTACGATCCGTATTTACATAATGCTTATTAATATTAATAAGGAAGAAATGGAGGTTTAAAATATTTGGCTCCCCCTGAACCCTCTGACGTCATCCATTCCTGCCGGTCCACGTACGTCATCCACCCCCTGCCAGTCCACGTACGTTATCATATCCTGTGAGGAGTTCTTGCCGGCCACTTGCCTGACGTCATCCACCCCCTGCAGGTCCACGTACGTCATATCCTGTGAGGTGTTCTTGCCGGCCACTTGTTTGACGTCATCCACCCCCTCCCGGTCCACGTACGTCATATCCTGTGAAGTGTTCTTGCCGGCCACTTGTCTGGCGTCATCCACCCCCCTGCCGGTCCACGTACGTCATATCCTGTGAGGTGTTCTTGCTGGCCACTTGTCTGACGTCATCCTCCCCCTGCCGGTACACGTTTGTCATATCCAGTGAGGTGTTCTTGCCAACCACTTGTATGACGTCATCAACTCCCTGCCGGTCCACGTACGTCATATCCCGTGAGGTGTTCTTGGCGGCACCTGTTTGACGTCATATCTTTTGACGTAGTTGGTCGCTTGTGTTGCGACGTCATATTATCTGAGAGGCCCGTGGATGAGGTGACAAAATAAACGTCATATCGAATCGAGATGTTTATTTGAATTCTTCTTCTTACATGATTTGGCTTCAGACATGCCAGTCATAGCCATTGGATTCGTGATTCAAAGCAACCATAAAGTGGGTACAGCTTTCGTACGAGTACGCAACCACGAGGGACATTTTATGTCTTTGCGTAGTTATCGTTGTTGTAGAAATCGTACATGTGTGTAAACAGTTATTTTTACAAAGGTTGAGCCTGTCAACACGATCGTGAATCAAACGGTTGAAATACAGGTCAATTTTCATACTAACGAGCTGTTTGGAACATCATATGGTTTTAGTGATGTCGAGTTTCTTGTTCTGAGGTACGTTTCGTGCTACGAAAATGAAGGTACTCGTAATTTCGAATGTTTGTTGGTAGGTACTTCTTTTATAGAAAAATTATTACCGACGTAGTATTAAAAACCCCAGAATTATATCGTATTAATTTTAATAATTAATAATAATTATTATTGATAATAAATACAAACCTAACAATAAATTATAATAATTTTCACTAGGTACTTGATAAAATTATTATTAATTAGTGATAATTCGTAATAATAATTAATCTAACATTTAGGATCTAGACATTTAGACCTAGTTATCTAGACAGAAGGGTGATCTGAACAAAGAAGATAATGAACCGTTGTGTCAAGAATTTGCAGAGTTTTTTTGTTATTATTTCACTATTGAAAGTTCATAATACTCTCATTTATGAATATCTGCCTTTTATAGTGCTGATGATTAATTATTAATCGTCAGCACTATAAAAGGCGAACTTTACCTTTGAAGTCTGGACATAATATCCACATCATGCCAAAAAGGCACATTATATCCCTGGTACTGGAGGAACGTCAAGATGTTTCAAGTCCACTTCTTCTTTATATTGTTGTGCGAATTGCTTTGCTCTTCCTCCAGGGAATATGATGGGCCCAACACCTCCAAGACAGTTTCCTTCTGGGAACGAAATCTCCGGCGGAATTGAACTGCATCAAAATGTTCAAATGGGTTTTGTTGGTCCCGGATGAACCGCTTTGGTGCTTCTTTGCCACCGTTCCTCAATTCATCATCCCATTATTCCATTCCGAATAATGAATCCATATTTAACAACGATTAATAACAACAATAACGAATAACAATATCACCAATAACAATAATAACACCGAACAACACGAGCCGTCGTGTTGTTGTCAGAATGTAATCGAGACATTCCAATTATCAGATGACATCCCGAGATCCCTCATTTAATATGGCAATGAGTTGTGCGTCACCCTCAGCTCAATAGTGCAAAATCCTGAGGGATGTCGGGACGTCATTTCAAAAATTTTTTTTTTGGAATGAAACATGTTGAGAAGGCCGTTAGAAAGCGCACTCAGGGCGCCCTCAAATCACGACTGTGATTCGCGCTGAGTGTATGGTTCCCC
Source organism: Stenodema calcarata (assembly GCA_963920205.1). Lineage (NCBI taxonomy): Eukaryota > Metazoa > Arthropoda > Insecta > Hemiptera > Miridae > Stenodema > Stenodema calcarata. The sequence goes on along the minus strand of OY986051.1, from coordinate 28,252,830 downwards.
TTATCAATCAACTTAAGGGTGCACTCAGATTCAAAGTATGACTATGAATATCTAATAAACACTGGAAGGAACGATTTGTGCAAAACAGAAACTTATCATGGAAGTCATTGTTGTGTTCCGATTGCCTCGTGGATATGGGCTTCTTCGAAGACCCGATTGGTGCGTTCTGGACATTGTTTATACTGTTAAGGATGGCGGGATGAACAAGAATACACCTCTAAATCATTTTCAGAAAAAATGGATAAAGGCCTCTTTCACATAGGCCTACAGGACGTGGAACGCCTCATCTACTATGTTTGCTAAGAATGTTACTTCTGAAGAATATCATTTTCCCTAGCGGCAGGTTTTTGCGCCCTCCGTGACGAGATACGCTAAGCGTTTTACGTCACCCACTCCTTCCCACTAATTTATTACCTAACTCCCCCTAACCTCCCTATGGTTATGGGGTATATTCAATGACTCATAATACTCGTACATACTGAAGATGGTTTCATTCATTTTTTTCAACGATCCCCGTTGCTACCAGAAAATATTGTTGTAATGAGCTGAATAAAAATCGAATAGTAACTTTCGACTGCGCATGCGGAAATGAGAAATCCTTAATTTCTTGCAACGCGCGTAGGTAACTAATTTCGGTCTCTTCGCAAAAGCTTCTTTTTTTTCAAGCATTTGCATAAGAGGAAAGCTGAGTGTGGTTCAAAAATTGGCTCATTTGGACATGCTGCACGACGGTAACTTCTTTCTTCTCTCATCTTTGGAGAGTTGGGTGCCGCTGACATGGAATTGGTCGCAACTACCTTTAACATTCAAATGCGCCAAACCCCACCGCCAATGTGGTCGAGAAAGTTTCCGTTTTCGGACCAATTTCGTAACGGTTTTGTGCCGGTAGTAAAAACATCAGAGATTAGTGTGCGGGGTGTATGATGACGGTGTTATTGGTGTAGCTGCCTGGAAAAGGTTGAGCGCAAGCCGTTACAGTAAACCTGAATGGCTCGCACGCGTAGCACTTTAACCCTCTCCGGACTATACGGGATATTCCTCTCATACCCTGCACCGTCGACGGTTAAACGATTACGCGGCCAGTTCAGCGCCTACGGGTTAAGCATGGCCTGCCTGTGTTGGGTCAACCTGCGTTTGTTGAACATGACAATAAAGACCTCCCACCACCCACCCGCCTCTGGTTGAAAATTCGATCCATCACAACTAATTTGAGGGAGGAAGAAACAGTTCCGCTCGTCTAGAAAGTTTTAAAACATCAGAGGTCTACAACTGTCCGATGTTGGTGGCGCGGGTGCACGGTATAGTTACTGGTACAAATTTCAATAGCGTTGTTCAGAAAATATTTCAAGACCATTCGGAGAGTTTGTTCACCATAAGGGCTCAAAGTTAGACATGGAGTTTCATTTTTTGAGATACTTTTCGTGCCTCGGACGGAAGTGGATTTCGAAAATTTGGATGTAGGTACTTCTTGTTATGAATTATTTCCAACGTAGGTACAAGTAAAATCTCCGTGACACAAATTGTAAACTATGAATCACTGAAACAGTTGCCGACCCCACCGTTTCCACTGCTATTTGAAGATGACCATTGTAAAGTACCATTCAGTTTAGTTTAAGACTGAAATATATTCCACAACAGAAGCATATAAACCCTTGTGAAAAAATCGGCGGCGTTTTTTGTTCGATTTTGAGTTGCGGGGGGGGGGGGGGGTGTTAAATGCTTTCCTTGGTGGACTCCAATGTTGACGATAATTCATTAAGATATTTATTGTTAAACATAATAAACCAGCAGCGGAGTGAGTACACACTCTATTGGAGCATTGAGAAACCATGGTACAGCTCCGGCAAGCCTCTCGGTGGCTTTTTAGTAAGGTTTCATCTCTCGACTATTTTCGACTGGTTCCGGTTCTATGTGTTCCGTTCCGTTCCATTGAAACCGATATAATATATCAATAGCTTGGGGATATCGCCTGGGTGACGCCGCAGCCGTATTCTGGATGCTCATTTCAAAAGTAATATTTTCTCTCTTCTGTTTCTTGTCTATTACTCGTCCATTGCTACATTTCAAGGAAAAGAGGTGATTTCGGATATTCATTGGCAGGTTCTTATTAATTCTAGGAGTCCACCCATAAATTATTGTTAAATGGACTGCACCGTGGGGTCAAAAGTGAGCCCAGAACGGAAACAAACCGTATTTATATAAATTTTAAATGTATTCTTTTTAAATTGATGAATAACTCACTAATCAATTTTGCCACTGGTGAGAGGTCCAAGTAGGTATAGCCAAAATATTTTGTTGCAGACTTTAATTCCAAATAGGGAGTAGATAAATTTGAAAAATCAGGAAATCATTCAATCTAAGACATGAAAAATGTTTATTTGGTAATTTTAAATTTGATTTTCATCATTTAAACTAGATTACAAATTGATATTTAAAAAAAAAAAAAAAAAAAAAACCCGTGTGATTCCAAGGAACCTACTGGATTCCACAGGTAGCTTGAACATGACTCTTCTTTAGTTTTTCAATAGGGTGTCTGCCGACTTCTCGTCCTCATATTATTATTTTTATTTATTTATTTATATGAGGTGAGAAACAAACCAAGGCGAATTATAGAAGTAGGATTCATGACAGTGAAAATACGTAACATATTTTGACTCCCTATCATTTGGCATGTCCTCCAAATCTTCGTCCCTCTATCTACAATTTCATGCATGAGTAGATCTACTGATTAATTTACCTCATCACAAATACAAATAAGTTGTTTACAAATAAGTGACCCATTCTTCATAGAAGTAGCAAGCAATTTCTAAGGAACTTGAGTAATAACATAAACTACTAGTTATTTCTGCAGTGACAAAGCAAAGCAAAATGATGGATTATAAAACCAATTCTACTTCAGGCTTGGATGGGAAACAATGAAGGAGAATAATATTCACATTTGGTGAGTACCTATGCCAGACCATCGGTTGCCCAACATAGTTGCAAGAGAAATGGTATCTCCAGGGCCAAGGAGTATCAGATCATGGCTGCCGAACCCCCTGCACTCATTCGATGGGACGAATCTTAGGCGAGAGGCCAGTGATATTCTGGAGGGCTTTCGTCGAGAGAAGCGTGAGCAGTGGTGGGCCAGGGCTCGGTCATCAGAAATCTTCACCCTGCATAGGGAGCTCAAGCATGGTGTAAAATGTGCCAACTTCAAGCAGGACAAGGTACTTGAGTTACAAGAGATCCGATGGCTATTCAGAATCCGTGGGGAAATACTGGATTTGAATGGAAAGCCATATGACCCTGATGTGTCGGAAGAGTGTCCCCTATGTGAACCCTCTGCGTGTGCCCTACTCTCTCGCAGTTCCGCTTGGAAGTTTTTGGTGTTCGAGACGTCTCCAGAGATCATGCGGTTAGGCTACTGGACAGTACTGACGAGCGGAGGAGGATTGTCCGGTACTGTCAATTGTCGTGGAGGTATCGGGTGTCCTGTATCTTTCACCGGTAGATAATTCCGTCTCATTATTTCATTATGTATGTATTTTTATCTTATGCAGAAGAATTTTATATCTCATTTCATTTCTAATTTTCAAGTCCTGTACTTCCGGCTGCATATTGGTTGCATAACCAAGCTGTATTGTTTATTTGTATTGATGTATTTAATTTCCTGATTTTAATGCAAACAAACTTCTTTCTTCTTCTTCTCCTTCTTCACACTTTCGTTTGAAACATGAGAGACGACTCTGGGGTCGATTGTACCCCCAACAATACCTTAACACATGTACAGTAAGAATTCAGGAGCAGGACTGAAGTGGGAAACCTTTGGAATCACTCAGCAAGTTTAATTTGCAGGGCTGCCAACTTGACGGGGATACGTTTTCGTCTGACCACACGGTTCCCTCCTAGGGTTGATATGGGGGGAATTTAGTTGGAAAATTGACAGGTTGCCGATTACCCTCCTGCTAAGAAAACAATAACAAATCTACTCTGTACAGCCCTCAAGATGTCCCTTCTATCTCTTTTTCAGAAACCCGTGTGATGGATGCATTTCAGAACACTTCGTTTTGAGTAATTCGCAATAATTAAAATCGTGAATGGGACTAACTCCAACGTCAGAGGGGTGTTAGAGGGTTGAGACGGAACACAATCGTTGAGACGAGATGATGTATGTGGTGAGAAGTCAGACGCCTCCAAAGCGAATCGAATTTTCTTGACAATGTGAGCACAGCTCATCCAAAGGCACCGCAACACCATAAATCACTCGAGACACAACAATAAGCCGATTGTCTAAAAGGTACATAACCTATTTGCGATTGGAATTGCATTAATTCCAGGCAATAAATAAGCGACAATGGGGAGTAGTGCGACGTGACAGAGGGCATTGAGGTGGGGATGATGGATGACCCTATTGACGAGGCCTAAGGTACAGTTAATTAGAATGACAGGAACAAATGGTTCCCTAACTAGATCAGACGGACCTGGGAAGTGCACCTGCCCTCGCCCTACCCTCACCGATCTATAGCAATGCCTTGATGGACGGTTTCAAATATTGAGGTCGATATAACCTCCAGTTAAACATTGCGCGGTACATCAGATAGACGAAGCTTTTGGGGAAGCGTGGGCTTGTATGTTAACGCCTTCTGACCTTCTGATTATCCACCCAACATCGAAAACAAACAGCTCACAAGAATTCGTGAAATTAACAAAGCAAACTCATCATTTGAATGGGTCGCACAATCTGATTTCATTTCCTCGACCAAAAGTAGGGCAACTTTACCGAAATAAATCGTGTCGTCCTAAATTGGATTATCCACGTGGATTATTCATTGCTTTCCAATTCGGTTTCGTACCTGTCCACTTATCAGCCTATCAGCCTGTCTGTCACACCATGTGCATCGATTTCTCTTCTGTAAAACTTGAATATTTTGAACATGGAAATAACTGCAGTAATACTATCGACAGGTTTAATTTATGATAATTCGATTTTAGTGTAGCAATTATTTTTGCTCATCAATAAAATATTGACGATTTGGGCATGAATTCGGGAATAGGTCCTTCACACCTTGTCTGGGAAGTTGCCCAGAAATACCTTCGAGGGGAAAAGTTGGGCGCCAGACGATTTAAGGAGAATCGTCAACCAAAATTAATTACAGAAATAAAAATAAATGAATAAATAAATAAAAGACCCACAAATTTTCCAACACTGACCTTCAGGTTTATTTAGAATCAGAGCGAGTGAACTATATGGGTGCTAGAGACAGGAAAACTACAAATGTACAAACTGTTGAGGTATTCTCTTGTGTCCTCAATTACAAAACATCATACAAGGCGTTTTCTTTTTATCACTGCAATGGTACCACTGGAAATACAAAATACGAAAGGTTAATATCACAATAGAAGGTAGATGGTTACAAAATTGTACAGTTGTATCATAATGTTGTAATATATCTCCGAGAAAGGAAGATGTGATGACGGATCCTGATGGAAAATGGGAAGAAAGGGGTTGCGGTACTAGTTCAGCCTGCAAACAATTTCAACATATTGCTGAAGTCATGTAAAATATCGTTATTACGTTTCTCGTAGGTATGCGAGAAAATACGCAACGTAGGTATCGGTATCTTCTCTGATCGATTCAACGAGAATTAAATCAGCAATGTGGGGGCTGATCACACAACTGTCGCAATCTCTTCAGACGATGATGTACAAACTCGCAGGACCTTAGAAAGAGAGAGTGTGGTTTCTGAGTGATACCACTTCCTAAATTGAATAGAGCCACGTGCATGCTACCCACCGGCAGTACCAAAAACTGGAGATGTGCAACGGGTATTACTCACATCGACTCAAATGGTAGTGGATGAACTATCGAGTGCAGCTCAGCAGCAGGATAATCGTCTAGATACTCATTAACGCAAGTCGTCCGTCATCTACGCCGTTTCTTCGTCTCTCCCGGCCGTTCTGCGTTCCCAAATCGCCAGCCGCGATACAGTCTGGCCACTATCAAGAGCTGTTTGCGGTGTCGACGATGCATGGATGCTGTTCAAGTGGATTGATGATGCCCGGTGGAGCGATGTCCTCTCGGTGTTCGCGGGCAGTACAAATTTTCAAGGCATGGGGTTTTCCACAATGTGGAAATGCTATATTAGGTAATTTTGGATTACTAGGATAATTAGACTAATTCAAGGTAGACAGGACGTGATGTAGTAATTATGAATAATATTCATATTATGCGTCTACCCATCTACAGGAATCTCTCACGCGAGGGATAGCGATGCACATGTAAGATCAGCTTCGTGAGTGGTACAGCTGAATCCTTCCCCTGTTCACCCTAGGGTGCTGAAATTCGACACACAGCCTCCTGAGGCCATAGGGGAGTGATTGGGAGGAAGTCACATCAGCTGAGAGAGCAATAATGCCTGGACCCGTGCAACGCCCGGGCAACGGCTTTATCAAATAAAACTCATAAGTTGTCTTTAACTGGAGCCACGCTCAAGCGGTGTCGTGGTTTATTAGTATCGCGTTACTACCCACCGCCTAATGACTATTTTTTGTTTAATAGTATCGCGTGACGCGTGTCGCGAATTTCAGCCTAACCCCCCACCCAAAAACATATCCATGTTAACATTGTTTCTGATGCATAATTTGTACTACTTACTAAAACGCAAGGAAGAGACGAGCCTGGGGAGGGGTCACAGGACCTTAGGCTCAGATACCCACCTTAATTTTGGAACTTTCATTATGTACTTAGACTGTAAAAAATTGTTTTATATGTATTGTACGAGTTTTCTTCAGTTTTCTCGAATAAAAATTGAATTGAATTGAAACTGATGGGACCTATTTCGAATTTTCACAGTTCTTGGGGAATAATTTGACGAGGGTCCCGAAGGAATTTCCTTATGAACATGTGAGGGTTGATTGGATACGGTCGAATCTTTACGATGGCTCGTGTATTGGGGCATCCATGAAGAGGGTTGGGAGTGCAGCGATATAGCAGCTGGGGCACTGATTTATAAAATAAAGGAAACATCAGGTCTTCCGCTTTCCCCCGTTTAATCGAGTACGCTAATGGATTCAGGTACGTGGTTGAGCCGTATCTCTTTTGCGCATCAAATAAAACCTCAAGTAGCAGTTTTAAATAGTTGGAAGGGTCGCAGAAAAAAGTGGGGTTTTGGAACTTTTAATAGTGGCAGAATTGAAATTAAGGCCATTGACTCCAACAATACTACTCAATGTTCGCAGAAAATTGAATCAAATGATGAAGGAATGTGATGAAGATTTTTCAACGAATCTATATAAATTTTGATCGCAAGACCAATTGGTCAACAATAATGTCAACTCGTTATCTTCACCGAATGGGTTGAATAATATTGACAGTTATGTCGATTTTTGGGTTTGTGGCACGATACACAAATCTTATGGCAAGTGGAATGGAAGTAGTAGAAAACTATACTTACCTTGGCGTGACACTCACACTTCACCTGAATTTGAAGATGCACTTGATTTCAAAACTATCCAACGCAAAGTCGGGATTGAATACAGTTTGGTCGAGGTTCATAGAGAGCAGAGAAATTACGATGGAAGCCAAATTTACTGTTTTCAGGGTAGAAGCAGCATGTGTTATGCGGCGCAGCTTTGAGGGCACGAGGATCACGTAGAGGTGGAAAAGCTATTGAAGTTTGTGAAGAGATTGTTTTTCCTACTGATGAACACGCCTGACTACATGGTCTACTTGGAGAGTGGACTTAGCCATATGTTCATTTACACAGTCGGGCTTAATGTCGATTACGTGGTCTAAGATTGAGATTAAGTAACGTTATGGCTCGTGAAGAGAAACGTTCCGTGGCTTTGAATCTGGGTCGAGCTGGCAAATTAACATGGCATTTCACTAGGTATTAATTCGGATGAACCCAACAGTATTAATAAAGTTATTTATGCATTACCAACTAATTATTTATTTTCTTCAACGGTTTATATGTGACAGTAAATATATCGTGGGCGTACTTGCGTTGGTGTATTGCAAACGTTTTATCTCAAAACAAATGGTTTCTCAATTACTCCAAGTCAACGTGGGATTGTCATTTTTCACAACACAATATCTTACGATCATACAACGACTAGTGATCCATTCGTTATGTACACACTGAAGAAATACATTTTGCCTCGGAATTGACTCTGAGCAACCTTCTTGCTTTCGCCGCTCAAGTTTGTTGAAGTGACTACGAAGCTCTCAGACGACCGTGGTCAATAAAAAGAGGGCACTTTGAAGCCTTTGGAAATCAATAGCGTGTTTGCGCTGATTCTATAAATGTGGTGGCGGAGGTGAATCGGGGAGGTCGCCCTTGGGACTACTGCAACGGTATTTATTGAAGAAATTGTGTTTCTATGCAGGGGAGACAGAAACGGAGCGAAGAGGAATGAGAAGGTTGAGAGAGAGATGGTGAGGATTGTTGACACGGCTAATAAAAGCGAATAGCGCAAATTGGTGGAAGGCGAGGTTACACCCTCCAGGCTTGATTCCATTTTTACAATATACATCTACCGCACATGCGCCCGTCCCTACAAACACACATAATTGAATGTTGTACCGGTAGAGACTCATACAGACGAATTCTTAACTTGATTTTCCTTTATCCACTCGAATAAAATGATTTTTTCGACATTTCTTCGTACGTAGAGATTCCTACAGTCAAACTTCAACAGTTTTGAAACGTGAGACAGCGTTTTGACTAAACATTGAAGCTGAAAAATCACAAGGGTGACCGTACTCATAAGATTTGTGATATTTAATTTTTGATTTTGGAAATGCAAGCATTATACGGCTTCAGCACATAATATCCGGAGATATAAATAACACGTAACTTTGTACTTCAATTAGGATGTATGACCAGATTTATAAAACAATTGATCAGTGACTTGTTATCCACTTTCGTTCATTGCTCTCATAAACCTCTAAGAAAGTAGTGCCAAAAACCAAAAAGTAACAACAACACTCAACACTCTAGAATTGGAATTCATCAACAACTCACGAACAACATAAGACCCTAGTGCAATTCAGCTCTCCCCATCCAGATATTCCCTAACTTCACCAATAATTGATTTCTATTATTATTGATTTCTACAATTATTGTGAGGTAGAGGGAACCACACTGTTCTCTTCGCTTATTACCGAAGACGAGTTGGAGGACGTTTTTGAAGTGTACATCAGTTCTTTGCCAGAAAAACGCGCTCCTCCTTTTAGAAGTGCAATCCATGGCCATTTCAATTTGGAGACCAAGGCGGACGAAGAACGGGAAGTGCAAAAACTCTCCAATAACTCGAGCTACACTCCAACGGGACGGCCAACTGGACTGGCCCCGAAAATGACGTTCAGACGAGGCCAGTGAATCAATCCAGCTGAGATTTTCGGTGGTGGGGGGAACTGGACTGTCCTGAAACCTACTCATGAGGACAGTCAACTGGCCTCGAGTAAACGCGGCATTACAACGGATATAGCTGAACACAGTTAATAAAATACAGTTAATAAATAAATACAAATGGTTCAATAACAACAACAGTAAATCAAAATGAGCACTTCTCTTCCGACTAAACCACCAGGGTAACGCTGTAGAAGTTTAACCCAAATATTTGTCGATTGTTGTGTAGGAGCACAAGAACTTCATTTCAGTGTTGCTAAATTTTCTCGCCGCCTCAACCGGAAGATTGTTTGAGTAGCAGTTCGTATGGGAGGAGCGGACGGGGGACATTATTGTAATACAGTTGAGCCTTGTAACCATCCATGAATTACTTTACGTTACTTTGAATTTAGTGTCACGTCTGAAAAACTTGAGTATAAATGAACATGTTGAGCTAACACGAAGGAGAGGTTGGCGAAGTAGCGAGTTTGTGCCTCGCTTAATATCATTTATAAGAAGAATGGGAAAGGGGATGGTAGAGGAACTTCCGAATCACGGAGAAAATACGAGGTTGGATAGGCAGAGTGGAGTAAGTAAGAGATGGAGGGTAAGTTTAGTTTAGGGAAGAAAGACTTTGTGCGAAGAAGGTGGAGAAGCAAGTTGTAACTCTATTGTGAGGGTGTTGGGTTTCTAAATTAGGTATCCGAACGAGGGAGTGCGAGGATAATTATGAAGGAGGCCTAAGAAAAGTACAGAAGTACTATTGAGCGAAAGCTGGGGTGGGCGGGGCTGTATTGTAATTAGATTGTGATTTAAACGGTTAACTATACTAAAGTTATTACCGTTTGCTAGGGCGAGAGTCGGACGGCGAGGGGTCTGTGACATGGGCTTTAGAAAGCCCTGGGGAAATCATAGTTGGAGGAGCCTCCTAATGGCGCTTCACAAAAGGCCTTTCCTGATAGAAAGAACTCTGCAGTTACGTCCCTCTCATCCATTGTTGATTTCACTATTGACATCATCTTCGACTCTCCCGATAGCTGTTCACGCTAAAGAGGATCCTGAGGAATGTTTTTCACAGCCCAACACATTTTTCATCGTATACGTCCCGATTTGTATAACATAAAAACCATCTTTTCCCGCCGTCCATTCAGCCTGGCTCGAAAAAGGTCGACCACGGCGTGTAGCATAATATCGTCCTCACATTCACGCAGGTCTTAATGCTTCCAGTTCAGGACTAACTGAAAATGTCATCAATATTCAGGGCTGATGAGTGACGCATGATTTTCATGAATGTAAAGGAACTGGTGGAATGAGATCCCGATTGAGCACACGACTTTCTCCGGTTGATAGCTACCTTTCTGGTACGTACGCAGGCGGTTCGACACAACATTGAATTGTCACGCTCCTTGCATGTTGAGTTTGGTGTACCAATATTGTTCCTTATTTTCATGAATGATTTACCACTGTGTCTAGAAATGCAGTCAATCCTTTTTGCTGAAGACACCACTAATTCTAACGAGCCCATCGCTCTCCTCAGTGCAGCTACCGGCTGTTTTACGAAGAACAGGCTTTCGGTTAAATGCCGACAAAACCAGTGTCATGAAGTTTGGAATGAGGGATTTGTCTACTCTCGACCAAAATCCAGAAGACATCAAATTTCTTGGTGTCGTTCTTGACCCAAAGCTCGGCTGGGAGCTCACTGGTCCATCCAAATATCTTCTGTTGCTGGTTCTTTGAAATATGAAGCAGACTCTTTGTTCTTGTAAAAGCCTTTGTACTTTAGGGCCCAGTCTCACCTACACTTCTCTTTTTCTGTTTCAAGGAAGGATAATAATTATTAATAATAATTAGAAGAATTATTCTTCTTCTTCATAAGAAATAATTGTGTCTTTTACTGATAAAATGAAAATATCCACTGTCATGCGGGATGGCTATAAGAGCCGTCCTAAGGAAGGCTTAGGGGAATCTTAAAGGGGGGAAAAATTACCCATAAATTCCAAAATGCAACAGTCTGACAAGTGACACCTCATGAAGATTTTTTAACGCTAACCCGATGGTGAAGTCAGAATCTTATTCCGTTCTAAAACTGGAGCACTTTGAAGAAACGTGATTGTAACTTGAGATTTTCTTCATGGTTTAACTGCTCTAATCTGATAACGGAATGAGGTAGAATAGCTATCGCAATTCTGACATCACAATCATTTTCAGCGTTGTAAAATCTGTAAGCTGAGGTGTTACTCGGCAAAAAAGGAGGCAACATTAAATGTTATTAATTTATATCAACAAATTTTGTTATAAAACCAGTGAAATGGAGACATTTTACATAACACCAGTAATTTCTTCGAAAATTCGCTCTTATAGCCATCCCGCATGACAGTGGATATTTATTATTTCCCAATTATTCACAATTATTTCTTATGAAGAAGAAGATTTATCCTTCCTTGAAACATAAAAATAGGAGTATAGGTGAGACAGGGCCCTAAAGTACAAAGGCTTTTACAAGAACAAAGAGTCTGCTTCATATTTCAAAGAGAAGATATTCGGATGGACCAGTGAGCTGAGGATACTCGATCCACAACCATCGAATGTGCGTATTAGTCCAATTAAACGAGGTAAAATTACCGTCACGCTTACGGTTTTCAAGAGTTTGTCAAAGGTTGGAGTCTCGCTTGACGTTTAATGTTTCAAATGGTTACCATCCGGGCGTATCAATATTAATGACCGGGCAGCTTTTGATTAAATGCAAGAAGTCTAGATTGATTGAATCCGGACTATAGTCGAGATAGCGACAGAGTTGAATCAATATTCCTACCTACTAAAACCTCTTCAAACTTGTGTAATATCGGGCATCCATATATTTACATAACGATAGGTATACATTTCAAGGTTATTTCGATGGCCGTCTAAAATGAACCGTAACGTATTTGGGGTGAAGCAACTATGGTAATCGCCCAGTGGTTGTCTACTGTATTATAATTGTAATACAGGTTGTCTACGGTATTATATTTATAATTAGGAACCATATTAAGGTTCACTTTTTTCGACACATACTTGTACTTAACAAACACCAATTGTATATTTAAATATTTATATTTTAAATTTTAGATAGAAATAAAATAACAAAAAAAGGGGTTTACAAGACTCACTTGAGACGCGTTTCGTGTTTACGTTATCAATCAAATGATTTATATTAAATATAAATAAATTTTATATTTATAAACCGCGGTTAAGTGGCGCAGTTATCCGATAACTGGGCCAATACAAGAACAATACCTTGAGGAAGAATTCAGTAACTTTTAAATCTTATGAATACTTCTTTATAATAATTATAAATTATTAGGATAATAATGTCATTTAATTATTAGGATATGTTATTTATGTGATTTGAAACAGTACTGTAGAAAATGCTTCCCTGTCATTGACGGAAGGAAGCTAACTCGTCGCTTGAGAAGCAACACAGCCTAACCCACAATTTGGAAAACATTAAGACACTTTATTATTCTAAGAATTTAAAAAAATCGGCCACTAAAAATATCAACACCTCCTAATTACTAAGTAGGTACTGCTTTTGATAAGCTGAGCAACACAGCTTAAGCTTTCTTATCGTATGTATATAATATTCTCACCATAATATGTGCAATGTACATAATATGTCATATCATGTACATACGAGTATACATATTATGTACATCGTACTATACATAATTATTCTGATGGAAAACCCAACAACAACATAGAAATATTATTCCTGTGTTGTTATCGAGTTTTCCATCAGCAATTACGTAATTTTGTTTGCTCATCATCACGAAACATGTTACTTGTGTAAATGAGAAAGAAATATGAGGGAGGAAGGATTCGGATTAAGGAACGAAATTGATTTGGATAACTGATCGGAATTTCATAAATTCGACTCAAAAACGTCGCAAAAACTCGAAAAAGGTTGAGTTTGAATCGAATTGAGGGGTTTGTTTTGGGGACGAGTCGACCTTCTGCAAGACGTTGAAAAACCGTTCGTTGACTCAAACACGTCGAACAATTATTATAATCGATTCGGATTAAGGAAGAAAATTGAGTTAGATTGACGCATCGAATTTCCAAAATTCTAATCGAAAACTTCATGAAGTTTATTCTACAACATAAACCAGGATTTAATAAGCGTTAATTTACACAGCTGGGCAGTAACTGTTGGTGACCTGCTGTATTGTGAGTTACAGGTTTACACAAATTTTTATTATGTTCCCAGTGGTGTAGCCGTGAGTGGTTGGGGGGGGGGGGGGGGGGTCTAGGTGGTCCGGCCATAAAAGATTTCTTTGTAAAATGAAGTTTTTTTTTAAATAAATCTTTTTAAAAGTATTAAAATCAGTTTGAAACCCTCTATTAAGTACCCTGTTTGTCAAAATTTTTCCCAGGGGTGTACCCTCGGAATCCCCTGCTTTTGGACTCCCAAACGAATTTCCTGGCTACTGGATTTTCCCTGTGTACATATTGAATTGAAACAACTTATAGTTTTTTTTTAATACTTTTTTTTAATATCCATGTTCCAGGTCCCTATCCTCGTTAGGTAGGGTCTATTTTATTGTGAAGAGGAACTGCTTATTAGCAGGATGCTACTTCAAAGACTGACACAATTTACTGTGATATTAGTTGTGATATTAAAATTCTTTTACCTAGAATTTTGGCTCTGCTAAATTCTCAAATTCCATATCTGTGTTCAGTGTTCCTACATAATATGTAGGAATATTATCCTGTTGAGTAAAAGTTTGAGACTGTTTGTTCTTAATAACGTCTGGTTCAATGTAACAATTTTGCTGTATTTCCTACATTAATGTTTCAAGTAGGTACCAGTACAGGTAGGGAACTTTAAGAATGTATAATAATAACAATTTTGCTGTATTTCCTACATTAATGTTTCAAGTAGGTACCAGTACAGGTAGGAAACTTTAAGAATGTATAATTTCAACATGAAAATTTTAGATGAAGAAAACACAGCTGAAGCAACACCGCCCATCCCACCATTTCTTAAACAGTTACTGAAATCGAATAACCCTCACGATTTCTCGATCGGAGCTTTTATTCGTTTTAAATCGTGGTACGATACTTCTGGGGAACCTATAGTAAGCGTATAGTGTGAAATTGCCGATATTTGGGGAATATAAATGTTTCATGTGAATCCTGAAAAGTTGGGGAAAACGGGTTTGGCAGTGTACTCATACCAATTTAAACTCAGGGAACAACAGATCAGGGACCAAAATGATCATTTAACAGGTATTTGATTGATTACACGGCACCAGACGTTAATAACGACGCAGCAAAGGAACAAAGAACCAAATTCGTTCAAAATAGTTTAATTCGGGAGTTTTTTATGACCATCCGAAGCGTTGTATGACCAGGCGTTCGTTCGCGAGGGGCTGGCGTTTGGACAACTGTGCACCGGTCTGTATTCTATTTGTCTTATTATCCAGATGAAATACTGAACTGCGAGAAGTGAAATTTGGGAAAACAAAAAGGCGGAAAAGTTATGTGAAGGTGAGAAATACTCTTATAATGGGGAGCGCCGTACGGGTTGAGGGGAGTGAGATGTGGTTTCAAAGACAATGGCGGATAATTAACAACCGAGTAATGAGATTCTGACGATAAAGATCGTGAGTTGGATTTGGGCCAACATCCCTCCACCGGTTTCTATCGCCCTCCCCGTACACTGCACTCCCTTTCTGGACGACAAAAGTCCGTTCACTTATCTTATCTTGGCTGGATCCAACCGCCGGAATATCGCTGGTAAGGCTGGAAACCTAAGAACCCAAACAGCCCTATCCTGATATCCTACAGCCGGGTAAGTGTTACTTACACGTCTCCCATCTAGAAAACATATTCCCGAGTGGGCGGGCAGTGTAGTAGCTCCCTCACATATCTAATCGCGGCACAACATTATAATACTCGTGCTATGCCTGCGGAATTTTAACCAGCTATCTTACGATTTCACTTTTGCGCATTATGGTACAACACCGGAACTCTATAAAATTTAAAGAAGTTGAAAAAAAATTAATTCTTTCGCAACGGTTTATTATTTTCTGTTTATACTCGTATCACCCTTCTGCCTAGAACCGGCAGCCGCTCGACGCGAACAGAAAAGACGGCGAGAGAAAAGGTTCGTTCACAAAGAAAGCTGGTTGCAAGTAACTTGTTTTCAGCGCTTGCTCCAAGCCCTTGAAAACAAGCTTGTGTGGACATAACAAACGCTTGCATTTCAAGCTAGTCTTTTCACAGCTCTCGTTGAGACAATGTCTTCCTCAAGTGATGAAGAGTTATTTTTGCTTGAAAATGTTGAATTAAAAATTCGTAGAAGAAAAGTCGGTGTTCATGTAATTAACCGCGGAAGAGGAAAGTTTGGAGAATACCACCATCTATTTCCTCAATTGAAATTGGACAAAGTGAGGTTTTTTCTTATATGAGAATGGAGTTAACCACGTTTAGTTACATCCTCCAGAAAATTGAAAGTGTTTTAGTCACGTTTTGGGGAAATTGGCATAAGCAGCCGTTTGTCACTGACTGGTTCGGTCAACAAGCGCAGGAAAACAAGTACAAAACGTTCTTGAGTGCTTGTCAGAACTTGTAGCAAGCGCTTGCTAGCCGGGACAAGCTTTGTCTGTGAACACACGCGCTTGATACAATGTAGACTTTTCTCACGCCGGTTGGAGCTTGCAAGTGCTTGCCAACAAGTGCTTGCAACCAGATTTCTTTGTGAACGCACCCAAAGAGAGGATCCTTCAGGAGGACGATCCACATAGGCAGAGGAAATGGGAGGAGAAAGGCAAATGAAGAACCGACAGAAGACTTTTCTGCAATTTTTGTACAGTTCATCTTTTAGTTGTACGTGTCTAACGTGAAGGAATGACATTCAAAACATTTACGTTAAACAACAAACTTGTCAAAATATATTTTTTTAGAAAAAGGAATAACAAGTAATAACAGCAATAACATTGTATTAGTCAACCGAAATAATAAGAAATTATTAACATCAACCAAACAGCTGTTACAAAAAGGAAATGTGCTCGTATGGAGACCCAAGAATAGAAGAACAAAATTGCAGAAAAGTCTGTAGCAAGACTGGGCACACGTTTTTTGTCTCTCCGACAAAGTTGGGAAAAGTGAGTTAGCCCATGTGGGATCTTAAGTGACGAAATATGTAATTGTGCAGATCATATTTAGATAACGCTGCGATTGAAATGTTGAGTGGATTTTAAAAAAAATCCAATTTAGTTCTGAATGATGATGAGACGTTTCCCCGCTTCTTCATTGAACAAATTTTGTTAAAATAAAACGTACTGTACTCAGTGTGTGGAAAATCACACTCTTGCACTCCCCGAGGACTAGTTGCCGTTCCCGAATGGTATTGTTCGCATCTCATGGACACACATAACCTCTTGGTGATATTTCACTCGGGGGCCCTACAGGTTGCTAGCCCAGGGCTCGTTCATACATAAACAAACACCTAATTCAAACAAAGACACAACAGGTGGATAAGGCCTTCACGGCGACCTTGTTCCCCCCTGATAAACGGAAACGGCTTATTGACTCCCCCGCAAAACGCTGATCTTACGGAAATGAATATAAAGGAAAAAATGAATAAATAATAATAGAAAAGTGGAGAATATAAGTGTTTCCCTGGTTAATTTCTCTGGGACCAGACAATCCGAAAACTGTTTGTTATCTACTCGTATATGTAGTTTAGCTGTTGGTTGATGAAAGATGTACAATAATTGTTTAACTAATTGTGAAGTACAATAAACAATAAATTATTTATGCTGTTTGTACACCTGTGGCTAGGCTCATTGTGTCCGCCCAGAAGTGCATATATATTTGATTTATTCTCCAATAAACATTAAAATACAAGAAGATGAAATATAGAATATAAGATATGTACATAGCAATATAGAATAAATGGCAGGGCATGCCCTATGGTTGCAGGATAGGTGCATTATTCTGTTTAACAATAATGTATATATTTTGTTTTTTTAACCCGTTTTAACCCTCCATCTTTCTTTCAGGATCACACCTGCGTCCACCAGTCGCATACCGTCATTTTCCCTCATTTATAACTCAAAAAATCATCCAATTTATCATTTTATGTTGTAGTAAAAAGGTTACTGACAATTCCAGAGGCGGGTAATACCAACTGCTGCACTCTCCAGGCCTTCAAGACTAACTGGTTGACGAATACATCCAGACGGCAGATGCCTTCGAGCTCAGGTGGTACCAAGAAGAAGGAGGGGAACCCTTTGTGTTGATTTTGATAATTTATGTTTAATTTGTCTGTCGTAAACATACTTATGTTGAAATAGGTGTGAAAACTATAGTCGATAACTCATTGCCCGGAAATTGACATTACAATAATTCCAATTATTGGGATTACCTATATTTTTTATAAACTACATAGTTTTAACATGAATAATGTTTTTGCGGAGGCCTACCAGAGTTGAAAAGCGTAACGAAGTTTAAGTCACGAAATTATGTCACGAAGATTTTTAATGATTTTCACGTACAACCGAGCCGTTTCTAGGGAAATGAAACTTCTTTAGTTTTCAACGGACAAAAATCGTTCTCCATTCGTTGGAAAGCCTTTAATTTATGCATAAATTATATACTGCCAAAACCGCTGTAAATATCGAAGAAGCTGAGATACAGCCCTGAGTAAATAAAACTGTAAACAACATTCGGACGCAAAAACATTATTCATGTTTTGCATAGCAAATACCTCGTTCTATACAAAGTATAGAAGAGAAAAGATCCGGGGGGTCCAGGGGGGCTTGCCCCCCTGGCGAGGCGCGAAGCGCCGAGTTTTAATTGAATGTTTTTGTTCAACCGATATTTTACTCGTAGTAAATATCGATATTTTTGATCGATACTGTCGGTTACCAAAAGAATTCTTGGAAGGACGCACGCACCTGCTACGCTTTGAAAACGCGTACCCCAATTTCTTGTAGGTACATGGCCAAATCAATGTTTTTTAGTGATTTTGCTTTTTGAATTTTTTTAGTGGAACACTTTTAGCACCCCAAAAATGTTCATGTTCGCTGTTGTTTCGACCGCACCCGATCACAGGAATACGCTTTGGGAGCAGAGGAAAAAAATCCGCCCATCCTATCAGGCTTTATTATTTCATTCGTTTTACATCTGCGACTGGATTCATTCGGTTGAACCGAAAAGGAGGAAACACCCTCATTGTCCGTAAAATTCTTTTCATGCTCTTTTATTCTCTCTCTAAGCTCTCTACCAGCACACCCTAAAACCCCACTTCTATCTTGAACGTCAATTTCATCTTTAAACTGAACCCACTCAAAGCGCGATTGTTTTTAGTGTTACGTCCCACTTTGGACCCTTCAGATGTCAAAAGTCTACCAGTTTCTCCGGAAATATTCCCTTAATACTAATCAAAATCTCTTCTTCAGCCAAATCGTCCCTGACTAAATTGGATAGCTCTTCTTTTCTTTCTTTTCTAAACCCCTGTTCCGTATTACGTGAATGGGGTTGCCTCCACATTCATCCCATAATTGTATGTTAAATATCTGCGTCAAGGAAGATCCTATTGCGATCCAAGGTTGAATATGATATTTCTCACCAAAATTTGATATTTAACATGAAATGATTCCGTCCCAGTCAAGCAAATATCCGAATGTCTTATAACTTGTCCTCCTGAGGTACATTCAAGTTTGAATCAACCTATTTACAGCATCTTTGTAAAAAATAAAGGCGCGGAATTCCAGAGGCTTATTAAAACCCGATCACCTAGCCAGCCAGCCCTCTGACGTCATAGGCTCTTACGGCATAGGCTGTGACGTACTAATGGCCTTCTGCCAGCCGTCTGACGTCATACCCTCGTGCGGCATAGGCTATGACGTACTAGTTGACCTCCGGCCAGCCGTCTGACGTCATAGGCTCTTACGGCATAGGCTTTGAACTGGTACCTACAATTACAGAGTAAAGACATAAAATGTGAATAAAGATGTAGATTACAACCCTCGGCCACTAGCAGGGCGGCACTCCATGCCGCTTCCTAGTCAAAATCATGATCACTCTCTAGTTAGCCAAAGTTCCGGTATATCGCGCTCAGGCATCTTTCAAGCAACTATCCCAACCTAACTCAGGCTGTATCTGACCTTTTTTGGAAAAAATAACCAATCTACATAATAGAAAAAATTGTTGCATCAATTTCCATAGAGGCTATTTTAGTGCTAAATTAGGAGGTATGTATACACAGCGCAAAACTACGAATAAACATCCTAAATTATAGAAAAAGTAGCCAATTCATCGTGAGAGGACTACTATGGGTAGAGAGGTCTACTTCGCCCATGACGTGTCAGAGTCCGAGGATTACAGCGGTAGTACAGTTAGTATAGAGTATACTTGGACGGTATTATGCAACAAGGGTCCAAGCGACATTTTTCAAATTTTCGAGGAATTCAAAGTAAAGTTTTTGATCAAGTGTCACATTGCTAGGGCGTTGAAGTGGAGGGTGTAAACTCATTTTGAAGTGCCCAACATGCCTGTTGCGTCAAATTTGAAAATAATCCATTGGTTTTCCGATTAATGCGTCTATGCCACAATGCCACATGCCACTAACCGTCATTCCCAATTTCGCAACATGGGTCTTGTTGTTAACGAATAAGAGAAGCGAACGAGGTCCAAGCACCACATAATGAGCCATTCCGAATTTCGCAAGAAGAGCCTACCTCCGGCTATATTTAAATTTTACAAAAACAGTCTAAGCGTCACTACAATTGTAGTGGCGCTTAGACTCTTTTTGTAAAATTAAAATGTACCCTGGAGATAGACTCTTGTTGCGAAATTCGAAATGGCTCATGATGAGGGTGGCGCTTAGACGCTTAGCTTTCTGCTACAGTTTGGAAGAATAGATGACGCTAAAATCGTACAAAAATGAAAGCTCTTGATAGGACGAATCCAAAGATACCAAAAAATCATTTTTGGAAAGAATGTCGCTTGGACCCTTGTTGCATAACACCGTCCACTTGTTAGTATAGAGGCTTCACGCCGAAAATTGGAATTTAGCAATTTGGAGGCACCTGAACATCCCTTAATTTGCTGATCTATAGATTATTAGGCTAAATACCGTGGAAATTCTTATAGATAAGAATTTCTACAGTATTTAGCTTAATAAACCTTTAATAAGGTAACCGGGTGCATACGTTCTAATGTACCTATTACAACAAGGGAAAAAATCGCATGAACTGAATCAACTTCACCGATTTCTACTCCTTTCTCCGGAAACATCTTTCGACCCTGAATCGCTCGGTCATGGATGCTATAATAATCTCAGTACGAAAAAAGATTGACCTCTGGAGGAGATATCTTTCCCATAACGTATAAGCACTAGGAATTCCGATGAAATTCACATGAGATTGCTCATTACGACCGCCCAACGTATTATCCAGTAGAGGAGGAAGCGGGTTAAGAGATTCTTGTTTGTTTCTTTCTACACCATTCCGCTATTATATCGACGTAGCTCTCCTGAGATAATGGAAAACTCATAACCTCATTATCGACGTTATGGGGCGTCGGAAGACTCCGCCGTGCTTTTTATCTAAGGTCCCGTAAACTCGTGTTATATGAAATTTACCTCGCCCTTCTGTTACCCTGCCACTCAACGTCAGTTATGAACTACTTTGTTCTTCAAGCTTTTTGAACCACCTGGAAAATGTACGTGACCTGAAAAATAATTTAGTCCCTCACCTTCCACCGAAAAAGGGGGTTGTATTAGGTTTAAATGCTTGTAGTCTAGTAAACTTAATTTACAAAACACGAAAAGTCACACGATACTTTTTTCCCCTTTCTAACAGAATTACAAGATACAATTTATACGCGATGAATATAAGAAACTTGAATTTCTTTTCACCGCTACCTATTCAGTCATTAGCGCGTGTATTTTTCGGGGCATTTAACTCATTGCCAGCCTTTCAACGACCGTGCTCCATAGAATACTGGCCATCGGTTTGTTCATATTGAATAAGTACTTGAGAGTCAAAGGGTGAAATAAGCACAATTGTTTTAGTAACCAGAAGTGCTTATTCAGTGGTGGTGTAAATCTGGCAATTAAATTTTCATTTGAATGAACATGTAATAGTATCTTTTCTAATGTACTCGTACCAAGATACTACTAGGTGTGGCAACTAGTTCTCCCGCATTAGAAAGAGCTGGTAAAAAAATAAACAAGATATTGGAAAAATTATTTTTTATTCGGAAAGGTTTTTTCAATGTTTTTTTCATGACTAGAAAATAATGTCGTCCGGAGTGGAGTCTTTCGCGGAAGTTTTCCACGACTCTCCTCAGCGGTGTCAATGTGGATGGTTTCCTCCTCGATTGCCTCCTTTAAGTTCTTCAAGGGTCCTTGAAGACCTTTGGTTATCCTTGAGATATGTCCGCAGGAAGAAGTCACAGGGACTCAAATCCGAGGAGCTAAGGGGCCACGATATGAACTCCCGTCACTTGACCAGGGAACAAGTCCTGCAGAATCACAGGCGAACGAAGGGCTGTATGGACTATATCTTCCCCACATTCCTCAATTTTCAGCTGGGGAAATTCCTCCAACATGTTGCAGTATTGTTGGAACGTCACGATGACTGTTACTCCGCCTATGATGCCTCTTGCGGAACAAACCAAGTGCAACAAACCGTAACTTTCGGGCTTTGAGGAGGTCTCTGATGAAGCTCTCGTGTGCTTTGGGCGGCCCAGTAGTGGCAGTTTTGTTTATAGACACAGCCAGACAGGTGGAAATCATAAAACTGCGATGAGCGGCACCGCCTCGAGAATCATTACGTTACAACAATCCCGTCGTCTTTCCCAGTCACCTGGATACAATTCCAGGAACATATCAATCTTGTAAGGGTTTAACTTAGAAGGGCAGCTCAAAAATGTTCCGCGACATTGTATCGGCACAATTTGGAACAGCTTTGCAACAATGTTGAGCAACAAAAAGACTAGGCTTTAGACCTAGCGACTTGAATCTTTCAGAGCTTTCTATTATCCACACCTAATTTCAATTGGATCGGTAAAATAGGAGATATGGAGCCGAGATATGGATACCTGGAAAACGCTTTTCGTGATGTTTGGTCACTTGGTACCGTTCGTTCTTCTCAACTTGTTTGCTTGGCGGGCCCGAATGCTACCAGGTTTCTAGATTGTATCACAATAACCGCCCAATCACCGTTGAAATGGGAAAAAATGTTGGCCACTTTGCAACTAAGTGTCCAGCTGTTTTCTGTGTTTCAAACCTATAATGCAGGTAGAATATTTGTGGTCACCAATCGTTGTGAACGAGCGTAACAGTTGTAACAGTTCATAACAGTAACTAAGTATACGAAAGAATGGTCGCAATGGGCGGTTGGAAGGCAGTTACTTTCAGCTGTGCATAAGCAAACGTTGAATCCATGTATTTCACGACGGTTATAACCAACCAAATGCTTTTAATTTATTTATAAGAGGAAAAATAATTGTCACTTTTATACAATAATTATTATTGTTTAAGCAAAACGGTTTACCGGGTAAAACCTCGTTTCACTCACGAGCGCAACTGAATCTCAGTTTGGATCCTACTGACAAATCTAGTTTTCGTCCAAGTTGAAGGTTTGTTTGTCAAGTTACGTTTCACCCTGTAGTACTCAGGAAATACCATGAAAGTCGTCTGTGAGTGGAGCGGGAGTTTTTCTCGTTAGGAAGATTTGTGAATACACGACAGAGTGTAAGGAAAACACGGGACCTCATTTGTTCAGAAAGGTGTATAATGCGAAATTTCAAACATTCAGGTACATGGCGGTAGGTATACCTACTACAGTAGGTCTGGTGATGATGATAAACTCGCTTCCGTGACGAACTAAATCACTCACGATGAAGTCGTGACAACCCATTACAAGTGCAAGATGATAAGAAGACCCTGAGGTCGATAAAGGCAATAACACAGTTTATTTGGCTGACTATAGCAAAGATCGTTACACTTTTGAATGCCTATAAGTAGTTGACTAGTGTTAAACCACGGTGCCCTCTAATGAAAATATAGAAAAGTCATGTCCTTGGCGAATATATCGTACCGAATACTCCAATTATATTTTCTAATAGTAATTATTAATAACTAGGGCTAGGATTTTTATGTGACTAAAAAGTCAAAACACGTACATATTCATGTAATCATTTATTTTGTAAATATGTAACTTCAAACTGAAAAAATGTAACTAAAATCAGAAAAATTTCACTTTATACAATTTTATTCATTTGAAAAAATATGTAAATGAAAAAGAATAAATATTCCTTACAAATATTCATTATTTTGTGTAGGTACTTCCGAATGTGAAACTTTGTGAGTACCTACATTGTTTGCAAGCGTTATTCCACATTGCCTACAACGATTTCAGGGCGAAAATTGAAAAAAGGCCAGTCAGTGGAGAATGAGGCTTAATCCTCACAAAAACGTCTGTTCCACACGCCTCGGATCACCTAATATAACCGAATTATCTCCTTCTCCTGTATGTTCTTCTTTAGAATACAGCTTTTTATATCCATATGTGTTATGCTGAGGTAATAATAGGATCCATGACAAGTTGAATGGAAAAAAAACCATATAGAAGCAACGAAATGGTCAAATTATAGTCGCAGGTTGGTTGTAACAAAGGGATTGAGTTGAAGTGTTCAAAATGTTAGTACCTACTTCTAGTGGAATGGTCCGATAAGAGTGGGGGAGGGCTGGTTGGAAACTTAAAGACCAGCCGTGTCACTTGGCCCAATAGTTTGGTGTATGGAACAACGGTTTGTCACCTTAAGTTCCCGATTCCATAATGACGAGTATAGAATCAAACGCAGCGAGATTTTCGAATTTGCGTCGCCATCCCGCGTCATGACGCGTTTCCGGATGGTGATACTCCCTTGAGATGGGTCATAAGGTTCAATACCAGAGGCACTATAATGAGGAGAAGACCTGTCGGACGAAATCTGACAATCAGAACCTTCAAAAACGTTCCGTCTGTCTGCACGTCGCTTCCCTTGGGATCAATGAAACATCGGTACATACCTACGTCGAATCCTGATAAAGGATTCAGCGTTTAATCCCAACAAAATCCTAGTTTGTCAACAATCGTTGGCAGGGGAATGTCAATAACGTCTTAATGATTGAGTAATTGGACACTAATGACAATATGACTTTGTTTATAAGGGACGAGGTCATTTTCACCAAAATGGTTACGTTAATAAGCACCCTCGACAGTGTATAAAGATATACACACAAAACACGTTAACACACAAAATCTTGTACATAATTACCTAAAATATTTCATCACAATACTAAATGATTATAATCATTTACTAAATAATTATGATTTTGAGTTGATTATTGCTAATCTGTAGATGGGATTCAAATGACTATTTGATGTATTACGTCGAATGAGATAATGAGAGGAAATCAATGACTTACCAAGGCTTTGTAATTTGTCATACTTTAGGCCGGGGACGGCACAATGGACACCGTATTTCCATTTTTCGGGAGTCCCTTCCCATAAATATTCAACTTTTCACGTTCATCGGTGGCCGTCGAGATGCAAATCACGGAAATCATCAAAAACTTTGAAACAACTCTCGGTGGAACGCTCATTCGTCTGAGACTTCTACCTCGTTTGCCCGATGAATAATATTCTGGATCAACTTATTAATATCCTAGTTTGTCAACAATCGTTGGCAGGGGAATGTCAATAACGTCTTAATGATTGAGTAATTGGACACTAATGACAATATGACTTTGTTTATAAGGGACGAGGTCATTTTCACCAAAATGGTTACGTTAATAAGCACCCTCGACAGTGTATAAAGATATACACACAAAACACGTTAACACACAAAATCTTGTACATAATTACCTAAAATATTTCATCACAATACTAAATGATTATAATCATTTACTAAATAATTATGATTTTGAGTTGATTATTGCTAATCTGTAGATGGGATTCAAATGACTATTTGATGTATTACGTCGAATGAGATAATGAGAGGAAATCAATGACTTACCAAGGCTTTGTAATTTGTCATACTTTAGGCCGGGGACGGCACAATGGACACCGTATTTCCATTTTTCGGGAGTCCCTTCCCATAAATATTCAACTTTTCACGTTCATCGGTGGCCGTCGAGATGCAAATCACGGAAATCATCAAAAACTTTGAAACAACTCTCGGTGGAACGCTCATTCGTCTGAGACTTCTACCTCGTTTGCCCGATGAATAATATTCTGGATCAACTTATTAATATTGCCAAGTTCGTAAAGTTTTAATCTACGGCCACCAACTCACCGTTCTAGTCTGAATGAATTCTCATTAAGTAGTATTGTTCCATACAAAGGCAGGAACTAAAATGCTGAATAGCTCATTAAACGACCATTTTCCATTTATTTTGCTGAGGTCCTCGTTGATTACACAAATAGGTTTTCCCGGCCGTAAACTCAAATTTTCGAGGGACATTAAATGTTGACATTAAATGAGAGACAAATGTTGTGTTGAGATCTTCCACCGTAAACCTCATCGCGAAGTCTCGTTTATTATCACTTCTTGAAGAGTTAACTGAACGGTTTTGAAATGTCAAAACATTGTTTTTTAAATGATAATGAGCAAATAGCGAGGAACTTGTTTGATATTTGATATTCTCCCACACGATTCCAAAATTTGCATGCCTTCCCAAACGACAGTGGTTTTCTAAGAATTAAGAATGTTCCCGTTTCAATTTCACACGGCCAATCACAGTGTGATTATCACACACGATACGGTTAGTAAAATTTTTAATAACCATAGATTCCCAAAATGAACCACTTTTGTTTTCACCAAACTTCTTTCTCAAAAACGCTGTGTTTATTTATTTATTTTATTTTTTTAATTATCTAGGAAGGCGGCAGCGTTCCGTCCCGCCAAGCAAACAAGCTGAGACGAATAATACCATGTGTACGTTTACGGGACGTCACGAAACGCGTTTTCCAGGTATCCATATCTCAGCTCCTATTAGACCGGTCAACTTGAAATTTGGTGTGGATCTTCTCCGTGTGGATAATAGAAAGCTCTGAAAGATTCAAGTCGCTAGGTGAAAAGGGAGACGACTAATATAACTCCGAAAACCCTGTTCTTAGCACTTAGCTTGTTCTTAGCTACAACTTCTCCGTCTTCACCGATAGACATGAAATTTTGCGCAATAATTCGTTTCAGCTGTAGACACCTTTTAAGAGATTTAATCCATTATCTCAACTCAAAAAAAATTA
Organism: Stenodema calcarata; assembly: GCA_963920205.1. NCBI lineage: Eukaryota > Metazoa > Arthropoda > Insecta > Hemiptera > Miridae > Stenodema > Stenodema calcarata. Next base: position 28,226,165 of record OY986051.1, on the reverse strand, counting down.
GAAACAAAACAAAAAACCGAAGAAATTGTTGGCCAACATTGTCCACTTTGAGGAGTCTACAGCCTGGATAACGGGACCAATCGACTTGAAATTTTGTACAAACATTCCTTGTAACGTGACCCAGTGAGATTTGAAAGATTAACCCATTATCTCAACCCAAGAAAATTTTAGGAACAAAAACTTAATTTAGTCCAATTTAGGCTACTTTCACGGGTCTGCAGCCGATCAACTTGAAGTATGGTAATGTATGTTCTTAGGATTTCCGTTTCAAGAAAAACCCACTTATTTGCAAAAATTTCGACGTCCAAAAAGTGCCTCTACGTTTTTCAGCTGGCCCCTTCATTGCTCGACTCCAGTTTAGGGTTACGAATCCGTATTGCCGCTCATGCTCATGCTGATATCGATTAAATATCGAAAACATCGATTCGATTCGATTAATCGTTAAGTTATTCTTCCCCTTCGATAATGTAAACTCAAGCACTCAGTTTGGAGGCATAACCACTTGAGCTGTTTTGCCTGCAAACACTCACCATTTCTGAGGCATCGTATGATCGTCAAAATCTGTTTACAAAACAGCGGTCCCGAGTTTCGAGTTGAGTTATTTGGACAGACAAAAGGATGTAGAGTTGAATAAATGAATAACGAAATGAAATGCTCCACAACTATTTAGTGGCAACTGAATAGATGAGCTTAAAAAAATTCGGACATTCAAATGATGGTTTGTTGATGTACATGTAGAATCGAATTTCCATTCCTATGGGGAACGAGCACTCTTTGGAATATGATATTTTCAAGAATCGCAGGTGTTCGTTCTTCTGCTCAAGACGTATTTTCATTATAAAATGAATTTACGATCGAAACACCAACTTGTAAAATACTAAATCGCGGTAAATTTGCGACTAAGCGGCTTCAAGCGATAAATCAAAGATGCTGAACGGCCGAAGAGCTTTTCAGATGAGCCGGCTTATGAATGAATTACTGTAGCGCGTAAGATCCGCCTCACGGTAAAGGCTTCTTCGGTGAGGTAATTTATAAGGGCGTAGATACGTAATTTAGAAAAGGGCATCTCGATTCCTAATGTCTCTAAACGCGTATCAACCCACTGCTGCAGCATTATCTTCTGCTTTAAACGAAATATTGCAAGCGTTTGACTCAAACCACAAACTGTTTTGTGATATCGAGTCTTTGGTCGTGGTTACAAGAAGATAGTGGCGGATATTTGCAGAAGGTACTTTGCGATATAAATTATTGCTGATGCGAGGAGATACAGAAAACCAATCTGTTTTTATGTGGAATGTAGTCGCTGATACAATATAACATCACCAAACGGTGGTGAACGGAAAACAAACACAGTAGAAGATGAAGTAAAAAACACTAGAGGAGTTATATTCTTTTGAGGGTATTTACCGTTTCTGGGGATCTTATTCGAGTCCGAATTGCCCATTTCTCCTCGTATGACGACTCGGCACCTCTTGTTACAAGGCCAGTGGAGGACACGCTATCCTTCATTTCAACTCGTCTTTTCTTCCACTGGTATCATGAAGTCTGAACGAACTCTTTTATCTTGGGGACATTGCAATGTTTCGTCTTATTGGATTTTTCGACATCGACAAATAACATAGACAATCAGTTAAATGGATTGATGGTTGTCGTCCAAGAAGATGAGGTGTCCACCTCACTCCCTAGAGGCAGTTTGTGAAATATTTCCTGTTGGGTCTGGTGATGAGGGTTAAAGGGAAAATGAAGCTATAGATACGTTTTGTGAGGAAGACTCAGCGAGGGGTCTCAGAGGTGGCCGCGCCCCTTCTGTTTTAACGTTTAACAAGCCATTTAACTGATGTGTTGGGGGCCTGTTCAACAGTTTCACCCTCGACGGGAAAGCTGGGGGAGCGCAGGAGACGAGTTTTAGGGTGGGGGCGAGTTGATTGATTGCAAGCTTCAACGACTAAGAACCGTGTATATGTGCGTTGGTGTTTTATTTGAGGCTGTGTGTGTTGGAAATGCAGGAGTGATTATCATCATCACGCCCCCTTCTTACAATCTTCTCAATACTGTTTTCTACCATTATCCGTAATGGAAAGCGTATGACCCACAAGATGAAATCTTCCATTACAAGACCTTGCAATCCACCTCCCAGAGAGCTCCAATAATGGGCTCGCTACAAGTAAAGCGAAGATTGCAACCTCGTTAAGTTCATTATATGGCGCAAAATATAATACGTCTATGCTACAAGCCAAGCCTGTAGTTTCGTTCATCATTTCCGCCATTATCAAGGTCAGACCTATGCATAATTTCCTCGGACGTTCTCAACATCATCGTCATATTGCAAAAGACTGTAGTATCCCGTTAGCTCCCACTGCCACATTTATACAATTTCTCCAGGAGCTCCTGTTAGGTTATTTCTTCAACTACGCAATTCGTAGCTGTGAGAAAAATCGAGTGTCTTCTACAGTCTATTGTCCATTTTATTTATGAATTGGTGAGCAGATAGTACATATAAATACTCGCATCAAAAAGCTGTGTTTTATGCAACATCGTTCCCTGCGTACAAAAATCGTTATGCATAAGTAGGAATCGCCTCAAACGTATCATTGTAATGCAATAATTGTCTCTTCAAGCGAGGCAGGCGTGGTATACTGCTAACCTACTTGTTCGACACTGCTCACCTCTAGCAAGGTGAAAACCTATTAGGTCCCTGCTATTCCCTAACTAATGGTCCTCTGAACTCCATCTCTACAGCGTTGGGTCACGTATGATGTTTCACTCTACAACTTCACGTATCCACCAATCCGACGATATCACACTCTTAGTCCCTCAAGTAATGGCCTAGCACTAAAACGTCGCCGCTCATAGATTTACCGCTCGTGTTCCCATTAGCGGAGCTCTTATCGGGAGGCGAGCCAACTTCCATAATCTTCCCGATGTTTGCTGGAGGGCTTTGAAGGAAGTGGCGCGAGATTCTCCACGAGACCTCCCCGTTCATTATCTTTCATGCTCACGGAGGTTCACGTTCGCTCTTTCCAACCGTAATTGCGGTATTCGTTGATTGTAAACACTCAAATGTTGTGGTGGCTTCTGTCCAAGTCGTGTCAACATCAAAACGTCATATCATGGAGGACGATTGAACAGTTTCATAAACCGTTGTCAGTACCATCTGCGTTCTGTACAAATCCTACACGAACCACATATACTGCTTCATTATACCAGGTGAAATATAAATGACGATGGGGATGTTAAACCCATATAGTCTCACGTATCTCTTCATCGTTAAAGTTCATTCGTCGTATGGAAAACTCGTGATGTGAATTCAACCCAATGCGTTATCGATTTGGATCAACATTGACGACAAGTTAATTGGTTTTTGTTTCATTCAAAATAATTGTTTCTTTTCCTCGCACATTTATTCTATATTTTATATCGGATGTTTGTGATTCTATCAACGATTTTTCTTAACGAGGGTGCAACTCCTAACGCATTGTCATTTCCTCCTACAGTTGGCCATGAAGTTTGTAGTAAATAATCAATTGTCCTGATATTGTCTTCAGTTATTGTGTTAAACAAGCTGTTGCGTCAATTTCCTAGTTCCGAATGTGTCCGGAAACAATTATTTCGAAATACCGAGAACGAGGCCTTTTCAACCTGAATATCTACTTAAACTTTCCAGTGAATATGTTATGCATTTTATATATAAAACTCTAAGTTTGCCTGTTTGTCCTCTATAGACGGCAAAACCGCTGAACCGATTTTGATAGGGATTGCTCTATTATGATCAGCAAGTTGCAGGGATGGTTTCTGTCGGTATTAGCTTTCTCACACCCGCTTCCTACATCGTGAACGAGGCTTTCCTTAGTGACAGTACAGATAACTTCTCTCCCGGTAATCTTAGAGCGCTGAAATTTGGTACACAGCCCAAGGGAAGTGATATGGAGGGTGTAAGATCAGCTTCGTGAGCGATACAGATGAATTCAACCTGTTCACCTTAGGGCGCTGAAATTAGATACACAGCCTCTTGAGACCATGAGAGAGTGATTGGGAGGAAGTCGCATCAGCTGAGAGAGCGATAATGCATATGGACCCGTGCAACGTACGGGTAATGGCTAGTTGGTAATAATTATAGTGGTAGCTACATTCTTTACTCCACTATAGTGACGGAATATCTCTTTCACGGGTCCTCACGGCTGTTGGTGTAGATAGTTCATTCATTGCTCCCCTGGTGGTGCCTTTCGGCAGGCTCTTATCTGCTAACCATTTCCGACAGTATTCAACTGTGTGACCCAGTTCGTTGCTGTAAAATCAAGTGAATGTAGGTCACTTACTGCTACCCCAATGGTACCATTCGCGAACTATTCCCAGTTTTGCTTTCTTTTGTGAAATTCCCTTAAAAGTACACAATGGTGGAATTCTCCACAGTTATTTTTTCCTCTCGTATCACTACCCAGCAGAACTTGGAAGGCAGAAAAAGTTCGTTTAAATTATCCAGGGTTTTGAAGCATCCTACAACGTCAACATGGATTTCTCTTGTACTTCAAAAGAACATAATCGGAACGTTCGCCTCAAATAGTAGGTTTACTTTACTTTTCCCCTACTTTACCCGAAAACCCCTGTCCCTGGAGGTGGTGCTCCCTCGAAAATGGACTAGGGAACGAGCTAAAAGGTCTTGAAGTCAGAAAGATTTGAAATTGGAACAGTTACGATCCCCGAAATATATTAATACAATTAATTCTGATGAAACGGGCCTTTAATCGTCCATTCACCTAAAAAACGTCGAAAACATCGAAAAAATGAATCGAATCGAGATAGTCCAGTATGGTGGAGTGGGCCTCAGAGAAGACGTCGATCTGATTAGAAGGTAATAAACCGTTGTGGAGGGATTTGCAGAGTTCGAAACTGGGTTTTGCATCAAAACGAAATTTGTCGTGGTTTTTGTACAGGTTTAGACCATTAAAACCGCGTGAGAATTGAATCTAACGATAATCCTAATTCAATTTTTAGAAATCTGATTTATATCTGTCGTAACTAGGTAAAAACCTTTATTATTTTATATCATGTCATAATAATTATTATATTGCTGTCTAATTTAATTTGTAGTCTTTACTTGAATAATCCTCGAGGAAACATAATATGAAAGCCTCGTGAACACATAATAATATTATAATACTACATATTATGTAGTATATTACATTACGTATGTCGCTTTACGGCTATCGGAAACTCATCATGTCTTTGACGTATTCGAAGGATTCACATAATGAAATGAGCATAATTATATTATAATCAACGCTTCTATCAAGCTTCTATCTATGGTAGGTCTGAAGGACTTACTGTCAATACTCTAGTTCTAGATGAACGAGTTAGTGCCTGTGTTGCGTACCTTAAAATCCCTATCGTCGGATATTTGTCTGTGTTTTTAAGAGGAGAAAGGCCTTAGTTATTATACCAGACGAAAACAAAAACTGCAGCACTCGAGAAACCTTCTGCGGCATCTGCTTTTGTTCGTTCACGAGTCAGATGTTCAGATTCACGTGTACAGATCAACTTTCCGCTACAAGTTAGCTGTAATAAAATCACTTTAAAAGAAAATTAGTTCTCAACGAACTGAGTGAGGAAAAACGAAGGCACGAGAAGATGTTGGTAAATTTATTTCGAGCCCATTTTGGTAGGGAAGACAAAATGAGCTTACGTCCGCCGTAAACACGGCAGTCATTCCGAATAAGCTCAGCTGAAGTGAGATGTAGCTCTAATAAAGAGGAATTTTATTAATGTTGGCTCCTTTCGCCTCCACTACATTTTGACCATAAAAGTTGTTCAACGCCTGTTTTACGTTGCGTCGTAAAAAGACTGCCGAAGGAATAGAACACAACTTTTTCGCTCAACAAATATCTTATAGTGACTTTTTCATACAAAACTTATAATTGAAATATAACATCAACTAAAGAAAAGGCTAACAACGTCGACTTCTAGTGTGGGAGTAGCTGATTCAGACAGCACGTGGTTTTGAGATATCGAGTTTATCGTTCTGAGTTTTCGTGTCTACAAAATTCTAAATACCATCAATCAATATAAATGTTTAATTCATCATTTATATAAATAAATTATATGAAATAAAACAGACTGGTGATCTGTATAAAAGAAAATAAACCGTTTTCCATATTATAAACCGAATTTGCGGGATTTTTTAATTTGGTTATCAGAATCTACGTAACTTGAAACGTAATCCATCAAATTTTCAGCCTTGAGGGGGGCGGGGGGTTAATTTGTTTTTTCCTTTTTCGGTTTCAATGGTTTATTAGCGAAGATACAATAATTGTTGAGTTTACCGTTGTAAAGCCTCATTTGCAGGGCTATGGTCACAGGCGTCTGAAAACAATTGAACTATCTAAATTGTAGACGATTTATTTTTCGCCCACTAAATTTATCAATTTATCTTGGTATGGAGGACATGGCAAATTTAACACTTTTTCTAATGTTATTGAGTTTAGAGTTATTGTGTTATGAGTTTAGTTGAGTTGTGGATTGGTTACAAGATGTTGACAGTTTCCAATCTCACGGCTACAGTACTACTATCCACGGCTACTATCCTAACAGTATAAGTACCTACTCAATTTTGATTTTACGTTGTCTCGCGTTTGAGTGAAACAAGGACAAAACTTCGCTGTACGGGGTAAAACCCACGGGTAAACTTTGTCGCATCTTAGCCGTAAAACCAGTGTAAGAGAATTGTTACAATCTACATTCAGATTACGAATGTCCCAAATCCCGTGAATACCAAAATAGATACATTTGTTTTTAATTTTTTTTAATGATTCCTATGCATACCTTCTACATAATAGCGTGTCATCGCAATGGAGCATTTCTTTGAAGAACTCTCTGAAAGTATTTAATTACTGAAAGTGTTTAATTACAAACAATCTGGATGCTCGCAATCGCTCAAATCTCAAAAATATAAAAAACCATCCCTCAAACCACAGATCGCATAGGTACATAATATATTATAGATTAGTTTGACAGAGAGAACTCGTGCTAATATGATAATAGTCTATTTTGATTGACGATTCCCCAGAGTTGAGCTGGTGTCGGCTGCCCCCCTTATTGCGTAAGCCCGTCCAATTATAACACTCTCCCATCTCAAAAATAATTTTAAAAAATCCCCCAAACCACTGATCAAATACATATAGATTAGTTGGAAATATATAACTCGGTAGAGATTGAAGAGACGAATCCAACGGTAGCAATAACTCAATTTCGGAAAATTTGTCGGTTAGGTACTCCCTTTTTGCATAAGGCCGTCCAATTGAGAGTGTTATAATTGAGATCCAGAGTGCTTGGCAACCCATTGCTCAACCCCCCCCCCCCCCCCCGCCAGAAACACTTAATTGTATGGAAAATGGAGTTATCGGAACGGTGTGTATTTCCTTTATACCGTTGGCTAAAACTTTACAGCTCAAGTCTCGGTAAAGTTTGACATTTCGATCGCTCTCGGAGCCAGTTGCGGATGACATGAGGAAGATTGAGACATGACACTAATGCCGGAGTCGTGACGTTTAATGAACTGCAAGGCAAAACACGATACGAGGGGTTGCTTTGGGGTTGATGGGACGCAGCTTCCCCAGAGTCTCCTTCAATTTGATGGTTGACACGAACAAAGGAACTTCTGTTGTGCTTCCACCAACAACTGGCAGGATCAGTGAGTTAACGTGGTGAAGAGAGGGGATTGAGGTCCATATGCACCAGCGGTGTGCACTTGTGAACTCAACTCTTGAAAATGTGTTATCGGCGTAACTTGAACGTTAGTTTTTGCTGATTTTCTATTAGAATGTTCTCGGCTTTTGCGAGGTTTGTAGGATTTTGTGTGAGAGTGGCTTTGCGGGGGAAGGACTGAGGGAACACAAGTTATCGAGGTAAAATAGAAGGAAATAGGTATATAATTTATAATGAGAACATTCATTATAGAAAGCATTGGCAGACCAACGGTGAAATAGTGCCAAATCATGTTTGGTCTGAACACAATAAATATTTTCGGTTCATCATCTTCGACAATGAATCATCAAAATCGGTACAATCTGAAAATCGAACTGAATCAAATCCATCCGGCCGCCATACACCATTATACGCCGACCACGCTACTTTCCTCTATTAGAAATGTCCTAAAATCATGAAATTCAGGATACTGGTCCGCATCAGCCGGAGGATGATTCTTCTAACTTTTCATAGGGCAATAGAAAGAGGTTCGAAATGAATTTAGGAAATTTGAAAACCTCCTCGAAAATTTCAAATAAAACGGTTATACTTTTCCAAGACCTTCTCTCCATTACCACAGCAAGCAAGTGAAGAAGATCTAATTCTCCTTAGAGTATGTAGAGTAGACAGTATTGTAATAAGTAGAGTAGCCAGTATTGTAATAAAACCTGTGGACACAACGGCTTATTATCTTTTCCGTGCAGATGACCCTTCTGTCTAGGTCACTAAATGGTCGATTATGAATTATCATTAGTTATTATTAATTATTCTGGAATGACGTAAATCATTATTAGGTTCCTGTATATTTTCATAATAATTGTATGCCATAACTGTATTGTTTTTCATCGAACTCCGCAAGTTTGGTGTTCATTCAATGCAGAATTTCATTGTCTACAACTTTCCTGTTGAACAGAAATATTTTTAGATGGTTACAATGGGCTCTGCAATGAATAATAGGTTAAAAAACACCGAGGATTTTTGGTTTATTATCTTCGATAATGAACCATTGGAATCGCCCAAAGAAATAATTTTTTTAACCCCCCCTCAAAATTTGTTGGTTTACGTTTCAAGATACGTAGATTCAGAAAATCGAATAAAAAAAAATCCGTCCGTCCGCCGTACGCCGTACGCCGTCCGCCGTCCGCCGTCCGCCGTCCGCGCCACTTTGCCCAGTTAGCGTTGAGTTAAAATTACGAAATTTTTTTTATGGGTTTCGACCATCCCCACAATGGTCCTCGAAACTTTTCAGAACCCTAGGTCAAGGGGAAGGGGTTCAAAACAAATTTTGAAAATTTGAAAATCTCATATCTCGAAAAATTCATATAGAACGGTATGTTTTTTATTTCATATTTAGATAGAGTTTGTTCCGTCGAATTTTTTAAGACCATCCGCAGCTTTCTACGACCAGCCGTTCGTTCACAATGAGGGCTCAAAGATTGTGCCTCACAACACGATCGTGTATCAAACTGTTGAAATACAGGTCCATTTTCATACTAACAAGCTCTTTGGAACATCATATGGCTTAAGTGATGTCGAGTTTGTTGTTCTGAGGTGCGTTTCGTGCTACTGAAATGAAGGTAATTTCGAATGTTTGTTGGTAGGTACTTGTTTTATAGAAAAATTATTACCGACGTAGTATTAAAAACCCCAGAATTATATCGTATTAATTGATCATAATTAATAATAATAATTATTAATGATAAATACGAATTATTAATACCTAACAATAAATTATAATAATTTTCACTAGTGTGTGTGGTTTTGTTGACCGTCAGTAACAATGATGTTGAGGGATGTCGATCCGAGCGACATCCCTCAACATCATTAATTTTCACTAGGTACTTGATAAAATTGTTAATAGTCAGTGATAATTGATAATAATAATTAATCTAACATTTAGGATATAGACATTCAGACCTAGTGATCTAGACAGAAGGGTGATCTGTACAAAGATGATAATGAACCGTTGTGTCAAGAATTTGCAGAGTTTTTTTTAATGATTAGGCAGCTAATTAGTATAACTTACTAATTAGCTGCAAAATATTATTTAGTATAGAGCATAAAGTGCATTTAACGTGGTGTACACCACCAGTATTTTCAAGTTTCTCATTGAAGCGATTTTTACGTAGGTAAGTGAAATTAATATTAAAATATTAAAAAATATTTTTAGAATTCAGCCAGGATTTGGCTTTTCGGTCGGCTGCAAGTCGTGATATCAATCTTAAGGGGAGTACCGATACGCAGACAATCCTAATTTGGTTCCGTGTATAGTTCATCCTTGACTGGTACTTCTATTTAGAGAAAGAAATCAAAGAAGGAATGCGTCCTTAACGATGAAATAAAGAGATAATGAAATATTGCCAAACAAATAGATTTGAGAAACACAAGTGGTATTGATAGAATTCAAATGAAGGAATCAAAGGAGAACGCCAGCCGGAAATCGCGTTGGAATCACAGCTGTACCTTTCATTATTCCATATCCGACATATAAATTAATATAATTTGCAATACAGTAGCACTGCTCCTATCTAATTTTCGGAAGCCCTGGTGGCCTCACATTTCTCGCAAGAGTGGAATCGTTTTTATCAGAAACGCGGAATACCTTTCTCATCACCACTTTCCTTTAACCGCTCGATTCATACCCACTGACGCCTCTTTGGCGGGTAGGACCTCGGATTTCCACGCTCGACGGATTCTAGTGGAATTTCGTGGTTTCTCAACTTTCTTTGGCGGTACAGCAGCTTCGCCTTTTGACTACGGCCCTCTTTCGGATCAAAGGATCGTTTCCGATTCTCGGCAGGTCCAGAAATAAGTTCCAGTCGTTCATATGATCATACACCTGATGACCTGATGACATAATGTTTCGAAATAATGTACTTGGATTACTTTCAATCTACTACTACTGACTACACTTGAATACCTACGGTTTGTAAATAATAGAAACCCCCAGGGATAATTGAAGGAGCAGGTTTTTTTTTTATTATTTAGGACAGCAAAATAGTTAGGTAGGACTCATCAAAACGAGGTAATCAACTCCACTGGAAGTGCAAATCAATAGAAATACAAAAGAAATCGACCAAAAATCTAGGAAAACAGAAGGAGACATCTCAGCTCACTATCTGCAATAAAGCGATGCGTTAACAGGAAGTGCATAAACCTACGGTTGGCAGCTCTTGGTGCCCCGGTGAAAACAGTAGAAAAATAATGCAGACTCAACAGAACTGAATACTCAGAAGCCCTTAAATGCTCCGCAGTACATTCGAACAACTGACATCCATCGAGATCGTGGAGTAGAGTCGGTGGATGAAGAGTGGACTCCACAAACATCCTCCGGCCTGCGGGTTTTCAACCTGTCGTCGCCCACTAACGAATGGTTCCGGACCGTTGTGAAGATCCGCCAGCGGTTCGAAAACGTCCGTGTGTGGGGCTTTTCGAGAGAAAAAAAAACCGCGGGTCCCGACCTGTCGTGCAAGCCCGACAGGCCAGAGGCAACGACGACGGGACCGCCACTAGCGTTTCCTATCCGAGAGTATTTTCGTTACGATGGATCGTTCACGATGGGTTAAAGAAGAAAAACATCGTGGCAGCTGCTGGAGCTCTAACGGCCTTGAGGTGTATAACGTCGAAGTGGAAACCCCGTAACAAGTGGGAGGAAAATGGATTTCACGAAATCAAAATATCAGCCACGTGGATGTGTCTTGATGTGCTGGTGACCAACGGGAGGAAAGAGGTCGTGAAAAGCTTCCACTAGTTCATCGTGCGCTTAATTTTTTTCGTGTGTGACCTTCCACCAACCAGGTTTGCTCCCAGTACACTCTTTTCAATTTTATAGTGTTTTCGTTACACCACTGTTCTTTCTATCACCCCTGATGAAACCAGAAAAATAATTAACTTGCGTCGGGTCATTTTTGTCTGGACCTATTCAAATTCAAATTTCATAGGTATTACTAAGGGAAGGTAATTTATTTTTGATTGAAAAAAAAAATCTTGATAAAAGACTCATATTTTCATGTTCATGTTTCATGACTCATATTCATGTTTTAATTCGTTGTCAAAAATAACATGTCAATATCCTCAAAAACCACAGAAGCGCACATCTTTTGAGCGATGCTTTGAGCAATTTTTATATGTATAAAATAATTCCTTTAGTCGTTTATCACATTTTTTATCGTCTTCTTGTTGGTTGAAAAATCACAAAATCAAAGGGATCATAGTGGTGTACAAAGTATCCTCATCGCAAAATCGACATTTTGGAGTTAGTTTAGTCTTGTAGATTGTATCACAGGAGTTACATTTTCATTTGTATCCTCGTATTCTCTCCCCATTTCACGTTCCGAATTCACGTGACTGCAACTGCCCCAGCGCTCTCTGCTGGAGTAGTTCTGCCTGTTCCAGCCAACCAGTGACAAAACTGAAAAGTTACTTCACTCATCCCCACCACTCGAGTTATTTTAAATTAACGGGTTAAAGAACTTTTTGGTGGCTGGAACATGCCTCTTATTTAAGAACTGAGCGACCGTTTGGGATTTGAATCTGACAACTGAACTTGTCTTACACACCGTTAGTTGAGTGTCCGACATCATGCCTGGGAGCACTGACTAGACCTGCCAGCACTGCCCAGCTTCTGCGCGTCATATCTACCTTGCTGCGGGGAAACATCCGACTACTTTCCGGCGATATGAACTACCGTCGTCCCTTCAGGAAGATCCGACTGAACCAAAAAAGGGCTTTCCGATTTCTGGGCGGTCAGGATGCGGACGAGATTGTGCCAAGATTCGAAAAGGCGACCCCGAAAAAAAATATATATATATCTAACATGGAATGGCTCTTTCTACCGATTTATATTACCTACCTACTTCAGATAAATCACACGAGGTAAGGCCTTTGAAATACTTCACTGCGGCAACTTGTTCGCGATGTAATTGAAATCTGTATTATTCCGCTAGAGGGTGCAATCAATAGAGAGGGTAGATACGACCAGTAATAGAATCCAACGTTACTTTCAACAGACTCCAAGATAAATAGCCTGGGTTGAAAATTGAAATCGAAAGAATGGGAAAGGATGGTGGCGAGAGGAGAACGGGCGGGTGCTAATGCTTTCTTCTGCTCTCAGAATGTCCTGACATTCTAATGGTCTCTTCGAGAATGATTTTTTCTCTCTCGGTCGTCTATTCTTGATTTTTTTCCCTCCACTTCGATTTTTTTCTCAGTCCCCTTTACCCTGGACGGGTAAATTAGAGTGATTCTCGTAACGACTTTCGAGCCCAGCCTTGCGAACAAGCGACATGGGGCCACAGTAATTATTGGTGAATAGCTGATTGATTACTTATTCAGAAAAAAATGACCATGTTAATTATGCCCATTTTTAATCTCATTTAATTTTTTACGAGTACTGAAAAAAGGAGAAACACAAAGATAAAGTTAAAAAAAAAGAAAAAACAAACCAGAGTGAAACGTTATACTGAGCGAAGTTATAACCAGCATAACGCGCACTACATTCCGCACGGTTTCTGCACGGCGTTGTCGGTGAGGGCGACCTCTATGTTGTCTTCGTCACTATTCTCGGGAGCCAGGACTCGGCCATTTTCGAAACCTTCGCCAGGTACTTCAAATGTAGTTGCGAAGTAAAGGCAGATAGATCAAACAGGTAACCAAGAGTCGACATAGGCAGGTGGAATACTTTCTTGGCGAGCATGAGCTGAAATGATTCCACAATTTGGTATTCCAGGAATCCGCACATCTGTGCTGGGTAGGTGAGTATCGCTCTTACAACGCCAGAGAAAAGTTGCAGCTAAAATGGCTAACGTTTAATTGCAGCTAAAATTTCTAAAATGTATTTGTCGCAGGTGCAATTTCTCAAAATGGAAAGTTTAAAGAAAATTGCTTGCTCTTTCTCTGGATTTTTGCTAAGCCACGTAGTTTAGAAGATGTGAGAAAAAATTAATAACAGTCCAAAAAAACTCAAGGGGTTTTTGCCCCCACCTCCACCACCGTAAAGAGCTCAGGGTCCTCTTGTTCGAAAACTCAGCAAACATATCCCCCTACCGTCCCCAAACAATCCCTCCAATTTTCATTAACGTTGAAATTGACTACAGTTAGAATGAACTACCTTGGACTACTAGTGGAGATCTACGTACCTCACCAGGTTAGATTATTTGTCATTATAATTATTTTTGAGCCACAAAGAAATTTTATTTCTATTTTTATCTCTTCCACTGTTTTATTCCAATAAGCTATTTCGTCCTGAAAAGGCTTGTCCTGATAACTCATAACCATCTACTGGAGCATTCAATTATATTTTGTCATATGTCTGAATTTGCCGTTAGTATAATTGTGCTACTTATAATGCCCATATTAAAATCGTAGATAATTATTTTATTACAATCAAACATGCCTCCAATGTGTGGGTATAGTGTGTAGGTATCCATGATGAGGTATCAACCTCCGTACCAAGTCTACGCTACCTAGACAAAACACCTCCCCTCCCCCCTTGATCATAACCACAATGAACACCTTCACATCACAGTAGTGACCAAGAAACGCCTCCGAAGTCCCTGAACTACAGCAACATTGATTGACGTAAAGATTTATTCGGGCAGAGGATTTTCCCAGTATCGGGTCCAAAGAAGCTGTCATTAACCGTGAATGGGATACAAAAATCGAATTGAAATTTCTAGTTAAATGCCAAAAAGTTGTCGGTTAGGCTAATTATAATGAACGAACTCAGGTCGGGCCTGAGGGAGGCTTTTCAACACGATTTCAACTGTGGAATTCCACTTACAAACCTGCTTCAACTCCTCTGACGGAAATAATTAGCGGTGTTCCCTCGTGCCACCCCGCTCCCATCCCCCTCGTCAACTTGACAAGGGACTCTCTGACTTCCTCTTTGAAATTTTGAACTCGGGTAAAATGCCTTTCTCACTTTTGATTCCACTGAAAGCGAGGTAATAGAAATAGTTGGGAGCGCGGGGTTGATTCAGTTGGTCTGCAATTCGGACTCAACCCCTCAACAATAGGAACAATGAAGCTCTAGATAATCAATAAATATAATTAATTATCAGGGTTTCCCCGAAGTAATCTGAAATATCGACATCCTGCTCGAAAATTGAGTGGTCGTCTAATTGGCTAAATTGGCATAACTTCTATCGTCCTTCACTCTCCCGTGGGAAGAGGTCCTAACAGTTATTATGTTGTCAAGTGAGTTGGTGATATCATCATGATTCTAAATGGAACCACATTTTCTCCGTTCGATCAACTCACAAAATCGAATCATGGATATATCGCACAGTGGTAATTACAGGGGCACATCTCAAAAACACTGTTTTCTGGGGAAAGCTGGTTAAGTTTTGGCTTTACTTGAATCGCCTTTGGACCGTCAAACGAGACCCTACACAATTTATTTTTCTCTCTTACCAAAGTAAAATGACTCATAAACAACCTCCCGTTTCTCCTTTATCCGATTTTAAATTGCCTAACGAAAAAAACTCCGTTTTCCAAACTTTTCCGAGTCGTCCCCTGTACACAGTGTTTCACAACGCAGTTCTTTGAGTTGTGTCGTTTGTTACTAATTTCTTGCACTGATCTTATCACCCCTTTGATGATGTCCTTTATAAGCTTATTCATACTATGAAAAAGATGGAATACAGGGAAAATAAATCAATGAACGTTTGCAAAACGCATAATTTAGTTTCTTTTACTTTGTTGTTTTTTTAAAGACCAAGTTATGAGGGTTAATTACAAATATTGTTCTATATTATAGTCCACTCTAATAGTCTCTCAGTCTTAATATTCCATCATCAGCCTCAGAAAGTAATTACCTACCTATAGTACTAAAATTATCTGATCAGATCATAATAATAGTTATACCTCTTACATGTCCCTTTACAAACCCTTATAATCTTAAACATTAAAAAAAAAAAATCTGTCTAACGGGAAGGAAGAATTTAAGATTTTTTTTTATTTCGGCTTCCCCATAAACCCCCACCCCTATGCATCGGATCCGGAAGTGAACCCCCCTATGTCCTTCCCCGATCACGGAAACATTTAAATACGGGAGAAGGGTTCGATCCGTTGAGCCGTTTTTGCGTGATTGAAGGACACACAAACAGACAGACAGACACCAAATTCAAAATCGGCATGGTTCGACTCCATTTCACGCGAAACGAATAACTGTAGTGAAATATTTCGAAAATACCCAAGGAACATGAAAATCGTCTCTAAATTTAGTTATATCGATTATTCTCACTTTTTGTTTCATACTAGACTGGTATAAAACAACAGTAGGTAAATTACAATGCAAAAATTTGACTTGTGCCTGTGTAGTTTGACTTACCCCTCCCCAAGAGTACAATAGGCTTATCCTGCTCTCTAGCGACCTAGGAAGCAGTTAGAAAAATCCTGTTGTAGCGTAACTCCGCGTATCGAACTATGGACCTGACTCAAAACGCCACTTTTCCAGGTGCAATTCTCACAGCGCGATATAGAGTAGCAACCTACATAATATTTTGGCGTTGATCAGAAGAACCACAAGGTTTTTTGCACAAATTTTAATATATCTCCATTTCAGAATGAGGACTCGACTTTAGAAGAAATCGATAATTGTCAACAAGAGCGTTAGTCAACAGGTGGAATTTCAGGCAAATTTTGAATCTTTTGTTGGTAGGTGTGGGTAGAGAATGGGGATGCTCTCAAGTGGCTACTTCGATGAGGCCGTAATTCCAATACGTGTTGCGAGCAAGATCACTAGGAATGACAAAATACGATTTTCCACTCATCTGCTGCCAAATTGAAGTTTGAATTTCGTTTGTCATTCGTCAAGTGAAGTTGAGAAGGAAATGCCAGTTAGTGTAGGTCTTCATGACTATATTCGCCACTACCCTTTCCACCGAACTTAGGAAGACGTTAAAGTCTGAAAACATCACAATCCTTAGATGACAGGATTAGATGAATCTAGCAATTACAGTGACATTTTCAGACGGTTTTAGATCGGCTGTAACCAGGGTGAAACTAGAGCTGCATCCACGTGTATTTTGAAGTTGAGATTAAACGGCATTATGTATTCTATTGATCAAACTGCACTATATGCAATATACACGAGCCTGACACAACCATCCATCTATTGTTTGTATCCTCCATTTATGACTTTGCTGGAGTGAGACTATTTCGATGTTCATAAAAGTTACAGAGAAAACATATTTGTGCTATTTTGCGGACGAGAGGAGTTTCCAATGTTTTTTCAAGTACCATATTTTTTGTATTGTGAATACCGAAGTAATATTTGTTTATGTATGTGTCGCGAATGCTTATTTTGATGAGTGCACTGTATCCCCTGAGTGTAGCCCTTTGCTATGACGCTATCAGAAAGACATTGATGTCTTTTGCATTGTTTCAGCCAAGGCAAACAGTCATCGTTTATATCTGATGAAGAGTTAGATGAGAGAGAGTGGAGGTGAATATTAACTGAAGATAAAGTGAAGATGAATTTATTTTGAACCTGTCTGTGATTTTGACTAGTAATTTGTACATAGTGGATTAAAAATATAGTTTCTTGACAGAAATAGAACCTGATAGTTTCCCAGAATGATTTTAAAAACTCCTTGAACCTAATCGGGAAGTTGGGTCACAATGACCCGACGTTGTCCCACACGTCCTGAAGTTTCACGTTGTGTCCGGAAAAGTCGCGAATTATACACGGGTTTTTGGACTTATCACAATATCTTAATTCAGGGATTTCAAATACTTGTTTGACTATCATAAAATAATGAAGACGGACTGGGGTTGGAATCACAAATGATGAAACTCGGAGAACGCTTTGTCGGTAGAGACCATTAAAACCGGAGTTAACTGGAAACTGGGCTGGACAAGCTGGGGAGGGGGTTATTATCTCATTTATTTTTCAGGCTAATCCTTCTAGTGGAAGATCGGAGGAGAGATGGAGGAGTGATGGACGGTGGATGAATGGGAGAAACAGAAAGAGTGAGAGGGTGATAGCGGCGGGGAAAGAAAAAACGGAAGTAAAGCGAAAGAGTTGGTAATGAGAAAGAACGTTAATTGACTGAGCCACCGCCGATTTGTCTGTCACGGTCTGAGAACGTCGACGTGGAGCACATTCCTTAACCTCAACTAAACCCCGTTCTACTCGGAACTGTGGGAGAAAACAAGAGTTAATTCCCTCAGGTGGAGGATGAATAGAACACGAAGGCGGCGAGGGGGGCTGTACAAGAGTTTGAACGAGTTCAAATCGGTTCATGCTCCCGTGGCCTTTTCCCGGAGACGGCGAAAAACCTTTTCTGGACGACGAGTCTGCTTTACAACGGAAATAACAAAGAACAAGTAGGTGGAATTGTGGAATTACACTCCAACCTACTTCGGCGGTGTTGGGGCCGGCGGAAGACTGATGTGGATCAAGAGGGTTTATTGTAGTACAGTAAATTACAACATGACGGAACTAACGTAATAGAAACAGTTTCAACTCACCCTCGCACTAACCCCGTGGACGTAGCGTAGCGTATTATACCTAACTCCACGTCCTACGCGGGCGACCGAAATAGATTCGCCAGTACGAGAGATTCACGCGACAAGTTCGTTTGGTCTCCTCAGTTGACGTATCCCCTGGTGTTTGGACATAGAAACCGTGGCGAGTACAAAGGAGGGGAAGGAGTACATGGAGTCATTAAAAAAGTACTGTGAACAGATATAAGTATCCCCCAAAAAACACTCTGTGTAAAAATCACCCCGCCTCGCAAATATCATTCTTCAGAGGCCGGAAAAAGTTATGATATCCACTTTCCCCGCCCGCCCTTTTCCTCATTAAGGAGCTAAGTATAATGAAAAGCTTAACCACTTCACAAGCACCGTACCCCTTTCGAAATCTCCCCTTGGCGCTATTGCGAGAAGTTTTTATTACTTACACAAGCAACTAATACTTGATGGTGGTTAACGTTTTTTACAAGTATTAGTTGCTTGTGGAAGTAATAAAAACGTCTCGCAATAGCGCCAAGGGGAGATTTCGAAAGGGGTACGGTGCTTGTGAAGTGGTTAAGCATTTCATTATACTTAGCTCCTTAATGAGGAAAAGGGCGGGCGGGGAAAGTGGATGTCATAACTTTTTCCGGCCTCTGAAGAATGATATTTGCGAGGCGGGGTGATTTTTACACGGAGTGTTTTTTGGGAGGATATCACATCTTTTTGTTGTTTATAAAGAAGGTCTATGAAAAATT
The DNA here is from genome assembly GCA_963920205.1 of Stenodema calcarata. Taxonomy (NCBI): domain Eukaryota; kingdom Metazoa; phylum Arthropoda; class Insecta; order Hemiptera; family Miridae; genus Stenodema; species Stenodema calcarata. The sequence continues at coordinate 28,207,209 of OY986051.1, read as the reverse complement.
TCAAGTCGATTGGTCCTTTTACCCAGGCTGTAGACTCGTCAAAGTTGCCAAAATTAGCCTAAATTTCAGTTTTTTGTTTCTAAAAGTTTTTGGGTTGAGATAATGGGTTAAACCTTTCAAAAGGCACTGTCTGATGTTGAAACGAAGCTCTGTGCAAAATTTCAAGTCAATCCGTGAAGGTGGAAAGGCCTAACTGATTAAGGAGAAGAAGAACAGGTAAGGGTGAAAAACCGGGTTTTTGAAGTTATATAACTCGGCTCCCTTTAAAGATATCGACTTGAATCTTTCAAAAGGCACTTGCTACACTTGAAACGAAGCTCCGTGCAAAATTTCAAGTCAATCGGCGAAGGTGGAGAGGCTGTAGCCTTGACCGACTGAAAAAAGTAGAAAAACATGGTAATTGGTTTTTGAAGTTATATAACTCGGCTCCCTTTAGACCTAGCGACTTGAAACTTTCAGGGCATTCTATTATCCACACCAAAAAGATCCAAACCAAATTTAAAGTTGATCGGTCTACTAGGAGCCGAGATATGGCCATAATTAGCCTAAATTACCCTAAATTTCAGTTTTTTGTCCCTAATTTTTTTTGGGTTGAGATAATTGCTTATTTCGTTCAAATGGCACTGAGCCATGCTATAAAGAAGGTATGTAAAAAAATTCAAGTCGATTGGTCCTTTTACCCAGGCTGTAGACTCGTCAAAGTGGACAGAATTTTCCTAAGGTTTCTGTTTTTTTGTTTCTAAAACTTTTTTGGGTTGAGATAATGGGTTAAATCTTATATAAGGCTCTGTCTCAAGGTTAAATGAAGCTAGGTGCAAAATTTCAAGTCAATCGGTCAACGTGGAGAGGCTCCAGCCTTGCCTGTCTGAACAAGGAGGAGAAGAAGGAGAAGAACAATCTAAGGCCGAAAAACCGGGTTTTTGAAGTTGTGTAGCTCGGCTCCCTTTAGACCTATCGATTTGAAACTTTCAGGGCTTTCTAATATACACTCAAAGAAGAACCACACTAATTTCCAAGTTGATCGGTCAAATAGGAGCCGAGATATGGATACCTCGAAAACGCGTTTCGTGACGTCCGGTAAACATACACTCGGCATCGTTCGTTTTCTCAACTTCTTTGCTTGGCGGGGCGGAACGCTACCGCGTTCCTAGATACTTAACACTAGGGATGGGGTTTGCACATCGATTGTTTTTACTGCAAACATCAATGTCTAAAAAAATGTATAAAAAACATCGATGTTTTTTCCGAAATGTAATACTGCACCAAACACCTCCGGAAGTCAGGTTGTGCAATTTTTGTTATGTATGTTTTTGTTTGTGCATGTATGATATCGATTTGCCACATGTATCGTATATGCATGCGTATACAGGCTCGTGTTGACAGGTCACAGATGTAAGTACTATGTATAATCCAAAAGAGGAAAGACTCGTATGTACGAGTATGATCGAATAATATAGGAACAGGTTAGCATTCCGCCCTTCCAAGCAAACAAGTTAAGAAAAACGAACGGTACCACCTTCTCTCCACCAATATAATCGAGGTTCTACTACATTGAGTTTTTTTTCTGAGATACTTTTTGAGTCCATAGAAAGAAGGTAATTTCGAATATTCGTTGGTAGGTTCTTATTATAAATTATTGCGAACGTAGGTACAAGAAAAATCCCAGAATAATATCAATACAATTAATTCTTAATACAATACAATAATTCCTAATGCAATACTGTAGTTCATTGTCAATGTAGATTTTTAATTTATCATTAAATGATTTGTGGTCTGATGAAAATTAGGATTCAACTAATCAGTTTAAAATAATATTTTAAAATATTTTAAAAGCTACAACCGAAATAAATACAAACTCAATATTATTGAGTTTGTATTTATTTCGGTTGTAGCTTCCTACTTTCAGATTTTACCTCGCGTCTCAAAATAGATGCTTAATAAGAAACTTCAGTTGTAACAGTTGTAAACAAGAGAAATCTTGGACAATGGGTTACTATATTCTGTTCAAATTACCATTATGTCTGGATCACTGTTTTGTTTCATTTTATACAATTTATTAATAAAAATTTTATAAAGTTTCTTATTAGGCATCTATTTTGAGACGCGAGGTAAAATCTGAACGTAGGAAGCTACAACCGAAATAAATACAAACTCAATAATATTGAGTTTGTATTTATTTCGGTTGTAGCTTTTAAAATATTTGAAAATATTATTTTAAACTGATTAGTTGAATCCTAATTTTCATCAGACCACAATAGGTAGCATCATTTTAATGCTTTACATTAATAATTAAATTATTTATCATTGATACAATTTTATACATATTCAATATAAGCGAGTTATTATTAGGTCAGCCAGGCTTTTAGAACGAAAATTGAAATCCATCTTTGAGCTGGTTGAACGAATACACAATATTTCAGCTCATCCTTTCATTATTTCGTATCGTTATGGGACTCATTAGGGTATAGTACCCAGGACAGTGGGCTAGAAACGGAAAATAATTAACCGTTGTGGAAAAGTTCATGCGGAATGGCTTTACAGTTGAGGAGCACTAACTGGTTTATATTCGATCCCCTTGTGGATGAAATCAACATGTACCGGTGTCTCCTCATTCATTTTGATGCCCCGCTTGGCTGACCATTTTTGTTGGTGGGAAATTGATCGACGAAGTTTAGAAACCGAGGAACAAAATATGACAGGTTTCCCAATAATTCACGTTACAGTGGGTCTAAAGAGAGCAGAAAAAATACGGACATTCGAAGATGATGATACGGAAGGGGAGGAAACGTGCTAAAAGTGGGGAACGGACAATCTACGACCGATCGGTTCTTCGTCTCAGTTTCCAAGAGAAAAACTTCTCTTTTTCGCCCAAAGGGAACTTTCTCATCCCCGCGGCATCTCCCACAGCTGATTCCTTCCGCTCCCGACACCTAAATGGAGCGGAAGATTCGTGATTATGACGCAACGCCTGAGAAAAGCCCGTCTTTAGCAGTTAAAGTTATTTTTGCGAGTTGTCGGATTTCGTAACGTCCACCAACTTCTTGCCGGGTCTGACAACCCAACTGCTAAAGGGAGGAAGCGTGACTGGGATGACGTCCTTTCGCTCCGATCGAATTCGGAGTTCGAACGATTTGGGAGGTGAAGAGGATAAAAAAAGCCGTCAGAAAACTTTAACAATTTGTCACAACTCGTATTACCAACCCTCAACCGGAGATGTTCATCACGCAGCATTCTACGTATTAATAACTAGGTATACATGTAAGGCACAAAGGTAGGTAACAAATAAATCTGGACGATCAAAGAAAATTTTACGATCATTTTAAAATCTGTTGAATAGATCCGGGTCAGCCTCATTTTTTCTGTTTGGTCATAATATACACTTTAATTAATCATCAGTAATACTTGGGATTGAATAGGTACATCAATGGCTGAAGTGACATAATAGGTAGCCAACATGGAGCCAACGAATTCAGAGATTTGAGTAGCACCCTGCAATGTAAATAGTAAGTAAAAGTAAAGTAAAGTAAGCAACCATTTCAGGTTGGATTTCCGTCCGACTGCCGTTTTTTAGGCGTCGCGGACGTCATCGGCTGTCCACCTAGGTGGATCAGAATTGTTCCGATGATTTCGCTTAAAGCTACTCATTGCCTCGCCCCCTTGAGTTGAGAGGGGATCGCCGTCCAGAAGCGTGAAAGATTACTTGGACGGGAGACCCACCCACCGGCGGCCACCCATCCAGCAATGTAAATAATTAATACACCAATGATTAGATTGGTAATGCATGAACCTATAGGAGGTGTTCTCGTGACGTCACGAACTATCGACATCTTGAATCTCCCGTGTGTCCGCCATTTTGGCTCGGTCCACTGCCATTCACTGGTAGTGTTTACTAATCATTTTCGAATATTTTCGGTGTGTTTTCTTTTTTGTTACCTACCTATTAACAACAAAATAATTCACCTTCATCAACTAATTACTTATTAGTTAACCTTCAACTCGGTTTCCTATGTTTCTTTTTGAAATTTGAGTTTGTGTTCATTGCTGTTTCGACCTTTCCATAGGTGCGGAAGTAGTTTTCCTCTTTTGAAATGCATAATTGCGCATTTGTGGAGTGCAACAATACGTGAAAAAGCTAAGGAACTTTCATCAAAGAGAAGAGATTTGTGGTTGGCCAAAAGTAACAAAAATTTAGGTCTGGAAAGAAGATGGATGGACGGAACGTCCGAGTTTGCCAGCGAAATTTCATCAATTGTAAGTGGATTTTGGTTTTTTAATCTTTTAATTTTAACCTCACTTCTTCCAAAGTCGTCTTGGTTCTTCCAAACGTCCTCCTATGTGGTTCTATCAAAATTGAAAAAGTCTGACAAGTGTCACCTCATTTTAAAGGTTTCTTTACGGTGAACACGATGGTGAAGTCAGAATTGCGATATATTATTGCGTTCTCAAACAGGAGCACTTTGAAAATGAAGAATCGTGGTTGTTACTTGAGATGTTCTTCACGGTTCATCTCCTCTAATCTGATAACAGAATGAGATGTCAAAAATCTGACTTCACCATCGTGTTCATTCAGCGGTGGAAAAATCTATGAACTGAGGTGTTAGTTGGCAAAAACGAGCCAAAAAATGACACAAAATTGAACATTAAACTTGAAACATTAAAATTGAACATTGAAATTGAACATTAAACATTAAAATTGAACATTGAACATTCAACATCTGCTCTAATCTGACAAGGGAATGAGATATCGCCATTCTGACTTCCTAATCGTTTCCAGGTGTTGGAAAATCTATAAACTGGGGTGTTAGTCGGCAAAAAAGGATAGAAAATTGGTTATAAAACCAGAAAAAAACTAATTTCATTTGAAAATGTCAAAGAATCTTGGTTCAGATAATTCTTCAAGATCGCTAGGAGCTTTGTACGACCAGCCGTTCGTTTACAATGTGAGCCCAAAGGTAGAAACGAGGAAAAAACCTCAACATGACCGTGGACCAAACGGCGCAATTTTCTCTTGATATCTGAATTTGAACGGTTATTGAACTTGGAATTGACCTCGTATTTTGAACGGGTGCGTTTTCAGAAGGTGCAGGACACGACTCCGAAGTCCACTTTTCTCCGACCCTTGAGAATTTTCATGTTTGGGCCAAAGTTCGTTTTGCAAGTTTTACTACACTGTCTTGTACAAGCTATACCTAGTTGTCTTCTTTTTTTCAAAGCAAATTATTTCATTCCATCAACTTTATGAAATAGGTTATGCAGATGAAGGATGAATAAACGGCGAAGATAGAAAATATGACACTTTTGTAACTACGTGATATTGCTGTGTGTAGTACATATCTTGAAACATAGTCACGTTTGAACCTTCCCGTTTCCCGCTACCTTTAGCTTTTCCGGAACATCTGAGTTTGAATCAATAGTCACCTTTCCTAGATCCAATTATTGGACAGAATCGTTACACTCGTTATACATTGGAACTGCATGATATTGCTCTTCCATGTAACAGGCCCGAATGCCTGAGAGTTTCGCAAATTAGTTTTGTGTATTAAAAACCTATGCAGCCTTACGGAGGACGAACGCTTTAATTGCCACTTTTCAGGAGAGCGCTTCAGTTCATGATAAATTGAAAATTCCTTTGCACTTCATTAGTCGATCTTTAGTTGGAAATAAACGAGAAAATAATTTATTCTAATAACACCAAGCTGATAGCACTTGACGAAGCTCTTATTTTGATGAAGTAACGGACAATAATTTCGGCCGAGCCTGACTCTAACTTGATATCCATGTAATAAGCATTAATCAAGTTCGATTCCCTCTCCCTCCTTCTGAATTTTTTCCCATTGACTCTGGGGGGGGGGGGGGGTATTCTGGCTACGTCACTGACTGCGGATAGTTAAGAATTGCTCAAGGATGGCTTTGGACTGTTTGAGATGACTATAACCTGAAGAGGCCTTGAGATGCTCTAGAAGGCTTGGAATGGTGAACGATGACTGGGGATGGTTGAGGACTGCTCAATGATGTCTTTGTGCTGTCTAAATGGACGCCTGGTGAAGAGGCCTTGAAATTCTCAAGGAAGGCTTATGATCATCCAAAGATGGCGTATGGATACGTAAAAAATTATCCACAGTTATCTCTGGATAGTTAATGAGGGCTTCAATAGGTTAAAGAAGGCTGGGGTTAGACAGGAAGGTATAGAGGCTCGGGTGTTCCATACTGTCTGGGGAGAGATGAGAGATTGAAATGGTCCAGGACGGCTTGGAAAGGTTGAGAATGACTGGGACAGGGACGTAAAGGCCCCCCCCCTCCCTTTATCATAATTCTGGCTACGTCACTGCCTTGAGAAAACTGTTGGCTATACCGGGCCGCTAAACTAAGAATTTGTATCTTTCTTGACAGGATACATCCTATACATATATCGCGTCATCGATAACATACATGTATTGAATTTAAATGGGATCACAGGCTGGTGTAGGTAAGTTCCACCCTATGCATAATCCAGCCAGACTGGGTTTTCTCTTTAACACCAGGACCTGGGGTCTTTATTATTATTTTTTAAACAGACGTGAGGCAAAACTGGTACGAAATTGAGTTTGACTTCGACTAATAATCGAATGATTATTTTCAGTAATTTTGCCCTACTATTATTCCAAAATGTTATTCCTCTCGTCCCTTGTGACTTGATCGTTCTCTTCTAATTTCGTCCGGTTTGAGGAAAAAGCGTATACCTAAGTGACATTTTCTGTGTGAATGGGGTTTTTTTACGGGCCACAAAGACCAACGGATGTAAATTATTAATAATTTCGTAGTTGTTCAGGAAAAAACAGAATGTTACCAAAACTTGAAGTTTCTGATGAATAAGTGCAAAGGAACAGTTGCCATTTGTTCAATATGAATTGGATCTAGGTAAAATTGATTATGTGCCAATGTTGATCGAAGACAACGCCAACAATGTTTAGGAGCAAGTCAATAGAAGGAAGTGGAAAATATGGGTTGATGTTTTCGAAACTCCATCCACGAAAAGTTTAAAGATAATGAAGATAAATGAATGGACGCAATAATTGTACAATTTTTCAGAAGAACGCCTATTACGGTCTTCTGAATGTTTACAAGGTGCCTACTAGAAACACCTTATTTATCTTGCGTGTCGATGAGTTAAAACCCCATCTCGTTCCACTATTCATAATACAGACAACCTCTTCAGGTCTACTACGACGGACTCGCTCGTAGAATTGCAAAACTCGGAGAGAGATACGCCAACGTTTCCCCAGATCGATTTATTTGAAGTTGATAATATATTGCTGGAAGTGACTGGTTCCATATCGCACTGCCGTGGATGACAACATAAAACGAGAAGGATTGTAAACGGGTTGTAGCGGGAATCCAAGGCGAGAGATCCGCCCAGAGACGGAGAGGGACGAAAACTCGGCAGGCTTGAAGATTGAAATGTCAAGAGATGGGAGCCGCCCATTGATTAAACTTCATGAAATATTAGCGATTGCTAACAGGGGAAGCTGGAGGGATTCATCTCGAGCGCGAGAAGGTTCGCCATCATTCATCACATAGTCACAATATGACGAGAATTGAATTCAGTCATTCCGCAGCATCCAACTATAAATTGCTTCCTTTAAACAATTATTACCTTAGAGTCGAGAAGTCGGGGCGATATTTCATCTGTCACTTCGATCTGTGTCGCTCTGACTGTTTATATTGAGCACGGCGAGCAAGTTTCTTCATAAATCCACATCGCCGCCTGCTGGGTGTGATTGTAGCGGGACTACCTAGTATATATACTATAGTATATATGCTATATATAGCACTTTAGAATTATAGTTACAACCACGCCAAAGGCTATTTTCACCTAATTGCATTTCTGGATTTGTGGGTTTGTGGGTTTATTTGATGGTTTAAGCCGCCGATCAGAAACGCCAAAAGTCATAAGAAAACAATCACTAATCCTGTCACGCGAATACAGGAACTTGGCTTTCTGAACTTTGATATTGGCGGTAGCGAATTCTATTTTCACTACCTGCAATAGGGAGATACACAAGGAGACAGATTTTCCATCCATTGAAACTATCAGGAACAGTTCGCAATAGTTTACTTGGGTCACATTTTTGTGACCAACCGACAGCATTGGAACATTGACGAGACCATCACTAAGTAGGCTAAGCATATTAGGATTTTTAGAGGAAAGTTTTGATGTAGTTTTGATTTCATCTTCTCACCCTTCATGTTTTTTGGGTGGTCGATCACGATATTTGAAGTTTTCCCGGAGCTTGGTTTTTCCGGAACTTCAACACCAAATTTTCCCATAGAAACCATCCCATAGAAAATTAAAGTAGAACAAATTTCCTACATTTCTCATTCATGACGTTTTATTGTAAGACTAACTGTTTTGCCCCTAAAGCACGCCCGAAATCTGGTTGAATTTGCCTTTTACACGGAAATCGCCCCTGCTCCCCACCCAAATGAAACAAGCAGGTCCTGAGTAGTGATGGGCCGTTCCACCGGTTTCATGGATCGGAACGATTTAGGTTTTCAATCACTTTTTCTGAAAACCATTAACAATTAATGATAATTCATACTAATAGTAATTAATCATTTAGTGATCTAGACAGAAGAGCGATCTGTAGAAAGAAGTTAATAAACCGTTGTCCGAAGAATTTGCCGAGTTTCTAATAAATATTTCAGTTTTAAGAAATTTTTAAATTCTAATTTGAACTCTTTGCTTGTTTTTGATAATTATTTTCGCTTTCTGTTCCTCATCCTTTGCCTCAAAATGGCTCCACATGGCGACGAAACACGCGAACGAAAACCACCATCGAATCTGAGCTACTAATAAAATTATTTGCAAAGGCATACCTACAGAATGTTTGCTACTCTCTCTATCTTGTTTCCTAATATAACTCCACGCTATGTTTTTTCTGGAGTTCGATTCGCAGGTTGAGTTGGAGAATTGAATATAAGCCTGGACAGAAAGAAAATAACAGAAATTTCTTAGTAGGCACCTTTATAATTTCCGATAAAGCCTATGGTAGGTTCAATGCAGCCTAGTAGTAGGAATGACCTATAACAATCCCCAACCTCTTGTTCCAAGAACCTCGTACCTATCGTTTCGACCGGAACGGTCCATCCCTAGTCAGGTGACGAAGATGAGGATGTTGGTTTCTATCCGGGAATCAACTTGTTGCCCCTCCTCAACTCGTTTCTGATTCTGGACGGGTAGGAGGACCATCACATGAATCAGAAATCGATCTAAGACCTTGTTCCTGCAGCCCACTTCGAATTCACCTCAGTAGAACCGAATACTTTGACCGCCCCTGATACTTTCCTATAGAATTTCTTACTCATGTCCCTCTTGTAACTCCTAAAATGGTTGATCGATGAAGTCGTCAGCTCCTGTTATCGAGTTGGCTAAATGAGGGACCTGCTACCAGAAGAAAGTCGGGTATCTCCAAGGTGTCATCGCCTCTCGTAAATGCGATAATTTCCCAAACAGAACTCCATCAGCTCTTAATTTGTGTTTTGCATTCAAACACTATAACACTATAATTCATTGTGGCAAAAACCCAAGTGACGACGAAAAGCACGGAAGGTAAATACTGCACAAAGAAGCTAGGGTCTCCTCATTCTTATCACATGTTGCTCGAATGCATTAGACTTCTGGGTTTCAGGCATCATGGCCTTGAAACTACATTTTTATTGATTTTGGTTTATTATCTTCGATAATGAACCATTGGAATCGCCCAAAGAAAAAAAAATTTTAACCCCCCCTCAAAATTTGTTGGTTTACGTTTCAAGACACGTAGATTCAGAAAATCGAATAAAAAAAAATCCGTCCGTCCGCCGTACGCCGTACGCCGTCCGCCGTCCGCCGTACGCCGTCCGCCGTCCGCGCCACTTTGCCCAGTTAGCGTTGAGTTAAAATTACGAAATTTTTTTTATGGGTTTCGACCAACCCCACAATGGTCCTCGAAACTTTTCATAACCCTAGGTCAAGGGGAAGGGGTTCAAAACGAATTTTGAAATTTTGAAAATTTCATATCTCGAAAAATTCATATAGAACGGTATGTTTTTTATTTCATATTTAGATAGAGTTTGTTCCGTAGAATTTTTTAAGACCATCCGCAGCTTCGTACGACCAGCCGTTCGTTCACAATGAGGGCTCAAAGATTGTGCCTCACAACACGATCGTGTATCAAACTGTTGAAATACAGGTCCATTTTCATACTAACAAGCTCTTTGGAACATCATATGGCTTAAGTGATGTCGAGTTTGTTGTTCTGAGGTGCGTTTCGTGCTACGGAAATGAAGGTAATTTCGAATGTTTGTTGGTAGGTACTTCTTTTATAGAAAAATTATTACCGACGTAGTATTAAAAACCCCAGAATTATATCGTAATAATTAATCATAATTAATAATAATAATTATTATTAATAAATACGAATTATTAATACCTAACAATAAATTATAATAATTTTCAGTAGGTACTTGATAAAATTGTTAATAATTAGTGATAATTGATAATAATAATTAATCTAACATTTAGGATCTAGACATTTAGACCTAGTGATCTAGACAGAAGGGTGATCTGTACAAAGAAGATAATGAACCGTTGTGTCAAGAATTTGCAGAGTTTTTACATTCTTTGAGCTCACTGTATCATAGCCAACCTTATCGATTAGGTTCCCCTCATTAGGAATTCAAATGTTTTTTCCCTCTTCCGGTGCTCGTAAACGCAAAAAACATTTGTAGACTTTCAAGTGTTTTCAGTTGGCTCAACCTCCTCTGGATAGTTAAATCCTAACTCGAAGTTACATTAGTTTCTTACGTATTGGAAATTATATTTATTCAGTCGCCAGTCACTGTACAGGGAGTGACCAATTTCTTTTGAAGTCTGTCATTCGTTTCTCTTCACAAGGAAATAACATTACTCTTTTCGCTGTAGCGATGGGGTTGGTCAAAGTAGGGATGAGCTTGTGTCTACGAACAGAAGGGGCCTGTCCTGATTAAAACAAGCAGATTACTTGAGTCGGACTGGAGGAAGGACTTGAAGAGTGAGGGAAGGGCAAGACGTCTTCTTTGACCCTTTCAGAGTAACTGCATCACAGCTGTATCACAAAGGATTCTTTTTTTTGTTCATTGGCTCTAAGACTCGGAACGCTCCACTCTCTTCGTTTTTGATTTTCAAAGGCCAACTCAGAGCTCTCTGCCTCGGCCAGTTCGGGGTGCACATATTATAAGGACCAGATCTTTCAACCCTCATGAGGTGGGTAGGTCAAAAACCTGTAAGTCTTACATGTAGGTCAAAAACCTTAATATGTCGTTACAAGTAATGAAGAAACAATTGAAACGTAAAGGTTATTTTAAGTGGGAAAGTGAACTTTACAACAGGATTAAAAAGACACGGCAGAAGAGTCCCTAGCATCGGGGTTATAATAATCGTTATAGCAAAGTATAACTTTCTCGCCCGTTTAATTTGAGTCATATTCCTTGAGATATGCTGGGGTTTGTTTTGCTCTAGTCGATCTTCTCGTATGCCCGAAGATTGTATATCGTCGCAACATCTAGAAAACCAGCAAGATGGTGATCATGCACTTCCTTCACCCCCCCCCCCCCCCCATCATAATTTCATTAGTATAGCGATGGACGCCTTGAAGCTTCTCAGAATCTACAATTCTGTTAATGAACTTATGGTGGGCTGGTACTCCATTAAAATTTTGTGACCCCAAAACTTGGGCGAACTGGTCCCCAGGGCTCAAAAGCAGTACTTACATGGGCATTCATCGGTGCGAATTGGCACTTGATGATAATATCCTCATAATATCGCATATTATGCGGTTTCGATGTCAATAGTGCTAAAATTCCGGTAATGAGCGATTCCTGCGATTCCATCTTGTGATTGGCATTTTTGGTAACGAGAACTTGAGCCCTCCATGAAGAGCACTTGGTTCTTTTATACCCGTCCTTTGAAGCACAGTGACATAGTCCCTGACGAATTCAGGATCAGCAGTCGAATGCCGCCTCGACTTAGTGGCGATCTGTAAGAGTTTGGAGAAAATTCGTATTGGATCGAAATTGGCAAGTGGAAAAACAGTTGAGCTCGACATGGAGAGAGGCGGAGTTTCGCCACCAAAGTTAACATCAAGATGGGAGTGAGCTTTGAGAATATGATGTCAGATAATTGCATCAGCACTTCGGTTAGATAGCACTGACAACTTCACCATTTCATAGCAATTTTCGAGTAATTGAATATGTGCTGTGATATAACCCTTCACAGACGATGGAATGGATTTGGGGGCCATTGAAACGGTTCCACTATGGCAAATCCGTGGAGATTCACAAAAGATTCATCAACATAGCTTCCTGAACTACGACTGTCAAGCAGAGCAAACAGCAATTTTTTGGTTGACTGCAGCACGGACAGTAGCTTTACAAAGCGATGCAGGGGAAGTGGATCTGTTGATTTGGAGTCCACGAGAGCTGTAGTTGTTTTCTTTGCCCTAAAATACAGTTTTGATTGATAAACCTTCGAAATGTTTGGTGGCATTGCAGTGAGCATGAAGTCCTACGCCAGGCAAAACTTTTGCGTATCTTTCGGAATTACGCGCAGCAGGATCAATAGAACGAGCTTATTTTTCAGCTTCTGCTAACGCTCTAGGGTTTTGTTTTCTAAAAGTCTCTGGCGGATTTGAGGAGATAGAAGTCCTGCAATAAATGCATCTCGAACATCGTCCTTTTTTATCTTGTTCGGCTGTGACTCTATTGAATTCTCAATCCTTTGTCAATGAAATGAAAGCAGTGAGATATTGATCGATCGCTTCCGAAGGGAGCTGTTTCCTAGTAGCCAGCTGGTGTCTTGCGAATATAATATTTTTCGGCTTAATGAGCAGTTTTTTTAAGAGTAGCAATAGCGGAGTCGTAAGTATTACAGTCGTTGATATCCAAATATATTTGAAGCCAGATAACTCGAGAGTACCTTCAGTCGGTCGTCGTCCTCTACTTCTGCCTTATCAATGACAGTCGAGATCGGTAGAGAATCGTTCTGGCCGTGCATCTTGCCCATATTTTGTTGTACCTAGTTGCATTGTCATACCAATATTTTGTTATACCTAGTTCAATAATCGTTATAGTAAAGAACTACACACTACTGTGCCCGGCTGAATTTTATTAATATCTAGAGTAACCGACCAGTATTTAGGTAATACTATTTTAGGTAGATATTCTTGTTCTCAGTGAAAGCTCATAATATGAGCTTTATGAGAAAGCTCGAATATATGAGCTCTGTGAAATATAATATAATATTATTATATTTCACAGAGCTCATATATTCGAAAAAATATAGTTTTTTGAAAAGTTATATTATTTGATAGTTTTTGTCTTGCAGCAGTCCTTAAGTTCTCCAACAGCTGTTGGGACAAAGGGGAGAAATCTTCCCCCATTCCATAAAAGCCATAATAATGAAAATTAAATTGAAGTCAATGTATATTCATCCTATTTGAAGCCCAGAGAAGACATTTTGCAGAAAAAACATTTAAAAATGTACTGGATCATTCATTGACCTCTTAGTCAGATTTTACTGGTGGTTACTGCGATTAAAACCGAAACCGGGACGAAGAAACGAATATTTAGTGCTATGAAGGGTGAGGGAGCTACAAAACATGATAATCCGTGAATAGAATTTCAGAGATCTTTCTCCTCCTTTGAAACGAGAAACCAGTCGTTCTTCGTAACAGTCGCGTCTACAGAAATAAGTAGTAACATTAGTCCTTTCGTGTATACAGTCAGAGTTTAGTCAAAAATGCGAAAGGCAGGACGAGGAAGGGGGTAAAAGGCGGCCTTGAGATTGCCGGAGGCGGAATGTTGGGTATGCGCCCTTTGGCAGAGGATCACCAGTGGAACACCCATGAAAGGCAACGCGGCGAATTCCGAGCTTGAACCCGTTTGAAAGCAAAGATAACAGTCGTGCTCCCTTCACCTCTTAGCGCCCTCGCACCCTGACAACCATCAACGCGGAAATTAGAGACTTTACAGCTCTTGAGACTATGGTGGGAAGGGCGGGGATAACTCAAAGTGTCGAGTTGTGGAAGCGCCGCCACCTTCGAGGGAAAAACCTCCGGGAAACATTTCCAGCAGAGGAAAAGCTCCCGTAGGTGGAAAAAGGTCCTTGGAAGGCTCTTGGAGAGTTTCAACCTTCTCCGACCCTCAGCTGAGAGTGGAATTCTTCACGGAAGGAGGGCACTGGGGGGCATTTGGACCATTAGGTGTTCCAGAACGGGCTCTGAGACCCTGTAATCACTCTTATCACCTGACGCTAACGTGAATTCAGGGGACTCTATATTTTACCGGAATGGGAAGGAGGGGTTTTGGTGAGGTGGTCGGCTCAGGTCTTTTCTACCCCCGTCCCAACACGAGCCGTTTTCTCCATTGCCTTCCTCAAGCCTTGACATAGGAAGCAACATTTCTTATTACATCTAAAAGACGGTATGAGGTTTTTTTCTCCCCCCAAAGAACGCCGACGCGGCCGTATATATATTGCCTCGAAGTCACTATTGTGTTTCGACGAAACAAAGGGAGTTCAGGGACCGACAAGCTAGTTCCTGGCAAACGTGGGCCACCGGAGAACTGCGATTTCTCAACAACCTGCTTCACTTTGAAAAATCCCCAACCATACCATCCCCAAAAGTCCTAACCCTAGTGGGAAGGGTTGAGTGACGTTTATGAAAAGATAAACACCATCAAACAATCCATAGGCATGTAGCATGGCTATACGAGCAAATGTTTGAAGAAATAATTGATTTTATGTCTCCATTTTACTGGCTCTATAACATATTTTGTTTCCTTTTTTTCCGAGTAACTCCTCAGTTTATAGAATTTTCAACACTGAACACGATGGTGATATCTCATTCGGTTATCAGATTGGAGCAGACTAACCATGAAGAACATCACAAGTATCAATTAGTTTCTTCATCTTCAAAGTGTTTCAGTTTTAAAACGGAATAAGATATCGCAATTATGATTTAATTACCATTTTAAGTGGGAAAAACCTTCACAATACGGTGTTACTAGTTAAACCGTTTCATTTTGGGAATTTATAGGTAATCCCCCCCTTCCTCATCTTCCCGATTCATCCCCCCTACGAACTTAAGCTTTCGATTGCCAAGACAGACTTTTTTTTCACAAATTGTAAAATTCCCCGCCATTTTAACGGAGAAAATATCAATTTTACAAAGCTGGCAATATTTTTATTGGACAGGCGATAAAAAAATACGTTGAAAACATGTGCCACTTATTCCAAATAGACCACGGTAAACGAATTTAATATTTTTACGTTCATTCGAAAATGGAAATTTCAAAACCCCATAACTCGGTAAATATTCAAGAAATCGAAATGCGGTTGGTTGCATATGTTTTGTCTTCTTATGCCCTTTGAAGATATGTGCATAAACATATGGGTCATCTGGAAACCCCAACTGTCGATCTTGCGCCGAAAGCGCATGCGCAGCTGGAATCAATTAGTGGTCATTTTTGGAAAGAGTGGCTCAAGGGCTACAACTTTTACCTCTGGCATTTTTTGCTCTGATCAACCGTTTAGACGGAAAATGCATTTGAGCCGTCTTAAAACGAACGCCCTGTATAGGAGGGTGATCTGTTCAGAAGGTAAAATACCGTTGTAGAATAAATTCCAGGGTTTTCAACACACAAACGAACAAACATGACGGAACAGTGAAGACACGAGAAACACATAAAACAATTACGCCAGTGTCATCTTAAGCGGTGTTTGATCTGCGTTGGGTTGTGTCGTAGTGAAAACGACTCAAGTAGAACACTAGACCCGTTGAGTTGTTCCTCTTCAAACACAATATCTAGGAACGCGGCAGCGTTCGGTCCCGCTAAGCAAACAAGTTGAGAAAAACGAACGGTACCGAGTGGATGTTTACCAGACGTCACGAAACCCATAAATTTCAAAAATGAAACGGTCTGACAAGTGACACCTCATTTTAAAGGTTTTCACACGCTGAATAAGATGGTTAAGTCAGAATTGCTATATCTTATTCCGCTCTCAAACTGGAGCACTTGGAAGATGAAGAAAAGTGGTTGATACTTGAGATGTTCTTCATCATGTTCTTTAATGAAGACATTTGACATAAAACCAGCAATTTCTTCGAAAATTCGATCTTATAGCCATGCTGCATGATAGTGGATTTTTATTCCATTCTGCAGATGTGCTGTACCTGCTGACCGATTATTTATATATTTTTATTCTACTTAATACGATGCATTTTGCATCTTTTCGTACAAGTTACTGATCAGAGTGAATTTTCTATTCATTTTACGTAGGTAACTAATAACTAATTGTAATTTTCAAGTTTCTGATAGGGTATGATAGTGAGGGAATTCGTAAGCAGTTCTTCGATACTGATACCAAGAGTGTCCATTTCTTGTTCGTAATGTTTATAAGTCTGAAAATTAATAAGCCGGTTGGCTAAACTCAAGACAAATGATGTGCATTATAGACAGTTGTTAAAGTGCCAATTTCTTCATAAAAGAGTCATTAAAGTTACATTTTTATTCAATAAGTTGGAAGTATTCAGTAACCCCTTGCCCTAATAATGAACAAACAGCGTATCTTACTTAGAAAACACATAATTTGAAGAAGCATAATGTATTTTTGTACCTTGTGCGTCTAAGAGACGTACAGTTAGTAACAAGCAATATTTTTTTTTTTTTTTTTTTTTTCTTTAGTTAGTATCCTAGGGTTAAAACAATTTTCATTGTGATCAATGTTCGGTACATGTACGAACCACTGATTCTTAGGATATTGAGAAAGTTCACTCATAAGGGGTTTTCTGCACGATTATTATTATTATTTCTTTTTTTTTTACCACCTTGGGTTGTACTCGTAGTTGAGGCGGTAAAACAGTCAATACAAGATGTTCGAATGCTCCAATGCATTCTCGGTATTTATATTTCCCGGAGTGGCGTCCCTTCCGATTAGTGTTTGCTTTGTCCACTAGATGCCGCACCCTGTACTTACACAGTCAATTCCGACCGCATTGGCCCTGAACGCACTCAATCTCTCAAAACTAATTTCCCTTTGGAAGCCATAAACCTGTGCCACGTTGATTGGCTGGCAACCGGTATTGTTTCCGCTCAATGTGCTCCCAGACCTCGGTCCCCACCACCTCATCGAATTATTCCATGTCAGCCGTCAAATATACTGTGAACCTCTCCGACCTTCCCGTTTCCTTGTCCCTCCCGAGCCCTTTTAGCCGTTTTCCCTCCTTTCATCCTCGTTCCCGGCCCCTTTCCCTTTGAGTTTTCCCATTTCCCAATGGGCCCTTGATTAGATACGTCCAACTCCGATCGCGATAACCCTTTACCGCTCCGATCATCTATAAATTCTTCCTCTCGGAGCGGATGAGGTTGGGGAAGATAATACGGGACCGCCCCATAAAACACTGGATCGCCTCCCCAAATGGGAGGCTGAGTGATTTTTTTTGTGCTCGCTTTTCTACAGCAAAATTATATTCAACCACCAGAGATCCCGCTCGTCGTAAATCGACTTCACCCATAAATCATTCATAGTTTTCATAATGATTGTGGTCCTCTTGTCCTTTATTTAGGTTTTATCTTATTGGCAATCACTATAACATACCTAACCAACAAGAAAAAAACGCACCAAATTAGACCACAGTGGTTTATTATCTTCTGTATAGATCAGATCACCTATCCGTATACGATCCCTGTTCGGCGGTGATCTCCGAGTGAAGGGGCATTCAGTAACTAGCTCACTGATGATCTCTTCAATTAAAAAAAAAATAACGTTTTGTCTACGGTAGAAAGTGTATTTCGATAATTTGGTGGTAAGTACTTCCTGTTTTCAATTATTGCCGACATCGGTACTGCCCTGTTGAGGTAAAACGCCTCAACTCAAAATTCAAAACAGCAGAAATTCGCCTCAATGTTTTTCACTGTAACAAAAACTCGCAATTAATCGATTTATAATCGCTTAATTGCAGTTAAGGCTATTTTCTTCAGGTAAACTTTTGTGTGGGGGGGGGGGGGGGGGTGAAAACCTTATTTTCGTAAACATTGGACTTGAGGCGTTTTTATTTAACAGGGCAGGATAGGTTCAAGTATTTTATTATAGATAATAATATTATCTATAATAATAATATATTATATTGTACCCTGCCCTGTTATTATACTACATTATATTATGCAATATATTATACTTATACAATATAATATAATCCCCGTATAATACAAATATAAATTATTAATTAATTTTGATGTTGGTGATGTTGAGGGATGTCGAGGGTCGGTCAAATGAAAATTGATTTATGTGCCAACGTTTCGAAGAATATATTTCTTCATCTTCAGGATCAATCTCAAATCCCCAGTTTCTTCAGTTTAACCCAACAACACTACGGCACGACATCGGGCCCTGAAGATGAAGAAATAGAGAAGGATTCTGGTTATTTATAGAAAGTATGTTTCGTATGGAAGAATTTACTTACAGAGTTTTATTTTTCTTGGTCGATTCTAATGGTGGATTATCGAGGATTGAAAGTGATCAAATCGGCTCTACTTAAGCTTTACCATCAATTTAGAGAATAAATAGTCAGGTATTCCATCTTGAAATCTGGTCGTTTGTGGAACCGGTTTCTACGCAGTTTTGATCGTAGAATTGGCATAATAATTTTCAATTACTCGTGACAAAAACTGTTCACTTTCTCGTTGGTTTGCAAACTTATCCAAACTTCTCATTCCAAACCATTTAAAGCAAAAACCAACTCTACGTTAAAAATTTCACTGATCTGATTGGTCTTGGTGATTTGTCTACGGATCTCGGTGTTTCTTAATTGAGTTCGTAGGTTGTATTGAACTAATGTCTATTGGCTACATAGTGAATGTATTTAGTGAGACAATAATCTAGGGACGCGGGAGCGTCCCGCCCGCCAAGAAAACCGAAGCCCTGAAAACCGAAGCGACTGAGACACTGATTACGCGACGGAACAAGTTCGGGTTTTCACCATCCCGTAGCTCGGTCCCCGGAGTGTCTCGAGAGTTGATTTTTTGTACACCAACTCTCCAGGGGCACGTGAGGACGTAAAACAAATTTCAGCTCTTGGGAACATCAGGTGTCGGGGGTATAACAATTTTAAAACCACTATTTTTCACGTTTTTCGTGTTCTTCTTCTTCTTCTTCTTCTTCTTCTTCTTGTTGTTCATTGACGGGGCTACAGCCCAGCAGACAAATCGGATCGAGCTGAAATTTTGCACACACGTTTGTTATGCTCCAAGGGAGTGCCTTTTGAACCTTTTTTCGCTCTCCCCCCATTTCCCCCCCCCCAATTACGTATAGTAATTTTTAGGAATTTCAAATGGTCATAACTCCTTCAAAATTGAAGCTTTTTCAGATTTTCTTTTTTAGTTGTGTTCAGCTTTTCAAACTGTTTAATTTGAGATCAAAAAATGCTTCCTAAGGGGGAAAATAAAGGAGTTATGGTGATTTTTCTATTTTCAACAACAACTGCCGCAAATATTGATGAAAATTGGTGCGGTTGGTCTTAAAAGGTCCGCTAGGTTGTCTAGAATATGCTCAATAATTTTGAACTAAATCTCAATCGATTTGACTAATCCACAGCCAAAAATACGTGAATAAATTCCACATCTACTGATTTTCCCAACGGTTCTCGAGTTATTCGCGATTTTTGGTATAAAAACGTGCGTTTTACCAGTTGCAAACTTTCTCTTTCCTCTTTCTCTTCGTCACCAATAATTACAATTATTGTAATGATTCTCAACAACAAAAATTTGCACAATCCCCAAGAAAAAATGCAACCAATTTTCAAAAAATTTCTAATTCAAATTTATTCAAATTTCTAATTCTTTCTATTTTTTTAAATTTAATAATAAGAATAATTGTATTAAATTTTAATAATTGTTTTTAAATTGTTGATTGTTTTAATTAATCGAAAATTTTAAAACTAATATTTAACCAATTCGCAAAAATTGTAAAACTACTTATTTTTCAAACACATTTCAGATAACAAACAATAATTTCCGAAAAATAATTATTCTTGTCACAAAAACAAGAAACAAAAGGCAAATTAGTAGGCGTACTAATTTTTTACTAAATTTTGACTAGGATAAAACTTCATTTAGGAAAACATTTACTAGTTACCTCGTAGGTACTTTTGTATTGTATAAGTTGTTGAACCGTATTGTATAAGTACCACTCGAAAACTAGCCATGCAAAAAGATGTGATATCCCCCCAAAAACAACTCCGTTGTAAAAACTGGCCCGCCAAAAAACCTCAGCCGCAAAAAGGAATGATATCCATTTTGCCCGCCAGCCACATATATAGGATGCTCGGTGCTTCGCACCTCGCTGTTGAGTATGCATATAGAAACCTGATCCTCCTACCCCTACCCTCCACCGTCAATGTTTTCCTGTTCCCTGTCTCCTTCCCACAACCCCCTCTCACCCTTAGTCACCCTCGGTTTCACCTAATATGTTTCCTCTGTTACACCAGCAGGGAGCTTTACGCTTCTTTCAATGCTGTTGTCGGGAGCTTTTTGCCACATAAACAAGCCCGAATTGAAGCATTACTTCATTATAGGTGTACCACTACTGATTACTCGTGACCACCAGTAATACTTATAATATAGTAATGCTTTAATTCAGGCTTGTTCATCTGGCAAAAAGCTCCCGCCAACAGCATTGAAAGAAGCGTAAAGCTCCCTGCTGGTGTAACAGAGGAAACATATTAGGTGAAACCGAGGGTGACTAAGGGTGAGAGGGGGTTGTGGGAAGGAGACAGGGAACAGGAAAACATTGACGGTGGAGGTTAGGGGTAGGAGGATCAGGTTTCTATATGCATACTCAACAGCGAGGTGCGAAGCACCGAGCATCCTATATATGTGGCTGGCGGGCAAAATGGATATCATTCCTTTTTGCGGCTGAGGTTTTTTGGCGGGCCAGTTTTTACAACGGAGTTGTTTTTGGGGTAGTAATCACGGTTTGCTGCCTTTCTCACTTTGCCTCATTTATATCGCTCATAAACTCCATAGTTTTCCATTCACGAAATTAATATTTATGTTCATATAAATAAACATATTCGAGACCTACCATTTGCGCCTTTTCCTTCTCATACACGAGTAATTTTAGGATTCTCACACCAATTAAATATTTGATTCTCGATTTTACGTCTATTTTTGCGTGGTTGCGTGTCTAGTGGTCTTTGCGAGTCTAGTGGTTGGTTATTGAAAATACACCTCCGATGGCAACGGTTCATTTTGGTTGAGTTTATTTGAAGGAGACACTCGCACAAACAAGGGAAACATCCGCTTCAAAATAGTCGCTCAATAATATAAATAGGATCTCGACGGTTGATGAAACGTTGAAAAGGACACAAATCCAACTGATGTATTGGGCCGCAGGAGACAAATGCTCCCAGAGGCTGAGGAAACAATGTTTATATTTGAAAAGGTGAAAGGTTTTTACACAAAATGAGGGGAACGCACGCTGGCACCATTAGTTGCCCGGATAACAGCGTAAAGCTGTCAGCCACGAGTGTGCTCTGGGATGAGGTTCTTCCACGTAGTTTGGAGAGGGGGTCAGGGGGCAGGTTAACAAAAGCTCCGCCACATTTCAGAGTTTCTTTATTTAGACGAGAAATGAAGTAGAAAAACTCTCTTAAGCACTTTGCGGAGGAGGGCGATTACCGCGGAGGTTATGTTTCAAAATAATCCTGCTCCCTTCTGGAAACGGGTTACAGCGAACGTAAAAAGATAAATTCTTCGCAGCTACCGCACTCTATTCAGGTCATGATTTTCCAACATCACTATTCAAATGAATATTTCTGAGCCCTGAAGTCTATAACTAATACACATGACCCAATTCCATCTCAGTGGCGATCTCTTCAGTTTCCAACTAAATTTAGGGATGAACTAATAATAATTTACATGTATGAAATATGAATAAAATGGTTATTTACATGATTGATAACTGATTAATTATTTAATTGGCGTTATATGATGCAAGATGCAATTCATACATTCACCTTCGTCGGGCTTTATTCATTTATCATCATTAAATGCTAAACATTAAATATATATAAAAATATTATTAATTTCACAATTGAAGGGTACAGGGGAAGAAGGGTACGATTCCGAAATTGGAAAATGTTCAGGAGAGCACAAACTAACTTAACCATTTCATGATACGTTGCCAAGGTATGAAAAAAATTATCAACTACCTATTCCAAACCATCATGGAATGAAATCGTTTTTCACCAGTACCGACCTACCACGTGAAACTACTCCAGAAAGCCTCTAGACGGCATTGAAACCTCGAAATCGACAGTGGAATTATACCCTTCTTCCCCTGTACCCTTCAATTCCTACCAACAAATATTTGAAATCACCTTTCCGTCAACACGAAAAGTATCGCAGAACGAGAAACTCGTCATCACAAAACCGTGAGCAGTTATAATAAGCTGTACGAAATTAGGCCGAACTACGAAAATTGCCCCGAAGTTCCACGGTTTGATTCACGCTCATGTTGAAGATTTTTCTTCAGTTCCGTTGTTTGGAATATAACAGATATCGAGGGCGTCAGAACAATAGCCCACATCGTAATTTCAGGCGAAAATGAGTTAGGGATACCGCTGGACGCGTCCTCTTGTAGCGAATTGATCAAAATAAGTAGTTCCATGAAAAAACCGATAAGTAACTCGGGTAAATCGTCTGTAAGTTAATACCCCGTTTCGGCATGACGATAGTAATAGCCCATATCGTCATCTCAGTCAGGGGTCAACTAGTCGTACTTACTTTTTGATATTTTTGATATATTTTGGTTTATTATCTTCGATAATGAACCATTGGAATCGCCCAAAGAAAAAATTTTTTTAACCCCCCCTCAAAATTTGTTGGTTTACGTTTCAAGATACGTAGATTCAGAAAATCGAATAAAAAAAAATCCGTCCGTCCGCCGTACGCCGTACGCCGTACGCCGTCCGCGCCACTTTGCCCAGTTAGCGTTGAGTTAAAATTACGAAATTTTTTTTATGGGTTTCGACCAACCCCACAATGGTCCTCGAAACTTTTCATAACCCTAGGTCAAGGGGAAGGGGTTCAAAACGAATTTTGAAAATTTGAAAATCTCATATCTCGAAAAATTCATATAGAACGGTATGTTTTTTATTTCATAGACCATCCGCAGCTTTGTACGACCAGCCGTTCGTTCACAATGAGGGCTCAAAGATTGTGCCTCACAACACGATCGTGTATCAAACTGTTGAAATACAGGTCCATTTTCATACTAACAAGCTCTTTGGAACATCATATGGCTTGAAGTGATGTCGAGTTTGTTGTTCTGAGGTGCGTTTCGTGCTACGGAAATGAAGGTAATTTCGAATGTTTGTTGGTAGGTACTTCTTTTATAGAAAAATTATTACCGACGTAGTATTAAAAACCCCAGAATTATATCGAATTAATTAATCATAATTAATAACAATTATTATTAATAATAAATACGAATTATTAATACCTAACAATAAATTATAATCATATTCACTAGGTACTTGATAAAATTGTTAATAATTAGTGATAATTGATAATAATAATTAATCTAACATTTAGGATCTAGACATTTAGACCTAGTGATCTAGACAGAAGGGTGATCTGTACAAAGAAGATAATGAACCGTTGTGTCAAGAATTTGCAGAGTTTTTGATATTAAAACGAGAAAAAAAATAGACGGAAAATCCAATGCGAGAGGGATTTTTCTGTTTTTTAATTAATTTTTCTACGTTCTATTGCTTTCTATTTATTCAATTTATACGAAGTGTTAACAAGGACCTTTCTAACCTAATTGAAAAGTTTAATTGATATCAAGACTTTTTGAAAAAAATTAAAAAGAACCAATTAGACAAAAAATCCGAGGAAGATGGAATCCGTGATCATGACGTCATAGCCGACCGAGCCGCCTCGTACAAAATGGCGACGAGCTGTTTTGGTGAAAAATTTGAATGACACAACTATTAATTAAAAAAAAAATAGAATGTTGACATTTCACACTGTCAAGCCCTGAGAGCCCCTAGCAGTCGGGGCCTATGGGGTTTCTCATTATCGATGTTTCAAGTGGATCAAAAACCAGAGGTGAAAGCTTATTCCACGTTTTTCAATGTTTAACCGTCGGGCTCTTGTAGAAATAAATTGGGGGTCCGAGGGTCTCCCCCGGCGAGGCGTGAAGGGCCGAGTTTTTTATTCAATTACCAGGCAACCGTCCAACTGTCAATGTTATGTATTAGAGCTCATCTGTCTGCTTACTTGGGGGATGTTATTCGAAAATTCGTTCATTAGGTCATGCAGCCCGGATGGACCTTTTCCGTTCTCGAAGGCCCTCGACTGACTTTTCCACCAAGAAACCTAAAACCCGCTCCAACCGAGCCTCCTCGTCGCCGTCCCACAACCGAGAGCCCCCAATACAAAACTTCTCTATGATATTGCACATAAATCTCGGCGAAAGAGGAGGCCAGACCTGTAGTTACTGATAACACTCCCATTACCATACTCGTGAATAATACATAAAGTTTCCCTAAGAATACACGAGGCTCCGGTCCGTTGGTAGTGTAGAAGTAGAGGATTTGGAATGGTTGGAGATGGTAAAAGGGTTCGGTAGAGGAGGGTGGGGGTTCTGGTGTACTATGGGTAGGTGAGACTGGGTTATTACGGTCTCTTCAAACCCTTGACCCCAGTACCGGGGGCTCTCTTACATCACCGCTCCTGCTAAATATTAAGTCCGAAAAATTGTGATCCTCGCCACGCCTTCTCGGGTAAAATGAGAACGAAGGTTGGAGCGTCTGTATTCGGATAATGTAGTATGTAGTCGAACTTTGTAGGGAGTGGCTGCTAGGAAACACCAATAATTAGGTAATGGAATTTTATCAAAGAACCTCGAACATAAAAGACCGGAGCGAGAGTAGTAGGTATTTATGGAAGCTCCAATTCGATAATATCCGTGCACATGTGTACAACCAGGGCATTTTATGAATTTCCAAGTCATTAGATAACAATCCAATGCCAATTCCTTTTAAGCATTGTAAATTTTCGATGATTTCAGTCTTACTTCCTAGAAAAGTGTGTAAAAATTATGTAATCTGAAACAGAAAAAGTATGAAATAACGACACTTGAGTCGCCCGTTTCCAAAAGCCTAATACGACCAACCACTGAACGTCTAAATTGCATCAGTGTTTAAATGTACTGTTCTGCTATGAATACTTCAGTTGGGATGGTTGAAGAACTATAGTAGTGGAGTCCTCTAATTGGCATGAAACGTAATGATGGGTTGCGGTCCATCGACTGACCTCTCTGTAGGGTGTGGGTTACGATAGACACATCAGTAAGATCACTCAGGGCATCCAACACAATTCTAAGTACCTTCATAACATTATGACACATCACACCAACCAACTAATGACTCGCCTAGTGAACAATCCACCGGACACAAGCCTCAGAAGACGACTCAAGAGAAGGAGACCCCAAGTTTCCTTATGACCACTCAGCGTAACATTCAAGTCGAAATAATACTTTGTCAAGGATGTGCATCCATGTAGTTCCATGCGCTTCTACTAGGCCTACCGACATTAGGTTGGCAGCTCTGGGGGAGGCTGATTGGGGGAAAACCCAAGTCTCCCTGGTGAAACATGTTCATACAGGCCCAGCTGATTCGAATAGCACATGGTTTTCAGATATCGAGGTATGTAATTATTAATAATCATTATAAATCATTATTTATAATGATAATTATTAATAGTTATTGATAATAATTAATAAAGATTATTATCAACTACCTATCAATAATAATCATTATTAATCATAACAATAACTAATAATAATTTACACTACTTGATAAGTAATAATTATTAGTAATCAATGATAATTCATAATAATCAATCTATCATTTAGTGATCTAGACAGATTACTATTAGTTATATTACATATTATTATATTACATAATATATCATATTATAATGCTTACTGGAATAAGGTATCAAAACGTCCTTCGTAAATCAAAGAACAGACATCAGATTCATCCCATCCGCCGGACCATGGCAATTTTCAAGAACAGGTAAAACTTTGCCAACCACCCTTTGATGATATTTCTTATATCTTCCGAAAATTCAGAACAAAATCTTCTTTTTGGACAAGATTCAGATATTTTCGACAACCTTCCCGTAAATGTTGAAGGGAAACATCCCAAAAATATTTAAAAAGTTCCCACAAACATGATTAAAACCAATTTCTGTACAATAAATTTCATCAAGTACCTATTGCACCTTGTTTATTATAAATAAAATTCAACAATTTATATCATTTCTCCACTTCATGAAAAACATTGCAATTTGGATATGAAAATACAATGCCCAAAAACATACCCGTGATTCCACGTTTTTCCATGAAGTGGAGAAATTGAGTTTCTTCTACTACCTTTTCCAAGGTGTGTTTATTTTTCGGGATAGTATCCCTGGTAGCAGACTCTGCTGACAATATTCGAGTATAATAGGGTTTACTTTTACCTCCAAGCCCTATTCTATCACAACTTTGAAGTTTGGTTCGCATGGCGATTCAATTCCGGACATAGGCCAAGTTAAAATGGATTAATGCAACGCAATGTCATGAATGCTGCATCAAAATCAGCTTCAGAGACACAATTTTCGTAGTAGATATGAATGAATTAGACTACCAACAAAATGGGGTTCTAGCCTCACATAGTGGTTGAAATTGAGGAAGCACTCGAAGGTTTAGTGAAGTAAATCGTAATAATGCTTTCGGAGTAAGTAATTTATATTCAGGATGACCTTTCAAGGGAGAAATATACGAATTCGACCGTATCAAAACTAATAAGTTCATTGAAGTGCGCTGGCCACCCATCAAACACCTACACTGAACTTAGTACATCCGAACTATGGCTGTCAGAAATTACAACTAAATTTGAAGGTATACTTGGGTCGACCCTTTTCAAAAGTCCTTAATTGTGCTCTGAATCTAGATTTTAACAATTCGACCACCCAACAACCCCTATGTTATTTTTCCCCCCATGTTTGTAGAGGTGGTTATTAGAGAACGTACCGTTTTACGAGGACAAGTAAAATATAAAACGGAATCCTTCCGCAAGAAGAAAGAGAGTAGGCCTCCCTATTGATGGGAGGCTTGATTGACTGATTGACAGGTCACGTCACGATCTTGTGTCTGGATGTCTTTTTGACTCATATACAAAAATCACTGGTGGGATTTGATTATCCCTTCTCCCTAGTATGGGATTGCGTTTATCATAATATAACCAAATATATTATATTTGGTGGCGTTGTCGCACATCAACATTCTTTTTTATAGTTTTTGAAACAACAACAATGTTTCTAAAACAATAACCGGTGTGGAAACATTCCAAGAGTATTTTAGCGTTTTTTCATTAGAAAACCAATTTTGCCATCAGGTTAAATTTTGCAGATTTTCCATGAGGATATAGGCTTTTATTATCGGGCAGAATGTTACTCGACTTGCCCACAATAGTCTGCCCCTAATAGCGAAAATTAGCGCATCTATTTCATATAAAAGGAGTGCTCTTGGGTTAATAAAAACCAACTATAAATTGAAATCATTTATTCCGTTCAACAGTGATTTTTTTTTTAATTTTAGCTGACAGATTCTTTGAAATTCATGCTGTATCTCGCCTGGAACATAAGTTATAAGTTTTTATGTGGTTTTCTCGGCCTCCTGTGGATTGGTGAAGGAGGTTTTCAAACGAACAAGTCGCCCTAGAACAGGCTATTTCAACAATCCGAAGTTACCACTCGCCATAAACCAAATTCCATTGAACAATATTAAATACCCGATTTCTTCAACCTTCCTTCTTAAAACTTGCAATGTGTCGGGGGGTCGTTGTGAATGGAAAGAGTCGAACATAGCGGATACAGAGCGGGAAGGGCGAGTCGAACTTCGAAATTCCCAAAGCTTCTCATCAACTTAATGTCATTCGCCCTCGAAAACAGAGTTGGGAGAGTATTTTGACAACCCCTCATCACAGCCGAAGACTCGACCCAAAAACTCTACAAAGTTGATTAACCAGCTGTTGACAGTCTTCAAAGTAATTAAACTTAATGGAACGTTTCTTTCATTGGAGTTGTACGTTTGTGATCGCCCGCAGTGCTCTTAAAATGCGTTCAATCTGTCAACGATGGTGTTGGAGGCGATTGGTGGGTGGATGACGAGCAGGGGGATGGTTAATTGAAGGCTTAACCTCAAAAAGATTGTTCACGTCGATTGGTTTGCGCCCGACTGAACTGAAATACCGAAGAGTTCTGACGATTGACGAAAATATATTATTCCACCTATTTAGATTGACTAGCGGCGTTTATAAAATTTTAACAACCAATTAGACACAATCAATGAAGGTATTTGGTCAAAAAATACTATTGAACCGTCTGTAATAAAATAACCTTCCAAGAAATCAATAATATTTAACTTTAATAACTAAAAACTATACAAATTCATGGTATAAAACAATAGGAATAGCATTGCAATAACAACAACGGTTGGGCAGTTTCAACGGAAAATAAGGGCTGAGAGAATTCAGTGGGTCTGTTCAGTCAATCTCAGGTTCTATTTTGGCCGATGTGGTAATAAACCAACAAACTATGACTATTATAGCTTTTTTCGTTGATATTATTACGTTACGAAATGATTACAGGCATCTTTGCAAATTCCATACTCCCGCAAAACAGTTAGGAGTAGGTACTTAGCATCGGTTAACGAATTCCAGTTTCACTAATTCAGTTCAAGTGACCGTTAAGTTCTGGATGTGAGTTCGTGTAGCTTCGTGTTTCTTGATTTCTGTCATCAAATGGCGCTTCCTGCTCTAAAAGGAGGGAGATGATTAAGAACCTGTTGATGGTAGGTGGTGAGCGGTAAATTACTTATGAGATCTTGAAGGGCTCGTCGTTCCGCACCCACCGGGATCCGGCTACCGGATCCTCTTGATTGCCGGTTCGCCAAACGAATTGTTTGCGGCTGTCAGGATAAAGTTACCGCTTGTGGGGGGAACAACGTTATCACACATACACACACAAAAAAAGTCCTGGAGCATGAACTAATGAGCGCGTTTTCGAAGAAACGTACAAATTACTCGGCTTACCGGTACCAAAAAGCTCACGTTACCGAGCTACAAACAGGTCAACAACTCTGGACGACACAAAACTTGTTATTCACGGGAGTTTCTAGCGGAAAAGCTGAAAAAATCGATTCGGCATTCAAACCCCATGAACGAAACAGATCACGTAAACAGAGTGGCCTGACCACAAGCTCTACCACGAGGGATTCTACATGGATCAGTCGAAAATTTGCATGAACAAAAAAGGGTTCACATACATTTACTTGACACACCCATCGGGGACAGCTGGACAGTTGAGCAGCCCATTTAACACGTAAAGGATTGCTCAGTAAATGAAAAAACGTTTTAAATTACTCCATAACGGATAAAATGTATTATCTTCTGTATAATACCCCTTCTGTCTAGATCACTGTTCTGTATACTGTATCCTCGTAAGTCCCATAGCATACGAAACAAGCGGGGTAACGAGCTAGAATATTGTGACGTTGTTATACGAGTTATATCCTTGTTGTAGGTGTCCAGACGGTAATCTCCAGTATGTAGCTCATCCACTTTTCCCAACTAAAATTATAAATCATTTGTAATTTATTTTCATCTAAATAATTACTTGCACCTAACAACGTTGGCTATAATTTATAACAAGAAGTTCCTTCCACTTAATATTCGAATTGACTTACGTTCCGTAGACGTACGATGTTACAAGCCAAAAATCCTTAAGGTCGTTTGTGTCAATAATTGATAATTATTATGAAATCCAATTACCACTATAATCATGAAACATATTACTTCATCTAACTTACGGAGGTAGTATAGGTTTATAGAAGGATATAGGAAAGTAGGATAAATGCTTCTGCGGATTTTTGCATACGAGTATATCTTCACCAGATCAAAATCCTAGATATACTTATGATCTGGTGAAGAATGCAAGAAGGGTGTAGCGTGGAGGCAGTACCTCTGCATAAAAGCTCAACCAATAGAAGGCTCAAAAGTAGTGTGTTTTTGCTCTTATTGCGAGGTAATTCCTCAATTTATAGATTTTTTTCGCCGCTGAACACGATGTTGAAGTCAGAATTGCAATATGTTATTCCGTTAACTAATATCTAGTGGCATCGACTGAGGTTGCATTTCACGAAAGATTAACCGCCTCTGTGAATATTGTAGCACGTGGATACTGGAACTCAATTTAAAGAAGTCGAAAGTCATAGTGTTCCGTAACGATGGACAGCCTAGTCGTAAGGAGCGCTGGACGTATGGCGGTCAGCAATTAGGGGTTGTCTAATTGGTCTTCCCAAAAATGTAGGGAATTTATAGAAGCTGACGGCGTTACATACATGTTAACGCAGATTGCGTGAAAATCAACTAAGTTGGACATCAACTTCACAGGATTATCCTATACTAGCGACGTATTATGTATTATGTGTGTGTCATTCCATAGGATAACTCTTGATAGAGTTGAGATAAAAAGTTCAAATTTGCACAAAAAAACTAATATATTATATGTTGGAGTTCACAGGATTATTGTATACGATCGCCAGCGATGCACCCTGAGCATAGAAGAGGGAGAAGGAAGGGGTAGGAGAATCCCTTTTACTTCAGGAGTCCATTCTCGCGTGTTTGCCGACCAGTGTGGACCGGTGACCAGGGAGTTTCGCCGTCCTGTGGTTATTGTCGTTTAGTTATTATTTGACCAGTACGTATCACAGTTTCATAATAATTATTATCAATACAGTTCTTATCGTAATGAGTGTGATTCAATTATACAACAAGACCTCGAAGACGGAGAAGTAAAATACCAGTACAAGAAAACGGAGGTTATTGTTTTCTTTCTCCCACATACCTATATATATTTTTTTGTATACTATGTATATGTACTATGTTTATGTACCTATATGTATTAGTTTGCAGTTTTATCGTAAATTCGAGTTTTTTTTTAAATTTTGGACTGAGAACGACAGCTTCCTTTTCTTTGAAAATTCGCTAAAAGAAAGAGGCAATGGCAATGGAATAAAGGATTCCACGGAAAGCATTCAGGTAGGCGAAGGACAAAAGTAGCTCTCATGAAGACCCATCACGAGTTCAATTGACAGCTTTCAAGAATCAGTGGAAGAGGCGTTGCTTTGCACGAACCAGCCCATTCCCTCTTGCAGTTTCTAATTATCTCAGGTCTGAGAAAACTTCCGACACCAAGAAAAGCCCAAACAAGGAGCGCCATTCCAAGAATAGAAAAGCTGAAGAGAACAAATAGTCGTAATACAAGGGGCCCCCCATTAGCCGACATGACAGATAACAAAAGGACAATGAAGAATCCAGCGATTCCGCACCTTCTCGGTTTTCCGAAAATATAAGACGAGATTTGACGATTTTTTTTAAAACTTGGAACATGAAGATCCGTCACAAAACGAGCGTTCGTCTGTCCGTTACGCTAAAGTATTTCCGATTTTATAATGATTTCCGCTTACAACCAAACCGGAGCTACGGAAATTTATCTTGGTCATTTTTGATCGTTCAAAAATCGTTCACCACTCGTTAGCAAGCTCTCGATTTAAAAAATATTTTCCTATCCACCATAACTCTGTCACAGTACAAATAGCAGAGCTATGATCATAAAAATTTTCATTTTATTTTGTGTACAAACTAGGATGAATCTGTAATGAAACTGTAATGTAAATACCACATACCTTGTAGAAATCTAGCCAATTCCCGTGGTGGTAGAGACTTGAAATTTGGCGTGTAGCCTCCTTAAGACTTCAACTTGAGCCTGTGCATGCTTGTAGACATTAGGCCCCAAACGAAAGGGGGAGGGGGGGAATCAAAACATCATAAATCATTTCAAATCATCTTCAAAAAACTATATTATATTGAGAATTTTAAATGAGACAGTGTAGTTTTTTGTAGATATTTAAATAGAGTTCAATTCAGATAATTTTTTTAATTTTGAAGACTACTCGGATATTTCTACGACAACCTGTTCGATCACATTTAGGGCGTAGTGGTAGAGCCAATGAAAAGTCGCCAACAAGGCCAGACAGGTCAATGTTCACATTGGGGAACAGCTGATTTAAACAACACACGGTTTTGAGATATCGAGGTGCATGTTCTCAAATTGTTTCCCTGACTTTGGAAAGACAGTTATTTCGATTATTTCAGGTACTTCATGTTGTAAACTATACAGTAACAGGACAAATGCCACAACCACAATAATATTTTGCTACAGTGATTCAGACAGAAGAATGATCTGTACAAGGAATTCCTGACCTGACTGATCGCAGATACAACTGGGTACAACAGATGGACAGTTGTTTTCATCTGTGAACTACGGAACCTGTACGGTGGCGAAATCTGGGAACTTGAGGGAGCTGAAGAGGACCATTACAGATAACTTGGATGCATCTTTCTGGCAGGAAGATCTACATTTGGCTCTCACCTCAAGGTATAACTCCTCCCCAGTAAACCAATGCGCTCTTAACTCTTAATAACCGTCGACAAAGTATTTGAGTGAGTATTGAGTTTCGAGTAACAGCGACCGTCTGGTAATAGGTTGTGGTATTACGTTATTTTGGCAATAGGTTACCGGCGATTCGAGAACCTTTCCAGAGCCCAACCTTTCTGTTAGACCGCGTTGGGTGCTGGATTCTCGAATCGCCGGTAGCCCATTACCAAAATAACCTAATAACACAACCTATTACCAGACGGTCGCTGTTACTCGATACCCTATTACCAAGAAATAACCGTATTAGCCATTCCTACCACATGGAAAATGTGAGTAATTTAAGTTTGCGAATTTCGCCATTTTCCTGATAGCCAGCAAGAAGGAGAGAGAAACGGACAAAGTAAAATGGATGTGTTCTTCGCCTGAGGATGTGTGCCGTGAGTGTGGGTTCGGTTTATTGAGCACTCCTGAGAACATTAAACGAACATTAAAACATTAAATAAAGAACATTAAAATTGACAAAGGTCATTGACAGAGAATTTCTCGTGCAATATTTTCTTGTGCACCAGTCCGTCTCTGTGAGTGACCTTGTGAACTGTCTTCGACATGATCGGGGCTTCATTTAATATAATATATTATGCTTCAAGAGCCTATTTATTTTTATATCATTTCTTTTCTCCGCTTGCCAATCTTGTAACGGCCTTACGGCTTTATACAAATAAAATCTATCTCTCTATCTATTCACTTACAGGAAATAATGAGCCATGCAGCGTTTTTGTTATTGAAATAATTGTTCATTTTATAAACTTATCACAGTCCGCTTTTCTTCAATTAGAATTTGGTACAATTTTGTGATGTGATGTGTTTCGGTCGGAGTCCTATCAACAACTAGGTACTCATAATTACAAACATTTAGGAGCAATCAGGAATTACTATATTGCACTACCCAAGGTTTAGAATGACACGTGAACTTTTATGTATTTCTTCGAATACACTGTTTTTTAAAAATCCAGATGTGTATGCAGAATACTCTGGAAAGTACTTGTGTCGGTAACAATGTTTAATATTCAAAAATACATGTACCTACTGGAATTTCCAGATCCATTGCAATAGCCTAGGTATTCGATATGAAGCAATGAACGAGTTACTGTCATCCTTTCTACGTCAATCACGTTTACATTTTGATAAATACGGTTCCACTTCTGCGCAAACGCAGATTTTGAGGGAATGTTGTATGAAATTTTGTGGACTCCATCTACTCTACACCTTGTTTCGATCAACATTTCAAAAGAGGAATTTCAAGTCTGACATGTCTCTCACAATGACGTTTCAGTGGAATTCCGAACACCAACGCTAAATGAGCACGCGAGGCCTGTCAAAATTAATTTCTGCTTGCACGTGCAATTGGAATTCAAAGCAAACGCCCACCCTTTGGCGAATGGGGTCCTTTTCATGAAAATATCCTAATAAGCTGTTATATCCGTCTCATGTATATAATTATACATACACCCTGCACTCCTTCGATGTACTTAATATACCTACTCGTAATATAGTGGTTGTATTGAAGTGCCTTGAGTAGAACAGTGTTCTTCACGCTCAGATCCTTTGTATTTACACAATGTATCTAATGAATCTAACTGGAGGTAATAAGACGTGAACAAGGGTATATAATATATGAACAACCAACCCAGACTCAGGTTGCATAATATGTATAATATTATGTGTGTGAGTTGGAAATTACTGGAATTCTAATAAAACAATGGTTAAATCACACCATGTGTTTACGTCAATAGCCACCGCCAAATTAGGTAGATGGATCGTGACATAATACAATCATGTACGTGATGACCGAGCTGATTCGAACAGCACATGGTTTTCAGATATCGAGTTAATTATTAATAATGATTAATACGTACTGATAATTTCTAATAATTATTAATAACGATAATTTACACTCCTTCATAATAAGTATCAACAATTAATGATCATTCATAATAATAATTAATCTATCATTTAGTGATATAGACCGGTGGGTGATAAACCGTTGTGTCAAGAATTTGTAGAGTTTTTTTACAATACATTCAATGCAGCCAACAATTAAAGTTCGAACAATCAGATTGAATACTTAACCAACTATCCCCCTCACCCGGGCCAAATGCTGGTTACACAGGGTGTACTCGTATACCAAACGGTGCTCAGTTCTGGCGAAATATATTACAGAGCACTTCCCTGGATTTAAACAGCCTGTTGTCCCCACACCACTCCCCCAACACCCAATGGCGAGCTTCAGCGATCCACAATCTGACTCCGACCTCACGTGACAGAACAGCTTCAAGTCGTCAGCAAACAATAAGCAGCGCACCTTCGGACTGAAATTCGCTACCACTCCGTTAATGAAAATTAAAAAACAGAGCTGCTTGATTGTGATTTGATCTGGATTTATATAAGTTGATTTTCTGCCTCGTAATAACCTCGAGCTGTAGAAAACACAACAATATGATACATCAACTTGCAGACGAGAGAATGGAGGTGAAGGATGGACCCAGGATGCTGATGACCTGATGCTTCGTGGTCAGAATTCATAATAATATTTAATTGATCAATTCTGACCACGAGGAATCAGGTCATCAGCATCCTGGACCCATGCTACACCTCTCTTCTCCGTCTGCAAGTTGATGTAAATATCCTGGTAGCAAGCATACTTCATATTATGAAGTGGTATGCAGGAAGGTAGCAAGGGTGTGTGTTAAGTGGTACACCCTTCCTTCTGGGGTTTTTCCCAAAACTCGAGGGTGGGGGGGGGGGGTTATTCCATTCTTCTTGCAGTAGTCCTAGTTATTGTGAACACCCCCCCCTCCCACCATGCTTAACCAAATGCTGGCTACGTCACTGACTGGGGATGATTAAGGACTGCTCAAGGGTGGGTTTGGACTGTTTAAATTGACTAAAGGCACCTGGTGATGCTGAACAGGCTTTGAGATGCCCAAGAAAGCCTTGGATTGGTGATGGATAATTGGGGATGGTTGAGGACTGCTCAACAGTGCCTTTGGACCGTTCCAAATGACTAGGGCGCTCCTGGTGAAGCAGAAGAGGGGCTGGAATGCTTAAGAAATACTTGGCGTATGGATTCGTAACAAATTATCCACAGGTATCTCTGGGTAGTTAAGGAGAAGTAGTTTTAGGTGTACGTTCTGTCTCCTTTTTGGGTGTGCGGCCTTTTACGCTATCTTGCAGTTCAAATCTATTTCTTATTTTATTTAGCTAATAATAGAATGATGTAACACGTGACGTAAGATTTCAATTCAACAGTAACGATTAATTAATGTATTTAAATACATAAAAATTTATGTTGCGGGTAAGGATGACCAACACTAGTCGTTGTTATCATTCGGGTTTATTACGACGTTTCGATCGTGGAACACGATCCTAATCATGTATCATGATAATTGTCCGATTGTCCGATAGCGACACAGTCGGACAATTATCATGATACATGATTAGGATCGTGTTCCACGATCGAAACGTCGTAATAAACCCGAATGATAACAACGACTAGTGTTGGTCATCCTTACCCGCAATCTACTGTTTCCTAGTCACAACAACCTCCACTATTTAAAAATTTATGTATGTTAATGTATTGTTAATGTATTTTCCTTATATTATTCTCATATTTTTCCATCTTCTTGACCGGTACAGGAGCTCCGTTTTCCCCATTACGTAGGTGTGCGATTCGACATTAAATTTTCACTGAATGATGCTTTTGACCGTTTAAGAGTTTAAGCGTCTTGCGTTTCTTCGTTTACTGAGCAATTACTTGTTGAAAGTTTCTCTCAACATCCGCCTGATGTCCCGGGATAGCGTATAAATATTGACACTCCATAATTAAATTGCTGTTCCTCTCTAACACTTCAGTTCCATGAAATATATCTAACCATTCATCATAAATGTCTTCTTTCGTCCAATCTTCATTATCATCCCGTTTTTCCATGGAATCCTCGAGGTACAATATTTCTTCAAAGCAACCATCTGTAATAGCCATTTTTGTACTGCCTTTCTCCTGTAAATGAATTACTGTCTTTTCTACGTCCTGGCATGGTGGGGAGGCTGTGAGAACAATCCCAGAAAATGTTTCACATTTTTTGAGAGGACAGTTTCATTGTTTGAAATATTCCTGACGTGTTGTATAATAATTTCTTCATCAAATAATTTCATCGAATTTGAATACGGAGAATACTCGTATTTCTTCACCCTGTCATATACAATTTTAGTTTGGGTTCCCAAAATTTGGCTTTTTTTGTGTAAATGGTGTGATACTTTTATAATAGTTGTGTTGATTTTTCTCATAGTTTTGCTAGAGTTTCGATAGGAACTTTTGATGGGTCAACGAGAAGTGAGTAGTTGGTTTACATAGAATTACTTTAATTAAGGGATGTTGGGCAGTTGCAAAGGTTTCAAATGAGTTGCGCCATTCAGCCACCAACCAATCCAGAGAACCTGCCAGAAAAATGTTTTCTTCTGTATCTCCTATGAAACCTTCAGTTGCTCATGAGATAACACAAAACAATTACCTACCATAAAGAAAGGGAGAGAGTTGTTATATTTAGATAATATAACGATTATAATGTAGAATTACTTATGTAACTCAAAACATAAATATTAAATGCAAATTTAATATTAAATTTAATATTAAATATTAAAGTGCAAACAAATATTCAAAATTACCTTCTTTCCGTAGACACGAAATGTTGTTCGGATATTTTGTAGGAATATTGGATTAAGTAGACCTAATAGAAATTATGCAACCACGTCAAACACAGAAACAGAAGTGATATAATTTCTTCAGGCCGCCCGCTTATACAATAATATTCGTAATATCATTCGAATATTATTATTCGTAAACCAGTTACAATCCGCAACCTCCTCAACAAAAAGTAAATATCTCAGAACAAGAAACTCGAATTGTTTGAATAAGATGTTTCCCAGTACGAAAATTGGCTTGAAGTCATTTTTAAATGGGCAGATGGTGGCGGGATTTGGTTTATTATATTCGATAATGAAGGATTGGAATCGACCAAGAAAAAAACTTTGCCCAGTCAGGATCGTAGTGAAATGATGAAAAACGGTTCTTCATTTTGGGCAGAATATGTACAAATGTATTTTCAGTCATTCGAAAAAAATTGAAACGTTTTAGCGACAAGTCTTGCAGTAAATCTCATTCTCGATACTGTCTCCTCTGCAAAAAAGATCTTTCATCCACTCTTCTCTGCCCATTCTTCTTTCTCGTCTTCTTCTCATCATATTCGGAGACTCCAATGCATACAGTTGCATTAAACGCTCCGCAAGTGGCATTGTTCACATCAACAACACAATAAACTGAACTGAACTGAAGCGTTTTCAGATATGGCTGCAGCCTTCGAACGAAGCTGGAAACTGACGAACACGTGCAAATTCGCACGAACGGCTTTTTGCGCGAAATCGCGTCCAGTGGACGTTCACCCAAAAATTACGTTTCTATGCATGGAACCAAAAATTGTTATCATAGTTACTGTGTTCCACCATCTCTAACATGAAATTATAAAGAATGGGAAACAATCAATTTCGGATTTCTGGAATTTTCCGGACTAGAACAGTGATCTAGACAGAGAGGTGATCCATCCAGAAGTGATAATTTGCAGAGTTTTGATTCAAGTTAAGGGCATCATATACCCGAAAACTGAGATGTTTGGAGGTCTCGTATTGATTATCTACCTTCCTCCCGTCACATCCGCGTAGTATGAATTATTGTTATTTTTATTTCGGTAAGAAGAGTTGTTAAAATGAAAAAAAATGTTGCTCGAAAAACAAAACAGAGGCTGCATATTAAAAACAATAAGTAACTCGGGCAGCAGAAGGCTCGTCCTGTATATTGGGTTCCGTTAAAAAAACCGAGCGGCCGCGGCATTTGCATATTATTAAAAGTGCCTCGAAGCATCGCATTTTTAGTTTCAACTTTTTTTTCTGGAATGATAAAGTTGTTTACATAAAATTGACGACAAGGGCAAAGGAGAAGAGAGTAGAAAAAAAGGAGGTTTCGGAAGGTTCTTGAAGGTGCTTCCAGACAAATGATGCTTTTGAATATTCCGCCATTAAGGTTTGTGGCGCTGTGATCAACGTTCCTTCCCCACCACCCGTTTCTTTGTCAAAGACCGACCCCCCCACTCCCTTCACCGACGTATTTAAAACAACTTCACTGACGAGACATCCCCATCCCACAAGTCCATTCCTAAACCAAAACCGCTTTCCTCACAATGGTCGTCGTCCCCAGTTCGCGTCGGATTTGCGAGTCAAATTTCCTGTTTTTATGCCCATGAAATTCAATAGCTTTCCAGTACCTAACGAACCTAAAATTCCCTTCCCCGGCCACCATCACTTATATATTTACCTTTCACCGAGGTTACCTCAAATAATTATTCAAGCCTTCCCCCCCCCCCTTCTCGTCATTTTCCGTCTCCTTACATTTTTGTTTATTTTTCTCCGCCCCTCCTTATTTGATTATGAACGCAGTTGGTATTCAAGGTTTTGACACTAGATAAACTAGTCCGTGTCAATATTTGTTTGTACGAAGAGAAAAACCTTTTTACTGATAGTAAAATGTCGGTTGATTTTCCAAATAAAATAATGTCAGGTTGAGCAACGCATTCCAGAATTTTAGTTACCCCAATTATTACCTACTATTATAGTGCTCAGAGTAGGAGAAAATGAACATTTTCGTGAAATTCCAATTGTGTCCAATTTAGTAGAGTCTAATGATGCTATAAAGATGGGTAGTTGCACCAGTAGAAGGTACTTGTGACTTCAACTCTTAAAAATAAGAAATTGGAACCACTAAATTGTTTGGCGCCATTTCAAACGTTAACTTGTGCTGAGATTCCCCTAGAATGTACTACGATTGGAACTGCCGTGGCGAGGTTATATCAGCTTATTTCAGAACCATCTGCACTCCTGCCTACTACTAGGAAAACCACATTATTTCTGTTAATTACCTATATTTGGTCAATTTTTAATTTGAAACACAATGTCAATTGAGTTTTTCTTAGATTTTTAATGGTTCCAATAGATGGCAGGGGTACCTTCTTCCGAACCATGAAAGTGCTTACTACCGGGACAAAAATTTATTTCAGAACCCTTGAAGTCCTAGGACGCAGAAATTTTTCTATTTTAGAGTTTAGGTACACAAGAAAACTGACCACACCAATGGATTAATTTTACAGAAAGACAACCATGCTGCTTTGTAGAGGAATAATTTTCCCCTAATAAGACCACATAATATGTGGTCATCCGTTCCCCTAGGTTTCACCGAATCCACCGTCATGCAAAATAGCTATAAGAGCGAATTTTGGAAGATATAACTGGTTTTATGTAAAATATGTCCATTTTACTGGTTTTATAACAAATTTTGTCTCCTCTTATTGCCGAGTAACACCAAGTTCTCGATTTTTCAACGCTAAAGACGACGGTGAAGTCAGAATTGCAATATCTCATTTCGTTCTCAGACTAGAGCAGATGAACAATGGAGGACATCGCAACTACCAGGTTTCTCCATCTTTAACGTTTCACAACGGAATAAGATATCGCCATTCTGACTTTACCATCATGTTCAGCTTTAAAAAGTCTCTAAATGAGGTATCACTTGTTAAACTGTTACATTTTTGGAATTTAAGGGTAATTTTTTCCCTTAAAACTCCCAAAAATCCCCCCTTGGTGTGGTCCGATTCTGTCCATCTATGAACTTACCCTTTCGATTGCCGAGCTAGATTTTTTTTTAGCAAATTTGAACTATTTATCTCGTCTGAAATGACACATCATAAATACATATGATTTCTGGTGCCTTCTGGCAGTCGATTCAGGATGGTCTGGAACGGATTTTGGTATGCAAATGTTTTGAAAATTCGAATTTAAAAATTTTTGACCGAGAATCTTCTTTTTCCTCGAAAATTCCCTAAAAATGAAACGGTTGAACAATATGGTAGGTAGTCAAATAAGGAATGT
Organism: Stenodema calcarata; assembly: GCA_963920205.1. Lineage (NCBI taxonomy): Eukaryota > Metazoa > Arthropoda > Insecta > Hemiptera > Miridae > Stenodema > Stenodema calcarata. The sequence continues at coordinate 28,166,571 of OY986051.1, read as the reverse complement.
ACACGCATAGAATTCGTAAAAGATGAATGTCCACCCATTTGAATAGATTTGGTTCTTATTTACCCGTGATATTGTTTCTAATTATCATTTCCATGTATCTGATAACATTACATCTATTTACTCTTTGGTTCACCATTCCATCCGAGATCTTAAGAGTGGGAACGAGATGTACCAAAGGATTACTAAGGATTTTGAAAACCCGCGACCACTTACTCAAAATAATAGCTATTACTTACCACTTACCTATTACCTTCGCAGCGATGACCGATATTCAGTACCCGCTCGAAGATTTTCAGGGCCGTGAGAATGTGAGTTATTATGGTTTTATAAAATGTTATCGTGTACCGGTGTTTGTTGGCTCAACAAATGTGGCATCCATTTTCTCTCACAATATTCGTTTTCTCTCGCAATGCATGTTTAGACTGGATTTGTAACCTGCCGCAAAGATAAACATTTAGAGTAACAATTTACATTACTCACGATTCCAAGAGAATCCCAGTATAAACAACTGTTCTCATATTAGTTGAGTGAATTTTCAATTATTCACATACCCGGGCATCATAATAATTCAGTTTCAGTGAGGGTATTGAAATAAGGGCGCTCGTGAAGAAAACTCTCATTGTTTTCAACATTGAGATGGTTTATTTTTTCTATGAGGGAAACTGAATACGGAAATTCAATTACTTGAATAAAATGTTGAAGGCATTTTATCATCCCGCTAAGTAAACAGGCGAGACTGTTGAGCACTCGAGGGACTTGCGGAGCCTCTCGCTATCTCTACGGCCAAATCTTGTGCTCTTTTTTCGCTAAAGCGATTTTCCATCCCATCTCCATATCCTCCCATTTCCATAAGAACAAAGTGCGAGGAGATGTGGAGGGAAAAAAAGGGAAGAGAAAGCAGGAAGAAAGGGACGGGAAAAAGTGTTTTTATCCTTCCACGTACACCCCAACTACGCCTCTTCCACCTAAGAGCTTCTGACCCACCTTCCCAATTGATGCTTTTTTTTCTCTTTCCTTGTCTCGTATTCAAATAGATAGCATCGTCACAATATGCCTATTCCCTCGGGAGAATTCTTTTACCGATGGAATCCTGAGGCCAGAGAACCTTCCAATACCGAAATCGCAGGCGTTTTCCACTACACAACGCCAACACCAAATTGAGTTTCTCATAAGCCGATGTCAAAAGAAATTTGAAGATTTCAGACAGAGTTCGTGAAATCATTGCGTAAAATTTGTTACAAAGCCTGCATGTTTCCTTTTTTTCTCTTTTTTTATTGGCTTCAAAAACAAGTTTATACAGCCGCATGTACTAAATTAATCACATCACATCATAATAATATTATTATGTTATATACTTGAATAGCAAATTATACTGAATTAGGTAACTGTAAAATCTAAACTGAAATATTCACTTATTTTATAAAGTCATATAATATAATATATATGCCGGTATCGTTCTGGGCCAATATGGTGTCTAGGTTGAACGGGCTAGGCACCTTTGGGTGAAGCTCCTGCAAAAGTGGTACACGGGCATTGTGACGGACGGTGTACTCCAAAATCGTGTGTTCCGGAGTTTCGTCCGCCTGGAGGCAGAATCGGCAGAGAGGAGAATCTATATTTCCAATTGAGAACTGGTAGATATTAGTGTTCCAATGCCCATTGCGGAGTCGGCAGATTGTTCTGTAGAACTTCCTTGGCTTGACATCAACAACGAGATCAAACCAAGTAGACAGCTTCGGTGGAGGGAATAGGACCTTGTAACGGTTTCCTGAAGGCTAATCCCGGTGTTCTTGTCTCCAGCATCTTAGCATTTGCGCACTGATAAGTGGTTTTAGATCTGAAGGAGAGTATATTGGGGTTGGATCAGGCTCAGTTAGAGTCGCAGCGCGTTTTGCTTCTGAGTCAGGAACGTTGTTCCCGATGGTGTGTGAGTGACCCTTGATGGTGCAGAAAATTACTCTTCTTCCGCGGCTTCTGGCTAGGTGGATTTGCTGGGCTATATCTGCTTCCATGTGGTTGAGGCGAGAGGTGACCTTCATTCCTGATATTTTCAATATAGCACTTCTAGAGTCTGATAGTATCAGGATTGTGGTGAAGCTGCTCACGGTATTATTTGTATCACGCAATGCCTGCAAGATAGCAAAGCATTCGGCCACATATATCGAGGCTACCTTCCAGAGACTGAACGCTCGTGTTTCATCGTCGATGGCATCATAGAAAGCACAGCCTGTCTGGCCGTTTTGCCGAGATCCATCAGTATAGAGGGCCAGACTGTTAGGCCATCTAGAAAGAATAAGTTTCCTTTTACATTGGTCCATAAACCGAATAAGAATAAAGACGACCCCGATACGTACTGCCCAATTAGCTCCAGTTATTAACCCAGTAGTGCTATCTATCTAAATTTGATAACGAACTTTGACTAGACTTCTCACGTACTCCAGAAACAAGTCATGTTTCAGTTGTTATCCGACAACTAGGTACCTCATGCATCTGTCCTATTACCTTCACTCTTCACTTTTGTGCGCCTTTCTTCCAAGGAAATCAAGAAAATGGATCTCGTCGATGAGAGTGACTATTTCTCTGACTGCAACTTTTTCTCTTGTATACGCCTGTTAATTTAAGTAGGTACCTGTAAATGTGGAATGATCGGATTAAATTGATATATAGATACATTTTAGGCGACAGGTGAATATATCACGTTATTTACTCTTGTGTGACATAATATGTTATATCCTCAGAAATACAACTCGGTTCCACCGAATATGTTTCCTCTGTTGCACCTGCGGGGAGCTTTTCGCTTCTTTCAATGCCGTTGGCAGGTGCCTTTTGCCAGATGCACAAGCATGAATTGGAGCATATTATGTTATTAACTTCACTGTAGTTGTACCACCACTAATTACTCGTAACCACCAGTAATATTTATATTATATAATAATTCTTAGACGCCTTGGTTTCGCGATGTCAGCCAGCCTGAAATGGCTCATTATTTACTGTTGTACCAACATTAAGTACTCATCACTGCCATCTCATTCTCAGAGGCCTTGCCAACAGCATTGAAAGAAGCGAAAGCTCCCTGCAGGTGCAACAGAGGAAACATTTTAAAGAGTTCTTGGCAGGTCACAACGATAGTGAATGGGAAGAACCGATTCCAAAGTGGGAGGTATGATGGTGAAATCAGGAATAAGCAAATCAAGGTTCATTTATGTCATTAAATTAAAGAAAAGAAAATCATCAAAATAAGAAAATGATTAAAAACAGAAATATTGAAAATAAATAAACGGCCAGAAGAAAAATACAGAAGAGTTTGATTAAAATGTGTGTTTTAGCATGTGTTGTAGCTCATCTACAAAGCAAGGTCTTCTTTGTAAGTCTATGGTCATTTATAATAATATAAACCGTATTTCTTTGTGTGCAAAGTTTCTTGTGGTTCCATACGTGAATCGAATCGTAACTCTTTTGAGGAAAGCCATTATGCTCCAGATGTGAAGGTTTTACGAACTCGTATGGAGCTGGTTTCACAAATCCTGTAGTCGTGTACGTAGAGGGAACCTCTTACTTGTTCTGGTGTAGTGATGGAAACACCAGAGGAACCAGTAGGGATACACACAAATCGGTCATCAATGAAATGGATTGGCCAACAACTATGCGACAATGGCTAGTTGAGACGTACTCATATCTCCCGAGATAAAGCCACCAGGGAATTTCCCTGAAGATTGAGGGCATGAGGGCGCTTTGAATCTTAATTTGCTTTAATTGACTTGGAAGTATCTTCAAACTCAAACTTTTCAAACTGTGTTGATGGTTTGAGCGTTACGACATTCGCGCGTGCGGCTGAGTTATGCGAACACTACTTGATAGGCGGTGCCAAATAGATTTTCCAAATAGTAGAATACATGAAAAATGGTACTTTCAACTTCCCCAATTCATATTCATATTGTGGTACATGATTTCCTTTAATTTACTTTATCAGTTATCGTCCTTGCACACGTGTAGAACAAAATTTGTGTGTATTCAATATTTAATATTGAATACACTCAACTATTTTATCATTTCCTTCCTTTCCCATACGCTCAACTTTGAGATGAGGAAGCTTTAGGCTGAGTGGCCTCAAGGGAAGACATTTTGACATCGCTGGGGTGACCAACATAAATAAACACAGCGAGGTTTGGAACAAAGTGATTCGAATGGAAACGTTATTCATATGGTCAAGAAAGTAGATCTCACTGCCATAAATTATTCCCCGAGGTCTCTTAGTATTCTTAAGAGCCGACCGCCAACTCTTGAGAAAATAAGGGGGACCCCAGAGCTGGTAAAGAATGAGGCAGGAGAAGGGTAGCCTTCGTGCTTTGGTTTCTGCATTATTATGGCTGATTTATAGCGCCTGACCGGCGAAAAACCACTGCAGTATCATTTAGTGAGGCTGGCCGAAGACATTTTCTCACTACAGGACGTTATCGGGTCGTTGAATTGGCATTGAATTGGCATTGATTGTGGTCAGGTATTCGATGGATAGCATTACCATAGATCCATGACACATTTCAACTCCAACTTCAGCCATCAAACTGCCTTAAACTAGCTTTTTACAGTTTTAATAACTATTTATAACGCATGCGCCACTGGAAACAGAGCTATGTGTGATTAACATGGGAGATTGACTGCGTCTGAGTTTCGAAATGATTAGTCATGACTAAACGATTCGTCATGACTAGAGGATTACGAAAACCCTGTTTTATGTAATAAAATATGCGGTAAAAACATCCGTAATATGTGCTTAAATATGCACTAACAAAATCAGAATTAGCCTTTTTTTTACCCAAGTTTCATTGGTGACAAATAAAAAATGCAAACCAGAACCACTGAAAAAATTAGTATTTCACTCAACATGTCCGTTGAAAATTTGCATGTACTCTCTTTAAGTCCTTCATTTTTTTATTTTTTATTACACTAAACATTGCTTCATTTAAAAAACGTTTTATGTAATAATAGAAAAACAATATACGCTCCTTCAATTCTGGAGGAAAATTGAGGTCTTCGGTTTGATTCGAAATGTATGCTCTTTAGGCCAAGCTGCATATTTTTCCTCAAAACGAGTGGCTGGCCATGTAGGTAGGCAAAATATTCAATTGAAAGCATTCATCTAGTGGATACGATATTATCGAATATTTGATGCGCTAACCTTCAAAATATGCAATTTTATGCAAAATAAAATGGGTGTTTTTGGGGACAGAAAGACGTGAAACGGACAGATCGCTTGGTATTGATTCGATATACGGCGAAGGAGAAGATATGCATTTGTATACAAATCCGCCCTCTAGTCATGACAATATCGTACACTTTATCATTGAAAATTTGTTGTCCGAGCAAATGGATAATCTTTGGTGTTGACTTGGGTGTCCAATTTGATGAGTCGCTATATTTTTCTGGGCATATTCAGGCGCTGACGGGGAGGGCGATGAGAGCTCTGGGTTTCCCGAGGAGAAACACCAAGCAGTTTACTAACGTTATCACCACGTTGTATAAATCTTTGGTGCTTCCAATTTTTTCTTTTGTAGTTTCAACTGTCTCACATTTTCTGCCGACTCAACCATCTCATTTATATTGAATTTATCTAATTTATTTCTTCATTTATTAAATATATTTCTGTTCCGATATTTTCTATTCTGTTTAACGGGCTTGCCCATGTTGTGTATAATAAATAAATAAATAAGCAGCACATTTCTCTAGACTCCACATTTGGACTATATCTACACCCCGACCTCTACGGGACATCAATTGCTGGCTTCTCCTTGGCTCAGACATAAGATGACATCCGAAAAACACAGTCATTGCTCAGGTTCAGAAGGCGTCCGCAGTGCTAGTTCTGTGGAATGAGGAGTACCCATGGGTCGGAATTTCAGAGTAGTTTAGTGATGGGAAAAATTGGTAAGGTTTGAACTAGAAGCTAAGTTACCCACTAAAACGGAAGTTTCATGGATGCTCCCTGTGACGTCACTTTACTATGGACCCCGCTGCTCGAGACGTGGAAAGAAGCCTTGACGGCTTCTAATGGTCTAATAAATGAGTTTAATTATAACTAGAAACATACAGGTAGATTTGAGAACGAAAATAATAATTATACGTTCAACAATCAAATAGAAAATAAATTAAAGAAAAATATTAAGTACTAACTTACAAACTAATTAAGAGCTAAATAAACAACAAAATTATTAAGCCTATACGATTGTTCCAAAGTGGTGAACTTTGGCTGAAGGTAATCACCAAAGCTTGGTCATGTTACTGTACCATTTGATGTGATTTGTTGTAAACAATTGATAAAGCATGTTTTTCATTCATTCATTCACTCGCTAAGGTTGCCTCAACGGAGCCCACAGTCACCCATGCCGTCAGCTACTTGTGACGTCAGCAAAACTTTACCGATTTATTTTTAAAAGGCCTATGCACGTCTCGTGCAAAAGCAAAGTAGGTACAATCTCAGCTCAGTGAGATTTTGGTTGTTGCACTGCAAACAAACCTCGAACACGGTACAAGGGTGTAGTCTGACGTTGATTCCTCGATTTCGGTCTTCACCTACAACTATCCAAGAGCGTCAACGATATTCGACGGAAGACCTAACGATTTTTGGAGTCTACTGAAACGGAGACAAGAAAAGTGGGAGGGAGAAGGATCCATTTTAGAAATATGAGCCCCGCTTTTCATAAACATCTGTTTGATGTCGAGACAAAGGGCCATGTGAGACCCTTTTTGGCGGTATTTGCCCTAATTAAGTAGAGACTGAAATTTCTAACGGGACTGAGAGAGAGTGGCGAGTGGGCGGCTGGTGGAAGTGGGATGCGGATACGGCAGAGTCGTGAGGATTGAAACAAATAAAGGAGCGTTATTTGTGACAAGTATAAATAATGGGCAGGACCCCTTGGCACGTGGCCCGTTTGGCACAGGGGAGTTCCCAGTTTAAATCCTTATTAATCATAAAATTGAGTTACCTACATATTCCACTGACAACAAATTAGCCTTATAAAAATGCTGTTTTCAGATGAAGTGAAATATAACAGAGACATAGACTGAAGGGTGATCTTATGAAATTATTAGCCAAATCCTTGGGTTACTATCATTAGGTACTATCGTTTGCCTGCATGTAGAACTACAGTTTTTCACAATTCTTTTCTTTGTCAATGTATTTTACATTATAATGGTTTGAGTTCCGAATTGAAGGAGACAAAGAACTGTGTAACATTCAAAAGCAAGTTGAAGAAGGTTTTATTTTCAAAATATTAGAATTTCAATCTGTTTAGCACGTCACATTTCAAATTCTAATATCATCATATCATCATTCCATCATCATATTTATCATTCTCTTATATCCTTTTACGCAATCATTTTCACTTGTTTTTTTCCTACTTGACCATATTACGGTTAATATCATCAAATTAATACGTAGACAAGTTCAAATTTTGTATTTAGGTGTATGTCTGCCAGATTTTGTAAATAAGGCGATATCAATCAATCAATTGGTGGTCCGTCTGTGTTTTGCTATCGTTTGGTTAATAGATGTTGATAATAATAATAAAATTTAAAAACCGCATGCAATTAGTGCCTAATTTGTCAAATATGATTATTTTTCATGCAAAATATTCAGTTGTTTGTACGATTCATGCATTTTGGAAATGAAGTTAATTTCATATCAATATCCATAGTTGCATCCGTGGGTTGTTCAATTCGTTATGGATGATCTTTGTTATTTATGAATGCAAATTGGACGTCTGCCCAATAAAATGAATGATTCAATTATCAAAATACCAGACGGTGAATTCAGAGAAAGTAGTTGTTCCGGTCGCAGATGGTGCCGAGCTGAGACGGTTTCCAGTGGAACGCGGACGCCAGCGCGACCAAGTGGAGACAGCAGGAAATGTCTTCCAACTCCCAACCGGAACCAGACAGTTTAGTTGTCCGTAACCGGAACGCAAGGCCGCTCTGCTGATTTCAGCACTGAAGGGAAGCGGCGTCTGAGTTGACGGTGGACTGACCGGAATTTCAAAGTACAGATGTCGGGTTCCTTGTAGTTCCGGAGGCGGAGGGAAAGGATTCGTTCCACTGCAGTTACTTCCACAACAACAAAACTCCGTCCGCTGTTATGAACTTGAACGACTGTCTCGCAACTTCTGCTGTACGTACGACGTACTGTGAGATGAATGATTTGAATTAAGATGTTTTATTTCTTAAATATTCACGACGCAATAAATTTCAATTACAACCATCTAAGTGGTCCTCCAAGTGAAGGCATACCATAATAATATTATGTTATTTTATTACCTATCATGTTGGTTTCCTGCTCGAAATAGAAGCACTTGGTGACCGAGAAAAGTTAATTTCGAGTCGAATTGAGGATTTAGGAAGAAATGGACATTCAACTATGTAAGGTGAAAGTTACATAGTTGAAATTTCTTGTCGAAGGCCGATTTCATCCCAACTGAATGAAAATCAATTAGAAATTAAAGGACCCTTGCAAAATCCTCATGAAAAATAGCTCTTGGATAAATTGGCTGAAATTTTGCGGAAAGATAGTTCACACTATGCTGGCCAAAAGTCTCAATGGGCACAACCCTCCATTTTCAACCCTACACCCCCCCAGCCCCTCGCAACCCCCCAAGTGCTCTTTCTGGAGTGTTAATGCCTGACGGTTTCAATTGATATTCACAGCGTTTCTTTTCACTGCTAAACACTAATCTAAGGATATAATATATATATTATATGCGCGCACAGGCATACATTTCCACACACACAACATCTTACACCTCGCTCCTCCAGTAATGCCCTATTAAAGCCCTATACACTTTAAGTTTCAGCCAATTTAGCCGAAAGCCATTTTTCATTCGGATATTGCGGGGTCCTTTGTGTTTTTGAGGATATTTTGGTTTCCCCAAAATCCTTTGTCCATGGTTTCCCATTCAATGATGTATTTTATTTATCTCTACAAATTACTTCAACAGGTATAACGCTACTCCCCACTGTGAGTCTCAGGAACTTGTGCTATGGGGAGGATTTACAAATCCTTCATGATGTTTCCGAGGTTCCCATGGTAATGAACTTTTAATGATGTTTCCGAGGTTTCCATTGGTAATGAACTTTCAAAGGTATCGAGCTTTTTTTCAATGATCTCATATCGTAGGGTAGTGGGTTGAATAATTAACCTCCTCTACAGTCGTACGACAGGTGGCTATGGAGGGTTTTCCGGAAAGGTACCTTCAACAAGCATCTCCAACGTACTCCGGTCGTACCCTCGTTAAGAAATATCAACGTTCCTCTCTGCAAATCCCTCAACGTTTTCACAACTGTGACTCTGCCGCTGAGACCCTCGAATTTGAGAGCGTTGAACTTTTGCAGCACTTTGATGAGGAGTTTTTGACGACGGTATACGATTTCTATAAGTGCCACTGCAGTATTCATTGGTTTAGTCTCTCATTCAGATCAATCATCACAGTTGTTGGCTTACATTAATAATTAATAGTTAAGAATTATTCTTGTACGTTAATTAAATACGATCATAATATAATATGATATGAAAGTTGCGTTGATACGAGACGGAAAATCTTCATTATGCTCACGCAGCGGTTAACCTCGGGCGATGAGAACACGAGCAGAGTTAGCTGTCGCTTTTAGGGATACATATCCGTTTACAAACCCTTATAATCTTAAATGCCAAAAATAATATTCATCTGTCTCACTGGAAGGAAGAATTTAGGATTTTTATATTTCGGGTTCCCTATAAACCCCCACCCCTATACATCGGATCCAGAAGTGAACCTTTTATGTCCTTCCCCGATCACGGAAACATTTAAATCGGGAGAAGGGTTCGATCCATTGAGCCGTTTTTGCGTGATTGAAGGACAAACAGACAGACAGACACCAAAATTTGGTTCTAATAAATTTCGTTATTTAATTCAAAATCCACAGGGTTCGACTCCATTTTCGACTCGAGTATTTGAATAAAAGTTATAACAGTTACTGTAGTGAAATTTTTCGAAAACACCCAAGAAACACGAAAATTGTCTCTAAATTTAGTTATATAGATGCTAAAACCATGAATGTGGATAAGTGAATACAGACACGAGATGATAGACCGAGCGGTCTCCTATTTCCTCAAACCTCCGCTCGAGCGGTGACGGCAAATACAGACAACCTCCACGAATCCGTAAATTCCGCCAGACCGTTCCTCATCATGTGAACACCTGTCCGGACTCTCCGTACTTTCCGTACCCCCTCCGTACTCTCTGTACCCCCTCCGCACCTCTTCCGCGCAATCCGTACTTTACGCTCCGTGTGAACCCGCCTTTAATTTCTAGGAGTTTGGTAGCGGTGGAAGGAGGGTTGGAGGGGGGGGGGGTCTTTTCAGGCATGTAATGAGGAGGAGAGGAGACCGTGACGGCGATGGCGAAGGGGAGGAAGAGGATTCTGGACCTGTGCCAACAAACGTACATTACCCCCTCCCCTCCCCTCATCGCTCTCCCACCCCTCCCTCCCCGCCACCGACATTCGCTGAGTCCAACCCTCACCACACCAACCCTCACCACACTCAACCCTCACTACAATTCACCGGCACCTCCTCCCCCTTCACCGCATCAGCTCATCCTCACATTTCACTCCTTCTTTCATTAATCCCTTCACTCATTACACGAATTACCTCGTACAGTTGTGGAACTACTCCGCCAGCCTCTGTTTCATTTTATATAGGTAATTCATTTATATAAAATAGGTACATTTAACATTTATCTTGATGATCAACTATTGTGCGTATGTACGGCACGGAGAAAAATAAATAGCTGCTGTAGCTAAGTTTCAACTAGTCAAATATAAATAAACATATCAATTGCAGAGGAAAAAGTGTTATGCATCACATTTGACTTTTACCTCACTAAATTGTTACCTACTCTAATAAAGAGGCTACGTAAGCTGTTTTGACATTTTATGTCTTTGCTTTGACACATTAAAATAAAAAACTGTCTCGAAAAATTGCCCTCGAAAAGCGTTACCTACATTTTACGATAATTTTCACTTACAACCAGTGCTGCCAGATGCATATCTCGTGAAACCGCCGCTAGAGCGTGCGCAAACCGCCCAAAAACCGCCAACGTTCAAATAGCCCAAAACTGCGTGGTTTGAATACAGAATAGCCCAATTTGGTAGAACAATAGCCCAATTTAGTCAACTCTGAGCTTGATCCGAAGACTTTGAGAAAAGGATCATCTGGTTCCCTCCTCGATGAACGAACACAATAATTATTATCTCAGCTCATTGTCCGAACAATTTGTACATTATGTGACTGGTACAGAATAGAGGTCTGTGCAGGAGATAATAAACCGTTGCAGCAATATTTTAGTCAGATTCGAATTCAGGACGGTCAAAAAAAAGAGAAAAAACGTAATTCATTGGTAAAGTTTTGCAAGTTAGTCTGAAAAGTTGCCATGAGAACACTTGAGGCACTTTCCCCCTAAATGAAACTCCACTGTTCAATTCAAATATTTAATAAAGAAAAACTCGCTTTTCATTTGATGCTGCTTCACTGGATCGTGGAACTCCTCCCCAAATCCTTCCTTCAATATGATTAGTCAGACTCGAATCTCCCTTTGTTTCCTCTGAATAAAACGAATTCAGATGGCCGAGTTCAGGCACTGTGTGTGCAAGTGTGAGCTAAAAACTATACCGTTTTATCGGACATTTTCGAAATACGACGTTTTCAAAATTAATATTGAACCCTTTCCTATTGAACTAAGATTGTGAAAAGTTTCAACGATCATCCTTGGGCTGGTCTGAAACCGTCACCTAAATTTCATATTTGAAGAGCTCGGCTGAACAAAGGTCTATGTTAATTTTTTTGCTGTTTTTAGTTTTTGGCATCAATCGCCGCATATAGATCTCCTCTACATAATGTTGCTAACAAAACACCTGCACTCCCCTCATGGTCTTCTCTGTGGAGATTTAAAGACAAAAAAACACGTGTTTTCGTCGCGGTAACAAGGGTCTATGTTGTTTTCCGCGGCGTCTCTGCTCAACGCCCGCTTTGATTTCCACATAATTCGCCATCGTTTTATTTCCTCCACTATGACTATCGTTCTTCGCGAAAACGACATTGGTCGTCTCAACAAATCAAAATTACGAACTCTCAACTTGAAAAAATGGAGAGAAAATGTATTGAAATTCAGGAGAAACTGCCCCCCCCCCACCAGTCTGAACGAGTTTGTGGCGATAAGTGCCCCTACGGTACATAAGGAATTCCAAATTAAATTTAGATAACCTACTATGAACACTACCTATAAATTGTTACATTTTCGCAGTAGGTTACCTACCTACGTACAGTAATTCTATTTTCAATAAAATAATTACCTATTTTCATTTTTTACATTTTATGTCTTTGCTTTGGCACATTAAAATAGAAAACTGTCACGAAAAAGTGTCCTCGAAAAGCGTTACCTACATTTTACGATAATTTTCGCTTACAACCAAGCCGTTGCTAGGGAAATGAAACTTCTGTAGTTTTCATTGGACAAAAACCGTTCTCCATTCGATCGAAAGCTCTCAAATTATAACGCATTTCTTGCGTATTTGTTCTTGGTATTTATGTCAGACTTATATATATTTTTATGTTATAAATAGATATAGTCGCTTGTTTTGTGATCATTTGCTTGAGGTAATTTGTTACTGAACGGTTTATTAAGATTGGATATTATTAATATTGACATAAAATTTCCCAATGTGTTGCAGACTCGTATGCAAGCATTTAGTTATAAGAAAGTTTGTTTCTTTGTATTTGTGTAATCACGTTTCCTGCCAGAGTGGTAGAGAGGGACTTATGGCCCTAATTTCTGTGCAGGTCAGCAAAATAAACAGTCAAACAGTCTCTCCCTCTCCACCCACAACCTCGCCACAACTGCTTCAATATAAATTGTGGGTGAATGTGAATGTGGAAGTGGGTGAGAAAGAGGAAAGCGGGACAGATGTGGGTGGTTGATGAGGTGATGAGATGCGAGAGGGGAGGGAGGTGTTTCATGAGGGGGAGGCGGGAGTTGTCTCCCTTTTGCTCTCCCTCTCCACCCCTCGCCACAACTGCTCAAATTTAAATGGTGGGTGAATGTGAATGTAGAAGTGGGTGATAAAGAGGAAAGCGGGACAGATGTGGGTGGTTGATGAGGTGATGAGATGCGAGAGGGGGAGGAGGTGTTTCATGAGGGGGAGGTGGGAGTTGTCTCCCTTTTGCTCTCCCTCTCCACCCCTCGCCACAACTGCTCAAATTTAAATTGTGGGTGAATGTGGAAGTGGGTGAGAAAGAGGAAAGTGGGACAGATGTGGGTGGTTGATGAGATGCGAATGGGGGGGGGGGGGGGGGTTCATCCTGTTCCATTGACATACGGGTTGAATTTGATAGACTAGAGAGTTCCTAAGAGATATGTCCATTCAGATGTGGACATATCTAGAGGCCACATCTAAGGCGAGCAAGTTTTGGATGCTAACCAAATGTGTCTAGTTTGGTGGAAGTGATCACATGTACAAGTAACGTCAAGTCACCTTAGCACAACGCGAAATCCATCCCTTCCACTGCTTTTCTGATCTTCCCACCGTTCAATTTTCTTGATTCAACTTCTGAACATGTCGGGAGTGCTTGATAATTTGTTGCGGTTTTATCTCGAAGGGCTGATGTGGCACGACGATTTGTTAGGCGGCAAAAGGCGCTGCACTGTTATCCCGGACTGCACTGTTGAATCGTAAAGGTTGTGTCCCGGGAGAGAAATGGCGACATGTATGTGGCCGGTTGTGGTCGACTTGAGGCGATGTGTCCGGTGGGCATGCGCAGTTTAGATAAGTTCAAACTTGTGTCCTTAGGAATGTCCCCTTAGGAACTCTCTACTTAGTCATTTCTTTCTTTTGTCAATATTTTTATCAATCGATTAATGGTCTATCAATTTGTTACAAAAATGCCATCTTTTTCCAAGTAGAGACCCGCGATTCGGTTTTTTCGCATATTATGCAACTTTTCAAGAGAGAGAAAAAACCGAATCATATCTCATATTATGAGCTACAATAACAGGTGTATGAGTTTACGTCTAGATTATGCTTCACACTTCAGAACCCCAAAACCGCGTTAATGTCGCACGTTTTTCAGTTTTTTGCGTTTAACTTGAAAAGTAATCATCCACCGAAAATGTCTCTACGTTTTTAATAAACTGTCCATCGTGGACGAGGACACGTGTAGGGTACACAGGCAAGTAATGACGGCTCACAACACCCTCTTAATTATTATGACTCATTAAATGAGCTATAAATGCTTTACTGTAATGAACAACTATCATCCTCGTTTTCTCTCCCCTGAATCGTTTTGGTTTATTACCTTCGATAACGAACCATTGGAATCGACCAAGGAACCAAAATTGTAACCCCTCAAAATTTGCCCCCATCCGCTTCATTTTGTCCAGTTAACGTAGTCCTAAACATTGTGAAATTTCGGTTGTGGGTCCAGACCACACCCACAATGATCCTTGAATCTTTTCATAACCCTAGGTCGTAGGCGAGGGGTTGAAAATGAATGTTAAAACTTCGAAAACGTCATATCTCGAGAAATTTAGATAGAACGGTGGTTTTTGTACACATTAAAATATAGTTTAATTCAGAGGATTTTTTTAAGACTATTCGGAGATTTCTACAACAAGCCGTTCGTTTACAGAGAGCCCTCAAAGGTTGAGCCAATTAAATGCCGTGTATCAAACGGCGGCAAGTCGGGTCGACGTTCTTCCTGTGGAACAGCCGATTCAAACAAATTGTTTTGACACATTGAGTTGCGGTTCTGAAATATTTCGTGTCTATGGAATGAAGGATATTTCGAAAATTTGGTGGTAGGTAGTTCCCGTTATTATTAAACAAATTTTGTTGCCGATGTCGGTGCGTACAAGTAAAAATCCTAGTACAATAACAATAAAAGTTAATTCTAAATAATGTCTCATAAAATATGAGTTATCTATTTATCTTTTACACAAATAATGTGTAGACCATTACTTTACTTATCACCGACCCTCCAGCCCCTCCCATCACCCTCCGCTTATCTCGAAAATTACCACCTGATCACCTATTTGAAAGTTCATAGCTCTGCATTTTCCGTGATTTTCCGAGATTTCTCGTGCCTTTCTACGTAAACCAATAAGGCGTTTTCTTTAATAAATCGTTCACAGCTTTTTAAGACGATTGCAGCTGTACCATCTACTGCGTTTCTCCTTAGAAGGGCAGTATAGCTCTCGTATTCCTGATCCGTTCGCGTACATATTATGTCATTTGGGAAGTGGTCCAACAAGGGTCCCTGAAAACAATCTATCCACTAATTTTCATTTTGTTCGATTTATATATCTTTTAGTAGTTTTTAAATATAACTACTTCACAGGTGAGGTTGAACGCACACGTTCATTACACACGTCTATAATAAGCGGTAGTGCCCACCTACTTGGCAGGCTTTACTGGGCTTTTTTAGTTCAAAAACTTATACGTCAATCCAAACGTCATCCAATCCATGTATTGCGGTATTTTTTCGCCAAACATTGTCAGATGTACTTATGGCGTTTTACTGGATATACACAAAACTAATTTTATTGGTTATACGATTACGAGTATATCCAGAGTGAATTCATAAACCTACGACCTCTGAGATTTAATAATATTTTTAATATTATCAAGTGTGAAAAGGATGTTGTGGTGCCAATCTCCCC
This sequence comes from Stenodema calcarata, assembly GCA_963920205.1. Taxonomy (NCBI): domain Eukaryota; kingdom Metazoa; phylum Arthropoda; class Insecta; order Hemiptera; family Miridae; genus Stenodema; species Stenodema calcarata. Next base: position 28,150,834 of record OY986051.1, on the reverse strand, counting down.
TCTCTCCGGCGACGCAGCACGTAGTGGCAGACACGTATAAAACTCGTTTTTCAGAAAGTGAGCATTTTTATTATTTAGGCTAATAGGCAATTAGCAGTAGAAACACGCTATCAAGCTGTCTATTTTTCCAGTGAGAGATTTCTGAAATCATGCAATACCTACTTCCTCAAAATTGAACCTTTGTCTATATTACGAAATTTCGGCATTTTTGAAAACAGAAAATACCGCGCACATTTTGTAGAAGAGGTTTTACTCTGCTAATAACAATATCGACTAACACTCAATAATGGTGAATCTGCTCCGTTTGGACCAGAAATATACGGTAGGAATAGTCAACGAGAGCATGTACGGTGTGTACGTAAATGCTCCCTTGTAGTTAGGGTTAAACAAATGATCCACTTATCTCTTGCCTGGCTTGGCAATTCCCCCATTTGAGTAAGAAACCCTGTTAATTCAGGTGACGTAAACCTGTGGTATCTGTAACAACGTTTTGTGACGATAGCGGAAGGAGGGCGAAGGCGCTTCAGAACGCAATCTCTCAATCAATTAGGTTCACTCATTTGAAGTGTACGTTCCCACTTCCTAATATTATTAGCTGATGATTTTCATCATGCCACTTTTGTAGGTTTAAAGCGAAGTTGATCAAGAGCAATCAAGATTGAGTGTTGATTGCACCATCCTAGAATCAAAAACATGTTATCCCTACGCATCAGTTTGGATTGCGGCAAATTCAACGAGTCAAAAACTTCACAAAGTTGTCGACAAAATCTCTTCAGTCCTTGAGTGGAAAGGGTACTGCGAACTCGCTTCGTGAAATTCGTAGCGGAATATTTCAAAGTTGAAATGGTATTTTTTTCTCGATTACCCCGAAGCCTCAAATTTGGAGATATGACACTGTTGCAGCAAATGAGCGATATGTTTTTCACATCTTCTTATAATTTACCAGTGTGAATTGTTGTAGATTTCTTAATAAAAACTTTTAAAAAAAGTGTTGATTGGAAACGATTCCCAAGACCCAACATCGACGGTTAGATTTGTCTGAAGATTAACGTTTATTGAACCAGCGGAAAATCTCCAATTACGTTCATTCTGAGAGCACCGCCGCTAAATCCAAGATGCCGCCTGAGCGCTTTGGCCTCATTGAAATAGTTGTCTCTAACCGTTAGTTCCTACAACCGCAAACCGCTAAAAGCGCAACCGAAGACGAACCGTTCGTTCTTACGTCGGTACCTTTGCCTCGTCTCACAGTCGCAAGTTGAAAACCACTATTGAGCGGCACTAAGTCCTAGTTCGAACGTTTTCAATATCCTCTGGAAATGATAAATTTTCGGAAACGCCGTCTGCAAAATGGCGGTCTCCAAGTCTTGCCCACTTTCCAACTCGTTCCCTAACAAGTTTTTCCTAATTTAATTAATTAAAAGTTTAATCAGGCGCTCAAACTTAAACTATGTTCACGGCAACAACCTTCCTTGAGCCCCGTTCCCGGTCCTCGGCTTTCTATGGGGCTTTTAATAGTTAGGAGGGCTGTGGTAACCGCAACTTATAATGGAATGGAGGGGGAGGGGGGATAGAAGTTGACAAAGAAGTTCTCGGTTGAATTTTCCTGACCAACGGCTCCACTTCTCAAGAGTCATTGGCTTTGAAAAGCTCTCGGGCGAGACTTGCGTTCTCTTGATGTAACAAGTTGAGGGTTCATCGTCTTGCAATCATATCATGCAGGTACCGTAATTTGGTATAAAAGAGATGGGTGAGGCCTGCTGAACCTTCTTCAAACCGTTGTACATACTACAAAAAAGAACAGTGAACAAACATAGCTCGACTGATCGTTGACGATTCAACTCGGTAAAAAGGCTGGATTAAAAAGGCGGAACATAAAGTAATCCAAATTCACATAGTTTTAATATAGACCACGAGAGGGATGAGATGAGTCGGTATCGACGGTCACAGGGATAACGAATTACAGGTTGGAAAACGCTAGGTCACTAATGCGGGGTTCAAATCAATTTTTGACCATTTTGAAAACGTTATCATAAAAATTTCAAATGGATCGGTATTGATTTCTGTACAAATTTGAATACAGCTCAGTCTAGTGACATTGTCATGTCTGATCAAATTTTTTGTCTGTTTGACCATTTACCTGGGAAAGAACTGGAAAAGGCAATTAAGAAAGAAGGCTAGAAATGGACGATAATTGTGTTGAATGAACTGTGTTGAGAATATTCCGAAATAGTGATAAGCTCGTGGGCCCGTGAATTGCGTATTTATTTCAAAAAAATTACTTGATGTAAGGATCATCTTGATACTAATTCCAATACGAATAACTGCCGGAAGACCAAAAATTATCAGACAAAATAACGCTAAGAACAAAACAATGAAATAAATAAATGAATACAAAAGTGGCGCTGATCAAGAAAAAAGAAAAAACATCTACAGAAGTAGATTCTTCCTCTCAGGTAATTTTGTTCAATTTCCATCTACATTAAGTACTTTTTTTCTGGGAACATGTGGGTTTTCAGTTGGTTTCGATAGTTTTCAATAGTCAGAAACTATCGATAGTATCGATAGTCCTATCGATAGTTCAACACCACTATATCATTGAGACAAAATCAGTTTACAAAACAGCTGGTTTCGAGTTGAGTAATTTGCAGAAGAAACCACGCCAGTGTGTTCCCTTTTGGGAACATGCACATGTAAAAACTCTAGAAATTTCGGAAAATTGTTAATTGAGCCCAAATCCCCAATGCCCATAACAGCCCAGTGTGAAATGAGCCCTCCCTTCTAATTAGACCTCACGGTTATGTGTGAATTGAGCCCACAGTGTTTCATCCAAAAGAGCCCAAAAGTTTGACTACCCAAATGAGCCCCTGGTGTAGGTACCTACTCGTACTAAAGAAAATGCATAATATGATATCATGATAGATAGTTTATCAAATCATATTATGATATCATGATAGATAGTTTATCAAATCATCGTCATTATCACAAATCAAAATCAAGATCACAGATCGTCGCCCATCATTATAACATCTATATTTAAAAAAATAGAGGTCAATGAGCAATGTAGTGGTGGCTTACCCTGAGGACGAGACCATAACTAGTGATGGTGGGGGGTGAGGCAAGGTATTTGTCCAGTTGACATTGTATTGATTCCTGCTCTTTGGTGGGGGATCGTTGTAATTTATTTGTCGGCTATTTATATTTACAAACATTTGTTTTGATGCTCCAACAGAACTTCGGTAAAATGGATGATGTTTGGGTGGAGCCTACGAAAGTGGCTATTGAAATGGGTGTGGAAGGACTCGCAGGCGTTCGTTGTCAGGTTTAAATCGGAAGAGGGAGAAGCCCACATGGATGGAGGAAATTTCGCTTGGTTGAGGATATAGTACTCGCGTAGGTATTTGATAAATTTGTTCAGCTGTTGGGTATTGTGAGGTTTCGCGTTGACGATTTCTCGAAAACACGGTTCTACGTCCACCGGATTGGGGGAAGGTAAACCGAAAAACAATTTTAGTCACTTGCCGGTATCTGTGTCGTTCTGTATTTTTGTGTAAACGAAACACCAAAGGTGAAGAGGTGGGGGGGGGGGGGGCACCACCTCCAGCCACCTTTCAATCCATCTTTCCTTTGGGCTCTTTTCACATGGATTTGGGCTCAATTAGAGCCTGCCCGAAATTTCACATCGATTTCATGATGAACCGTCGGAATCGATAGAAATCACATGAAACGTCGATGTTCCTCCGTATCGTGGTGATGGAAACCTGTGCCACCGATATGATGAAGGGATCGATCCTGTTCCGGTCACCCCTTTCCTTCCCAACCAACCGACAAAGGAGCTTCTTCAATTACGTAACCCCCACCACCACCGCCGCTCTTGTTCATCGAGTTAATTCTCCGGATTCAATGGGTTGGCGATGAAGGACAATAGGCGTGTTCACCAAAACCCTCAATAGGTTTCGGTAGATCTTATGATTAGAGTCAACTTCCAACTGCGCCAAACACCTGCTTTCTCCCCCGCGCCATTCGCAACCTCTCAACCGCTCCAAACAGGCATAAATCAAAGCTCCCCTTCTTCAGGCCTCTCAGACCTCCCGCGAACTGTAGGTTTCTCGCCTGTAGTTAATTATTATTCATGCGCCAACTCTTCATCAACACGAAGCTCTTGTTTATGCCACCGTATCCCTTGTATTCAGTTTTCGTGCTCATAAACCCCTCTTTGCTCGCCCTCCATATTAATGTCTTATATCAATCCGTCGATACTTCTCATTCCGCTGAGTACTTAAATTCCATACCAAATTAGCGCATGCGGGGTATTCATTCACCCTTACCAGTACAAATCGTTTCTATCTAAAAGTTATTTACCTACATCAGTTCCAATAGTTGATGAAAACAAAAGTATTATCCTACGTATAGCGTAAAATTAAGTGCTGTGATGAATAATTCCCTCTCAAGGGGATTCTTCTCTAATGTTTTCCCCTTTGAAGAAAAAATATCCTCGAGGCAGAAATAAAGTACATAAATATAATATCTTTTACACTTCCAGTTTATTGATTTTCAGGTGTTGTCCACCTAACGATTAAACGGGACTATTTAATAAAACTGCCTCGGCCAAACCTTGTCCTCGGGGAGATTTTCGTCGCCGATCTGCGCGATACGAACAAGGTCTCCATTGAAAAATAAAAATGTCTCCGATAAAAGTTAAAAATTAATCGGGATGCAAATCGATTGTCAATTAATCGGATAATCGATTATTATACCAAATTTAATCGATTAATTTGAATAGATGTATAGCTGACGATTATTTGTATTAATCGATTATTGGTTTTTGATTAATCGTTTTTCGAATACATCATTTGAAAGGGCACAAGCATTGGACGAAGGACATACCTATCCTCCATCCATGGAGGTAGTAACAACAACAACGACGATTTGTCTTCATCGACGGTTTGTCATTTTTCTTCTACTTTCATACTTGATACTTTTATCGGTTCTATTTATACCCTTCAGTTTATAATACAATCACTCCCTTTCTGTGAAAAACATCTGATGGTGGATATGTCTCTTAGCTTTAGGAGCACCTAAGCTGATCCTGGTCCTATTATGCTTAATTTGTAAGTCCTAATGAGGCTACATACCAAATTACAGCTTCATAATATTACAGCTTCAAATTAGCTTAGGAGGCTAATATTTAAAAAATCCAAACCTGTCTGAATAAAATACTGAAGATCGCACTTGGCGCCCCCTTGTGTGTACAGACACATAATGAACCGTTGTGGAAAATTTTCCAGCATTTTTCTTTATCAATTCCAATAGGCCATTATTGAAAACAATAGATCAAATAACCAACCGGAAAAGTACGGTGCTACAAGATTGGGGAAATGAAAACTGCGAAAAGCGAAGGAGGCTCTTGGAAGGAAAGTTATGTAAAATCGGGTGTTAAGGGTAATCCCAGTCAGAGGTGTCAAACTGAGAGCCTTATATATTATTCAATAGGAAGAAGTGGGAAGAGGAAGGTGGATGAGATAGACGTATTGATCAAGGTTGCTCTTCTGCCCCTCTTTTCTTACCTACTAGGACGTCTCCCTCCGGTGAGCTATCGGAGCAGAAGAAGGAAGAGTAGAAAAAAAAACTGAGATAAGTAACATGTGCTTGTTAAGAGTATCAGGAGAGAAAATGATCTGCGAAGAGGTCGAACGACGTGTCGACACAACACAGGTAACATTGCAATCTATGCACAACATATTTAAGGAGTTGCAACTAAAGCCCTACTCACGGATTTGAATCTTTGATACGCTTGAGAACAACGCAAATCATTTCTTTCCAACATAATGGAAAAATCGATTGGTTAAATTTCTTCCCCAACGGTTTATCAACTTCTGAACAGTTCGCTCTTCTGTCTAGATCACTGCTCTGCACAATAACCTTGTGAGTCCAATAACTGTACAAAACAACTGAAGATTTTTGGCGATTTTTCACGGGCAGTACCATTGAGCCCTCAACGAAAGGCTGGTCGTAGAAAGCTACGGATGGATTATGAAAAGTTTCAAGGATCATCGTGTTTTCATAATTTAAAGACAACGCTAAATGTGCAAAGTGGCGCGGACGGACGTCTTTTATAAAAATTCGATTATCTACTTTTACGTACCTAAGCCTTCAAATTTTGAGCAAAGGGGGGGGGGGGGGTAACAATTTGTTTGTCTAGTAAACCAAAAAAAGATTTTCTCTCTTCAGAAGTCATCAGCAAATAACACATCCGGATTTTGCAATTTGCAAAGACCATCTGGAGCTTTGTACGACCAGCCGTTCGTTCACAATGAGGCCTCAAAGGTGGAGCAGATTGGCAGGGTATAACGACAAAATGGTTATAACAAATATCCGAATCGCTTCGACTTCTTGTTTTATTGTGGTTGTCATCTTGTGGTTATATTTATTTAATAATAAATTATAATTTGATGTAGGTACCATTCATGAAAATAATATTTTATGGAGAGCGAATAAGCGCACAAGTTATTATATTTATATTTATGTTCCTAATGCAGTAACTTTACTACTCTAGGAACATAAATATAAAGTGCTAGGTCTATATTTTATTGAGAGAAAGCATTAAAGATGCCACCAATGGTGAAACATATCAAGTGCATTTAAAAATGAATAGTGGTGTTAGGAAATTAAGACCGTCATGCAGCATGGCCACAAGAACGAATTTTCAAAGAAATAACTGGTTTTATGCAAACGTCTCCATTGAAGGTCTTGATGTCCATGAAGAACATCTCAAGTATCAACCACGTTTCTTCATCTTCAAAGTGCTCCAGTTTGTGAATGGATTAAGATATCGTAATTCTGATTTTACCATCGTGTTCAGCGTAAAAAACCCTTCAAAACGAAGTGTTGCTTGTCAGACTGTTTCATTTTGGGAATTTATGAGTAATAACCTTCCCCCCTAAAACTCCCCAAACCTCCCTCAGCTTATAGATTTTTTAACGCTGAATACGACGGTGAAGTCAGAATTGCGATATCAAATTCCGTTATCCGATTAAAAAAAGACTAACCACGAAGAACATCTCAAGTATCAACCACGTCTCTTCTTCTTCAAAGTGCTCCAGTTTGCGAACGGAATAAGATATCGCAGTTCAAGTCACCATCGTGTTCATCATGAAAAGAAAAAAAACCTTTAAAATGAGGGGTTACTTGTCAGAATGATCATTTTGGGAATTTTTGGGTAATTTTTCATGCTGCGTCATACCATCACGCCTTAGTTGTTGAATGTTCCCGTTTGTTCTTTGGTTTGATTGACAGGATGAATCCCAGCACTTGCGCTTCATCCTACGTCGATACAGTAACCACACAGCTACAACTCCTTAAGGATTCATTATCCAACAATCTTCTATTACGACACCAAAGCAACTGATTGTTTGACGAGTAAAAATCCAGCATGTGTTCAAGGTACGAGTATCTGGCCGTCCAAAATCGGTTTGTTCTCACTGAGAATTTTCCTCCTGACAAGTATGACAAAAGTATCCGGTAGTATCCACCAGATGAGGTTTTACTTTTGACAATAGTCCTGGGTGCCAAACCTTAACCAACGCCTTCTCAGTGTCCAGGAATGTTCCAAGACTTCCTTGCGTTCTATAAGCAGGAATACGTTTTTTGTCCATGGTTTATGACTTTCATTCAAAATAAGTACAAATGTCGTACTGTCCACGCAAAGAGTGAATGCCGCTGGAGAAGTAAAGACTAACCGTTCTCCAAACATTAGCACTTCAGTCGACTGACCTTTTTTTTTTGTTGGTTTTTCGCCTGTAGCTCGTTCCAATTGCGTTTTCGGCTTTTGAATTTTGCTGAAAACTTGTAGAGCATACCTAAAATGTCCTACAAAATTGATTCCATGACTTTGGACTTCGTACACGGGTTTCAGATGTAGTTGCGGTGAGTCATCATCGTAGAGTTATTGCAGAGAAATATTGCAAGGGGAGAGAAAATGGTCTTAAGGAACAGTAGATGCAATAACAGATCCGAAACAGTGTCATCATTCTTTCATGAGAGGATCGTACAGGATCGATCCGATATGTAGAAATACTGCGTTATATTTATGCCTCTTTTCCACGGGATTTTTTTTTTCTTTTTTATTATTATTGAGCACATTGTAATATCCGGGGAGGTGTCATAACTGTGAGATGATCATAGTGTTCGGTTGGTCTTTTTTTGTCTATCTCCTTCCTTCGGTCGAGGGGTCCGGCTTGTGGAAACCAGAAGATTTCCAATTGTAATTACGTTTTCTGTAGAACGTGGTGGTATCGGCAACGTGACACCCAGCGGAAAATGGAAGGAAAAACTCCTTCTCCGGAGAGGGTGAATAATGTATTTGAAAGGAAAAAGGCGGTAGGAGAAGTAGTGAGAGTGGGGGGATGATAACTCATATTTTCGTGTTATACCGCCCTCTCACGTTCACCTACCGAGAAAACACTGTGAATCTCGACACCCCCTCAGTAGGGGAAGTTATTGGAGGGGTTACTCTTCCCCCACCACCATCTCCCCCTCTCATGCATTTCAATTAAAAACTCGTTTCATAATCCCCAGGGCGGAAATGATATGTTTGAGCAAAACTGCCAGTTTTTCCACTCTTTCCTTCCCGCCCGCTCCCAATATGGATATGAGAACGTGTCGACAATTTACACAGTTCTATTTGCATGTTGACCTCTGGGGAGCTCCCTTGCTTCGTTTCTCATTAAAACCTCAGGGTAGTTTTTTTCTCTCGTGTTTCATTATTATTTACAATTGTATTCATTTATTTCCCTCCATTGGTCGAGAAGCAATCATGACGATTTGCCATATCAGAGCCGAAGTGCTGGATAAAATTACATTAATATACTAGATTTGAATAGTGTCCCTCGAAGTCAAGTTGCAATAATTCGAAGCCTTTTGGGACCAAAGGGGTTTTGGGGCCTGTATGCCACTATATTTTAGTGTAGAAGAGGACAAATGCCAAACACAGTTTAAAATGACCGCCAAGTCACATTGTTACCAACCACATCTTACCAAAATGACCCCTTTTCCCTATGTACTAAGTCCACAAATATAAACTTTAAAAGTCAATAACTGTTTTCGAAAATTTTGGCATTTCTGCCCCTTAGTCTCAAGAGGCTTCAATAATTGAATAATTATTCAATAATTATTATTGTTGTCTTAGCAGACATGCATGGTGTCAGCAAAGCAATTTTATGTCGTAGTGTCTGGAAAGTTGTGGCTGCAGTTAACATTCGGCTATTTAACAGGGTAGTGACTTAGCCACGAAATATTGAAGAAGAAGCTGGCTTTACTTGCGTCTGTGAGGCATTTTTTTGATCAGCTGACTTGTAAATTATTGTCAGCTGGGCAAGTAATTTTCATAACTTGTATAAGCATTCTTGTAATAGTAATAATAATCTTGTAATAGTACCAGCACTTGTAAACTTGTAAATTTCACTGATATTACAAGTTTATTGTGAAACAGGCCCCTGAAATAGGTAATGCGATACAAGTACCACCTGAAATAATTCGAACCACCTCTATACTACCAAGGCCAACCTATATCAAAAGCCAGAAGCCATTAATGGTATTTTTAGACTCTTTCAGGCTCACATGTAATCAACATTACATGCGAACCCATTGGGAGAGTCCACAGCCGAGTCACATGCTTGCAATCCCTGCTTATAGTCACCATGTCTCTCGTTGTAATAAAATAATAATTTGCAAGACGCTTATGCAACCAATATGGACCTACGACATAAATGTGTGGGGACCTGTTCGTGTTCACAGTTTATGGAGCAACAGCAAAACTCCATGCTCCAACGCCGAATAATACAGACACCACCATTTGCCTGGAATGAGACGATATACAGTGACTTTGAGCTGGACGCTCCCATAGGTACAGATTCTGGCTCAACACGTAACCAACTTTGTGCTAGGGAATCAAGACTATTTCAACCCACATGTTAACGACGGATTCAGAAGACCAGAGGTCCGACGTCTAGTACGACCTCGTCACATCATGGAAATAATAGCATAGTGAGTTATAAAATAAAGACATCAACATCAATTTTACTCAACTTTTCATCTCAATCATCACAATTTTAAATGTACGACTTTCAAGTGCTTCTTCCATGAAAGAACACGGTTTAATTAAGTTTTACAGGGACTATGTTTTGCCTATTGCCATTAAGGTATGTTTATTGTAAGCGGTCTCAATCAATTCCTAATTTAAAAAAATTAACAAAAACTGATGCGTAATTATACAAGAAGATTTAGAACACTCAAGACTCAGAACACTGAAGGCTCTGAACAAAGTGAGAAGCGATGCAGCTGAGCTCAAGAGAAAACTGAAGGAAGTTGTCGATACTTAAATGGAATACGGTCTTCAACGAACGCTCTGAAAAATCCTGGTGATTGTTGCGCTACGAAAGTTGGATAATTGGACCCCTCTCGCCATCACTGAAGTAAAATCTCCCCCTCGGCACACGGCAAATCCTCGCTACTTGAACGTTCGCCAATATTTCGGCTAAATGTGTATCGATTTGATAAAGTATTGATAATTAGTGAGATATAGAATTATCGCAATAAATATCTACCAGCAGTAACACACCACCGGTCAACTACCCCTTCACACGTTCATTCCCTTTATAAGGGAGGATGTTAAGGAGAGGGAGTCCTTGTATAAAACCAGAAGCAACTATGACAGTATGGTAGAACCTCATGGTACGACCTTACTTACATTCAAACCTTCTCATTCAACCCAAAACACGTTGACTGCCAATTAGACCCAAAATGGGTCTAGCAAAACTCTCACGTGAGGTCATAAGACCCAATGTGGGTCTAGGATTTTACCTACACCTTTATGAGGTTTTAGCGCTCCTAGCGGCATGTATTTCGAGAAAACACGAAATGTATCTCAGTTCTATGGTGTTTATAGCATCCATTGCAACTCTTAGCGACGAAAAATATGTTGGGAGTTTATTCCCAGTCATGGAAGAAGTCGAACCACTATTCCATGTTCACAGTCCATTTCGAATTGCTAGTTGCTCTGTTTACTTCAAGAAGGCTGGTTTGTTTGATTATTCTCCTACTGTTCATGTCACCGGTTCCATAAACAGTCATATTTCTTTGTTTTTCTACAAAGGACTTCTACGTTTGTCCCTTCAATCTTAATAGACCCACTTTGCTGTAAAATATAAACAAATGTCACATTTTGACGAATAAATTTAACTTAAAGTAGCTATTTAAAAGTTTTAGAGGAAACCAAAATTCTGGCTTGAGGCTAAGGTTCCCTGTATTCTAGCTTGGCAGTAAACGTGTCAAAATGGCTGTGTGCAGATGTGTACTTAACAAGGTGTGCGGATGTACACATCTTGTAACACTTGATAAGCCTTACCTCTAATCTGGAGTGCGGGGGCCAATACCCCCGGTAAAACAGATTATCCTTCTCGCTATCTCAAAAACCTTTCTCCAAACCTACTGAACCAAAAATCCAGCTAGTACCTTCCTCATCGGAAGGAAAAGTTTAAATAGTGAGGTACCAAACTGCATCACAGAAAGTAGGTCCTCGCAATCATCAATTAAGAATCGAGATCCATAGGTGGCATTTGGATCCCGTAAGATGTCTGGAGAGGACTGCACCTCCAGGTTGTGTGGGGACTTATTGAAATAGTTCACTTCTTCATCCTTTGTGTATAGCCGTACTTGAATGTCAGGGACAAACCGGGCAGTCGATCTAACTCTCAGTTCACCCACCCAAACCTCTTATATCATATCATTGTACGTTTCTCTCCAGGATCTTTCTCTTTTTCCGTAAATCCACTTCCTTTCATATCATCTGTGTCGGCAACACACGAAAGAGGACGAGTATTGCTGGTCCTGATACTGTCCCGTAAGAGCGCGCAATCCCAAGTGGTGCTGTCATTGCGCTTCCTGTAGTACGCACAGTTCAACGCATCTGCCCACTTCTCTGGCTCATACGGCAAAGTCGCACCTGTCATTAGGTTATGCATAAGAATGTAATATTTGATAAACACAACTTAATCAAAGGTCGTAACCGGCGGCCTATAAAGAGAAAGGTCTGTAAAGGCCTATAAAGGGAATAATAAACGGCATTTGACGATTTTACAGGTTATTTTTCCATCTGAGTTTTGAATTCAAAGTCCCTCCAAATGTACACAAACCTATGGGGAGAGGTAGGTAAGTATAATATACCAACTTATTTGTTTTCTTGGTCGATTACTAAGGGTAGGTACTTACTTCAAAATCATAAAGCAAACGAGAAAATTACACTTTCCTTCTCGGAACTCTGCTGGTTATCGGAAAAATCCATTAAAAGATTCAATTCAGCCGCAAAGTGAAAATGCGTGTTTCCCAGCAGTATTATGCGAGCGAATGGTTTTCCAAGTTCTGAGCAGTAAATAAAAAGTTTAGCGGGTCGATTGAAACTGCCGGGGATTACCGAGTCACTTGACCAGCGAGGTTATCGAGGTATCGCCATGCCGCCCTACAACGGAAATCGTGTAGTAGTAATACGTACAGGTGTGTGTCAATATAGTGAATATCCCTGTATGAAATATGGAATAGTCTATATTGGCGAGACGTCTTTATTACTACACATCTACGTATTAGATGTATAAGGCGCCAAGGGGAGATTTCGAAACGGGTTAGGTGCTTGTGAAGGAAGAGAGCGGGCGTGGAAAGTGGCTATCATAACTTCTTTCGGCTGCTGTAGATAGGTATTTTTACACACAGTGTTTTTTTGGCAGTATATGACATCTTTTTGTTGTTGAAGTTGAAAAGACCTGTAGAGTTATACGTTCATTCAGTATTTGCAAGAATAATTAATAAAATTATAAATTAATGGTTTGTTAACCGGGTTTTTGAAGCTGTACGAGTATAACTCGGATCCTTTTAGACCTAGCGACTTGAACAGTTTCAGGTTTTTTTCCTAATATCTAACACCAAAGATCCATACCTAATTTCAATTTGACCGGGTGTGGCCAAAATTAGCCTAAATTTCAGATTTCGGTTCCTAAAATGTTCTTGGGTTTGAGATAATGGGTTACATATTTCAAAGGCACTGGGCCGTGTCATAAAGAAGGTCTGTTCAAAATTTCAAGACTATTGGTCCTGTTACCCAGGCTGTAGACTGGTTAAAGTTAACAATATTAGCGTAAAATGTCGGTTTATTGTTTCTAACACTTTTATGGCTGGGGCTTAAATCTTTTAAAAGGCTGTGTCTCAAGCTGAAAAGAAGCTCTGTGCGAAATTTCAAGTTTGGGGGTGGAGAGGATGTAGCCTTGACCGTCAGAACAAGAAGGAGGAGAACTTCCACTGTAACTTCAAACCCCTGTTTTTCGCCTATAGAGATTGGCCGCTTACAGTGCTTACTGTAACAGTGATCGTATCGGGACTGACCAAAACCTAACACTGTAAGCGGCCAATCTCTATAGGCGACCTGTGGGAAAAAACTTACCTTCCAAAATATGTACATACTTTTTGTAATTCAGCAGAATTATTGTCAAAACAGAGCAATAGATACGTACAAATAAATGGGCAGAATCCCAACCAATCAAGGAGTTACACACGGTTCAATAAAGACACTAGAACGGCGGTGAACTGTTAAAAGTGGGTCAAGTTTATAAGAAGATTTATAAATTTATAGAAGTTTTATAGAAGTTTGTTTGTGTTGTTATAGGAGCAGAGATACGGATACCTCGAATGTTTACACACCGTTCGTTTTTCTCAAGTTGTTGGCTTGGTGGGACGGAACGTTACATCTAATCAGATAATCGGCTCCGTACTAATGAAGTAGAAAATGCTAAAGTGCATTTAAAGCTTTAGCACTGACCATAACGTCAACTCAGCGCCGTTGCTCATTGTCAAACACCAATTTACCGATTGCTTCCAAACCCCCAATGCCCCCGACGCAGACGCCTAATTTTGAAATTATGAACAGAACGCCGTCGATGAAGATTGAGGGTTGGGGGAGTGTTGTTGGAAGAAGACGTATAAATCGTCTGTTTACACGGATGAAATAAAAGGGGAAGCGATGGGACGAAGGAGGGTTCGGCTATTATTGTTTCGAGCGACGAAGCCAATGGCGGCAACGAATGAGGGGCGATATCTGTGTAGGGACTGAAGACGTGTCTTACTGCAGCTGTCACGGCCAAATGACATCCCTCGCTTGTTTTACATCCAACAATAGCCGAATAATAGCATACTATATTCCTCAACTTTCATTCGATAGAACCAAACCTAGAAGTGTAGAAAGAAAGTAATGCAATCGATCCAATGTTTGTTTTCTTTTATGGAACCGTGATATGTGACGTTTGATCATTCGATTCCAAACGGATTGTAGGATGAACCTGCATTATTTTCTTCGTATTTTTTCATAAACTATCTACCTATATTTACTGTAAACATTACACATTCATGGTTTTCTCTCAACTATTCGCATCACAGGCTCCAAAAATAGATATCCTTCTGGAAAGACGGATTGCTTGTACGTGAAAATCATGTAAAAGGAGGATGTCACAAAAGCGTTACACAAAATCGGGGATAAGCCAGAGGAAAGAGATTTTCATGTCAAAAAACTTTATTTCATTTGCAACGTCAATCATACTAGAACGTTACAATAACCTGATGCCTCTATGATTCAAGAAAATTTGGTTTATAAAATGTAAAATGTAATACTTCAACACGTTTTTGTATGATATGGTTGAAAACAGTCAGCATGTAACACCAATTTTTATATGACGTACGTGGACCGGCAGGGGGTGGATGACGTCAGACAAGTGGCTGGTAAGAACACCTCACTGGATATGACATACGTGGACCGGCGGGAATGGATGACGTCAGACAAGTGGCTGGTAATAACACCTCACAGGATATGACGTACGTTGACCGGCAGGGGGTGGATGACGTCAGATAAGTGGCCGGCAAGAACACCTCACAGGATATGACGTACGTGGACCGGCAGGGGGTGGATGACGTCAGAAAAGTGGCTGGTGAGAACACCTCACAGGATATGACGTACGTGGACCGGCATGGGGTGGATGACGTCAGACAAGTGGCCGGCAAGAACACCTCACAGGATATGACGTACGTGGACCGGCAGGGGGTGGATGACGTCAGACAAGTGGCCGGCAAGAACACCTCACAGGATATCACGTACGTGGACCGGCAGGAATGGATGACGTACGTGGACCGGCAGGAATGGATGACGTCAGAGGGGTCAAGGGGAGCCAAATATTTTAAACCTCCATTTCTTCCTTACTAATATTAATAAGCATTATGTAAATACGGATCGTAATCTTGAATCTACTTGTACTCTCAACAGTTCCATTATATAAAATATCAAATTACCGTGGAGTTAAGTATTTTTTAACAATTCCTATTTCCATCATAAAAAAATTGTTTCTTCATACAAAAGTTGCTTAACTCAACACTTCCTTCGTTAAATACATTTAAAAATAAATTGTGTCTTCCTTAAACATAACAGTTTTAAAATCTTTGTACAGATCACCCTTCTGCCTAGATCACTAGGTCTAAATGTCTAGATTCTAAATGTTAGATTAATTATTATTATGAATTATCACTAATTATTAATAATTTTATCAAGGAGGTACCTAGTGAAAATTATTATAATTTATTGTTAGGTACCTATTAATAATTTGTATTTATTATTAATAATAATTATAATTAATTAGTACGGTATCCGGCTGTTGGAATCGCCTGGGTTGCTTTGAGCAGAACCTGAATGATAGAGATGATGAATTAATTATAGATAAAATGTACCGATATAACTCTGGGGTTTTAATTACTACGTCGGTAATAATTTTTCTATAAAAAGAAGTACCTACCAACAAACATTCAAATTACCTTCATTTCCGTAGCACGAAACGTACCTCAGAACAAAAAACTCGACATCACTAAAACCATACGATCGTGTTGATAGGCTCTACCTTTGAGCCGTCATTGTGAACGAACGGCTGGTCGTGCAAAGCTGCGGGTGGTCTTAAAAAATTCTTAGGAATAAACTCTATCTAAATTTGAAATAAAAAACATACCGTTCTATATGAATATTTCGAGTTTTGGAATTTTCAAAAATTCGTTTTGAACCCCTTCCCCTTGACCTAGGGTTATGAAAAGTTTCGAGGACCATTGTGGGGTTGCCGGAACCCATAAAAAAAATTTCGTAATTTGAACTCAACGCTAACTGGGCAAAGTGGCGTACGGCGTACGGCGGACGGACGGATTTTTTTGTTCGATTTTCTGAATCTACGTATCTTGAAACGTAAACCAACAAATTTTGAGGGGGGGTTAAAAAAATTGTTTCTTTGGGCGATTCCAATGGTTCATTATCGAAGATAATAAACCAAAATAGGTAAATGTGGAGAAAAACATGGAGAGTAGTGCAGAAATAAATTTAGTTAACGATATTGGTAATGATCCTTGCAATTTTAATAAAATATAACAAACCCGTTAATTTCTTCAAAACTCTCCTTGTCATAATGTCACGCGAAAATTTGCTCGGTGAGGTATTGTATATCAAATAGAAACCTAAAGCAACGGGTGATTAACCGGGAAGAGGAAATTTTTGTAATATTCTTAGGCGCCTAAGGGGTTAATTGGAACATTAGAGAAAAGAGTCGACTTACAAGGACTTTTCATCTCGCTGGGGGAGTAAAATTGTTCAGTGTCCCTCCCTTATTTGGGAGTCAGAAACGTTGTATTACGAACAGAAGAAGACCTTGTACTCTTTGGAATTAGGCCGTTTTTCAAGCAGCTTGAGCCCTGAAACGCAAAATCCATCCGCAGTTCCACCTTTTAGGGCTCAGGACGCCTACAATCGTTCGTTAGGCTTAGAGTTTGGAACAATGACACATCAGCTTTGAGCGCGGAAATCAATTTCGATTGAATATTTTCAATAATGAATCATTCGACCGAAGTTGGGGCAAACCATTACTGAGCTAGTAACAGACTGTAATAATAACTACTGTCATAACTCCATCTGTGGCCAATCATATTTTCAAGATTAACAAGTTACAAGCGTTTACTAGTCGATAGGAACAACGTACTATGGACCGGATGGATTGGAGGAATTATTGAGGCGGCTTGGAGTTAATTCAGGCAGTCCACAAGGGTCGATTCTATCAGCGAATTACTACTGCGATTTACTATGTTAGATAATAAATTATTGGAATCGACCAAGGAAAACAAATGTTAACCCCCTCTAAATTTGTGGGTTGACGTTTCAAGGTACGAAGATTCAGAAAATCTAATTAAAAAAAAAACCTTGTGAGATACCTTGAGTAGGTTCAAATAGGTGAAAAGAACGGCTTGTCGTTCGAATGGTTGTCTGGTTGGTCTTAAATAATTCTCTAAATTCTGTTAAATTCAGGTTAATCAAGTAAAATAACCTACCACTAATCTACCATTTACTGACCTAGAAAGAAGGCTGATCTGCACAATGAAGATAACAAACCGTTGTGTCGTGAATTGGCAGGATTTTTTTCAATACTTCAACTCATAGGGAGTCCAGTAAAATAAGGAAACGACGTCGAAGTGACCTGGGGAAAATCTGGAAATCGTTCTAAAACCTTGATACGGTTTCGAAAACGAGTTGGCGTATAAAAAAAGAAAGTTGCTGATAGTCCAATTCCAGAGTTGGGGGATTCAATCAACGCAGAATTTAAGGTTCTGTAATTTGTCGCATATTTAATTTTTCACTCGGTACAGGAGTTATAAGCAAAAAACTGAAGAAAGTCCAAAACTTTTTGGAGGTGCACAAAATCAGATTACTTGTTTTCAAGACTATCATGAGGTATACGAACGAAAGATTTCCTGTTTACTCCAGGCCACTTTCCCCGCCCCAATCAGATCTAATTTTAGTGGACTACAAACCATTCAAGTCTAATTTTACCGGACTCCAAACTGAAACCTTCACATTTGCCAGCAATTGAGCTAATTGTATTGAGCAATTGAATTCTAATTGTATCATAGAAGAAGTTAGTCAAACTGCTTAGAAAATTAATTCTGACATTGAGCGATTGGTGTTATGGAGCCAAGATCACGGAGTGGTCGTTAATCTGAGAAAAAGTGAGACACTTACAATGAGTCAAAAATCTCAATAGCTAAAACTAGCACATGATAAGATTTCAAAAACCTCGGAGTTGTAATCCAAGACACAAGGATAGAGTAAGGCTACACTAGAATAGAGTGAGAGATAGCCAGTTGGCCCAATCCATTCCTGGTTGTCTAAATAAACCGTTTAATCAATCAATCGACCCTGCAAAGTTGAACAGGACGGGTTCAATATTTTTTAAACGTGCATTTTTCGTATTTCCTAATTTAGTCTCAATTTCTACTTGAAAAGATCGGTTGAAAAAAAGTGAGGTATCAAAGGTATTAGGAAACTTTAGACTCAACAACACGAAATTGGTGCACCATGGACATTTCGAACACGAAATGAACCAGAAATAAAAAAATCCCGAGTCATTCAGCATGACTATAAGAGCGAATTTTTGAAAAATAATAATCAAAGAACATGATGTCCATGAAGAACATCTCAAGTAACAACCACGTTTCTTCGTCTTCTAAGTGCTCCAGTTTGAGAGCGGAATAAGATATAGCAATTCTGACTTCCCCGTGCGTTATATGTGTTCTTATCATCTTCAACCTCGAACCTCCAATTCGTCATCTTTTCTAGTTTTCTTTTCTCGCGGTTCCTCTTTCCTGTACTTTCTATTTGCGGTCTATTCTACATGTACCTACATTCTACAATGAAAATATATTATCCCCCTCCCATCAAGCAATCGATGTATCAAAACATCGATGTTTTTAGAAGGAAAAAACGTCGATGTCGAAACATCGATGTTTTGTTCATCGATACCCATCCCTAGCTGAAACTGATTGAAGAGACATGAGAAAGAGGAAAATTGAGGGAAGAGGCGGACATTCGACACTTCGTAGCCAATCAGATGACAAGATTTCGAGTCACGCCACTCAACGGCGCATGCTTATAACCTCGTACACGTGCCTGTTCTTACTGGTTTCTGAAAAGGTCGAAGGTTCGAGAATTCTTATTGTCCAGACAATGTCATCGGACCCTCTCACTCACTCTCTCTCGCCAAATACCTAGAAACCCTCACATTTGCCTGTCAATCAACTCATAGTTTTCAGGGGAAAACCCTGACCTGACAAAGGGGCTTTTGACGTCTTATAAGACGGGGGACCAGCGAATCCAGGAAACGACAATAGCCACTGCCGAGCTACTACCTGTGAAACGGAATATTTTCGTTCCAGTTGCAGGTTGGTGAGTGTAATTTAAAATCGAGGAAGCTGTTTAGAATTTTTAAAACATGGCTATAAGAGCGAATTTTCGAAGAAATAATTGGTGTTATGTAAAATTTCTCCATTAAAGAGCATGATGTCCATGAAGAATATCTCAAGTATAAACCACGTTTCTTCATCTTCAAACTGGAGCACTTTGCTATATAATATATAGCAAAATTCTGACTTAACCATCTTATTCAGCGTGTAAAAACCTTTAAAATGAGGTGTCACTTGTCAGACTTTAATTTTTTGGTTAAACCTCCACCCCCCCCCCCCCAAATTTCGAGTTTTCAAAAATTCGAGTTTTAAACATTTTGGACCGAGAACAATAGCAACCTACATTTTCTTCGAAAATTTTCTAAAGAGAGTGCAGAAAGAAAAAAAAACGAAAAAAAACAAAAAAACAAAAAAAAAAACGCAATGCATTTAGAAAGTAAGAATCTCTTTAAAGCGTAAGTCCTAAGGAGGCTGCATGCCAAATTACAGCTTCACAGTGTGAATAGCATAGAAATTAGCTTTAGGAGCCACTCAGCTTGTCCCGGCCCTAAGCTGCTTCAAGTGTGATTCTGGTGGCTACTTGCCAAATTTACCACCACGGGTATTGCACATTTTTCCGTACCAGGCGAATTTTGGAATGACCATAAGACTTGCAATGGCTTATCTCAAAAACCATCACCTTTCAGTAACAAATAAAAACGGGTTTCTTTCTCCTTTTGACATGATAAATTCATTGTTTTTCAGGGATGGCGAACAAAATTGACTTCTCCGTTGGTCTTCATTCATAAATTCCACTAATATAATTACTATAAAAAAGTCGTAGAGATAAGCCTTAAGAACGTTACATTGCGTGGTGAGATTGAATGATTACCTATGACCTATCTCTTGAGGTAAATATTATACTATTGTGACCCATCTAAACTACCCATTGCAAGAACATTAATGAAAAACATTAATACAGACACTTTATTATTATTTTATTAGTCCCCTAGGTAGAACTAAATTCAACACAGCAATATAAAGGAACTAGTGAATAGCAGAGGAGTAATGAGATAGGCCGTAATCAGTAATAAAACTAATGAAATAGATAGGCTGTTATAAAAAAAACTGATAATTTGGACGTTTTGTAGCAACGACAGACACATTCCAGGGATGCCAACACACGGGTAATGGAAAAACAATATCGAATACACTTTTAGCTCATGGGCCATTATTGTTCTTAGGCGACGATATCTATGTCGAAAAGAAGTGTGCATCATATAATATTTGATATTATATTTATATATTATAGAAATGAGCTCAAAATCGAGTTTTTCTGTGCAGTTTCTTTCTCAGAGCGCCACAATAATTATTATCATTTTGGTGCACACCATTTTAGAGGGATGTACACACATGTTGCTCTTTAGGTGTTACCAAATCTCGTTAATTCCTGACTTGTTGTTATCATGAGCTCCCGGTCGTAAAATGAGTGACGTATGAGTGATCCTCTTTTATTGATTTCAATTCGCGTAATTGAACGTCACCAATCGTGTTCCTCGATCGTTCATTTGACGAGAAAGTTCGAGATCTGGTTGATAAAGCCTCTTCACGTGGACAGGAGTTTGACGTCGCGCTGATTTCACGAAGCAGTGCGAGTGATTCAAATATTTATACAACAATCACAAATATTGTTGGTATGTACCTACTCCCGTATTCCACATTAATATTATTCAGAAGTTTGATACTGATTTAGATTGCGACCATTGATATTTTCTAAGAAGTACTTTCAGCTACTAATCCAATAGCAATGCAACAATGTTCAGGTGGGGGTTTGCAAATCTTTTCAACTGCCTACATTTTTTTAGTTTGTTTAATGTTTCAGTTGTTGAAGTCACTCAAAAGTTCATTTAAAATTTTTCCCCGTTCCTGCTAGAAAATTTGAATCTGTAATATTTCCTCAGAACCAGGTATCTGAAGAGTCTCTCGCAACCTGTTTAGATCCTTCATACGCCAAAAGTTTCACTAAAGATGTAACTCTTGTGATTTCATCCTTATGTTACATTAAAAACTTCTTTTTTTCTCATTGACGAATTTTGGTGAAATGGTTTTGGTTTTGGTTCATCGTCTTCGATCAGATGATGCGATTTGCCTCTCAATGGCACTAACGGGGGTCGAAACGATGCGACGTTTTCAAACACTTTTGGGACTTGAGGTCGATATTAATAGGACTGACATCGAGTGAAACAATCGAAGCCCTACAGGTCTGGAAAGTTGGTTGAGTTGTGCGAGTTGGATCAATTCCCGTTGGGAGAGCTCAAAACTTCCAACTCCAGTAAATAAATCCTTAAATAAATAAATCCTTCGGCTCTTGATGGGAGAGCTTGAAGCATGAAAGGACTCGCGTTGCATAATGCGACGCTCTGTGGAATCAAGAGTAATCCGAGATCCTTGATATATATATATTGTTTAGTTAGCGAGGAGGCGGGCTTTTGGTTCATTAGGGCGGCATTCTATTCGCACGGGGAGTAAGTGCGATGGGCGAGTCCGTACCACGTGGAGGGGCCTGGAGTTGACTTTACGAGAGATAATAATTATTATTGCCCTCCGGTTTATCGATTTTATATGTTTAACGATAACCTTAGCAGTCCAGTGAAATTAGACCAGTGATGGTGAATGGGAGGGGGGGGGGGCTCGAAGTAGCCTAGGGAAAGCTGGAAATAGGTAGGTACGTCATCTACCTTGAATTAATATATTAATCCTAGTTATCCAAAACGACCAACACTAAATTAAACCTTTCTATAATTTTACTTTAGTTATATCGAGGGTTAATAAACGGCTTTATAAAACAAAAGTATATAAATAAAATGAAAAAAATAGAAGACCTGTATTTTGATTTGATTGTTCATTTTAATTAGCTCTATTTACAGGGTTTTGAAGAAAAATGACCATTGTCCACCATTTTCCGTGACGTTGTGAATACGATGCCGTATGGGTGCCACGATGCAGGAGGATGTCAAGGGGTTTGGGGTGGCGTGAGGTTGTAATGTGGTGCCGTACAGGCCCTACGATACCGGTGGATTTCAAGGGGGTTGCGGTGCCATGGCGTCGTGAATACGGTGCCGTATAGGCGCCATATGTCAGAGGATTTCAAGTAAGGATGGTCATAACGGTTATTTTCGAGAAACGTAAAATAACGTTCGTTACATAAAAATAACTGTCGAAAAAACTAGTGACAAAAACTAGTTTCTTTTCTTCTTAACGAAAAACGGGTGTAATAATATTAGAACACCATTGAGGAACATGAGCATTTCAACTTTAAAAGAACTCAGGTTTGGTCTTTTTGAAGTAGGTACCCAATAAAATTGCCTGATTTGGAAAAAACCCTTTCGCAAGGTAGGTACGGAAGAAGCAACTACATTGCACGATTCCACTTACATTCTTCTTCTTCCTCTTGTTATTTGTGTTGTTCCCAGTTGATTATTTGATAGTTCAATTCAAAGAACTACTTGTGCCGTTTTTTTTCAGCTAGTAGTTTTTCAAATAGAGAAACGGTTATAACGTTTTTTTTTTTTTTTTTTTTTCAAACTAGTTATTTCAAACTAGTTTCTCGTTTCTTAACCTATCCCTAATTTCAAGGGTGTTGCGAAGCCGTGAAGTTGTGAATATGGTGCCGTATAGGCGTCACGATGTCAGAGAATATCGAGATACCGTAAGATTTCAAAGGAGTTGAAGTGCTGTGGCGTCGTGAATACGGTGCCGAATATGCGCTACGATGTCAGAGGATCTCAAGGGGATTGCGGTGCCGTGGCGTCGTGAATACGGTGCCGAATATGCGCCACGATGTCAGAAAATGTCGAGATCCGGAGGATTTCAAGGGCGTTGCGGAGCCGTGGCGTCGTGAATTCGGTGCCGTATAGGCGCCGCGATGTCAGAGAATATCGAGATACCGGTGGATTTCAAGGTGGTTGCGGTGCCGCGGCGTCGTGAATACGGTGCCGTATAGGCGCCACGATGCCAGAGAATATCCAAATGCCAGAGGATTTCAGAGGAGTTGCGGTGCCCGGGCGCGTCATCCGTAAGTGGCGGCAAAATATTTTGCGAATATCCCGGCAGGAGGCGAATTCCTGGGAAACCATCCACCCCTCACCAACCCCATCGACGAGGTGGTCATGCGTATTGTGGAGAACTGCCACGACGCCTGCTCGCCCGTCGGGTTGGAGCCAAAGGACCCGCAGTCTTGTGGCAAGGCCCGTCTCGATATCTTTTCGTTACCCGCTCGCTCATTACCGATTTTTCTCACCCCCCTCCAGTGCAAATTTTCACCCGTAAAGTTTTTCGAGGTGACATCCGGAAACCGCCACACGTGGTCCGCCCTCGCGCGCATCGTTTGTCCACCTTGTGAAAATCCAATCGCGGAGTGATTGTATTTGTTCATTTTTCGACGGTGCGCCAAAAATTGGATACTTTCGGCTCATCTCGCGATTTTGTTTTTGATCACAAAGTGACACAAAAACCGCATTACATAAACAGTGGATTTACCTTCAAATTTGGATTCTACTATTCACCGGAGTTCAAGAGTTAAGTTGTGATTCGGCGGGCCTCGCCCCGGAGAGTTATGTTACTCAATTTCAACTTGATGGGGACGTCACGGAGAATCTTCGTCTCAGCTTTCATCTGCTTCCTCCTCAGTATTCACTCGTCATTAGGTAAGAAATGTCCCTCAAATATCAAACAAAATGACTTTATCGACAAAGTAAAAAAAAAAAAACATAAATTACGAAAATTATTTAATAATGAATAATCGAGTTAAAATTGAATTCTGAGCCTCCATATTTGTCTTCCAATGAGTCAATGGTAATTAAAAATTGATTGTCTAAATTGTTACGATATAGAAATGAACCAAATCCAGGGTGTGTGAAATTGAATCACTCGATCTCAACGGTGTTTAAAATGGGACCAATCTGACCGACGGTGTTTAGTAAATTTCCGATTTCACTGCAAACGTCTGATTTTTTACTAGAAGATTAGGAGATCTGGACAATAACAAGAATTATTATTGTCCAGATCTCCTAATTATCCTAATACATAATATGTATTACATAATAATATTATTATCCAAATAACAAAACCTTTGGCGATTTCTGATCTCCAAAATTTAAAGACATTTAAAGAAATAGTTGCATAAAAATTAATAGTAGGTACTTAAAACTTACATTAATGATCAAAAAATCAAATCAAGTCCTAGAGAAAAGGATTCATAAGGTAAATACCAAAACATATCAATGAAAAACAGGAAAATGAATAAAGGAATTGAAATACAACTGCATCATAAACTCATAAACACTTTTTTTAAATTGGCTAAATCTTTTGATAATCTTAATGTTAGGAGGGCTTAATGAAAAAGTCTGGGAATTAATTGCCTTAGATAAAAATTACACTTGGGATCAGGGATCGGTGCCATAATACCCGAGTGAAATCGAGTGTTACCATGTGATTGACGGATTTTAGAAAGTTGATATTTATAGTAGTATTGGAGTAAATTTGGCGCATAAGCAAGTCGAGAGTTGAGAATTACAAATTTTAAAAACAAAGGTTTGCTAGGGCTTCGATTTCCAGATCTAAATATAAGTCGCATACTGACTTTATTGCCACCTCAAATGATCTGCAAGTAGCTCAGAATATGAAAAGTAATTTTTAGGACAGATGAGAGAAGAAATTTATTTCAAAATTTTAATTTAAGGATGATGGATTTAGCATTTATTTGATTCATCAAGTGTTGAAATTTTATCTTTTTGAATACAGGTACAGAATTAGTTGTTTTAATTGCTAACGGCAAATTTTCGCAAACCGAAGGGGCTAGCCTATAAGTAGGCTAGCTATTGTGGGCAACTGTTCAGAGTAGAAGTCATTGCTCTGGCGTGCTAATAATAAAAAGCATTAATTATTTAGGGCAATTACGTACCACCGGTGGTGTCTACTTGTTATCGTGGTATCTCATGTTTTCAAGCGGATCTCGGAAGAGAAATTGTTCAGAGTTGATGAGTGAATTTTCGACCACCTGCAAACTACTGTCAGCGGTCCAATACCGAATGACTACCACTTTCAGTTGTTTTAAAACCGCCTGTGTATCCGACTGTTTCAGCAATTCGGATTTGATTGAAATTCCATATCTAATAAGATTGCAGTGAGTTCCTGTAGAATTTATGCAACTCCGGAATACTAATGATTACAATGATTGGTTTTCCCCTACAGAAATGACTGTAGGGAGCTCCATGATTACAATGGGACAGTTCAAAGAAACTACTCCTGAGTCGACTAGTGAAATAGAAGAGCCAAATTCACCTCGGAAATTGCCTGTATTTTCCACTTGAGCAAATTTAAAAGTAATTAAAAACACCTAGTAAATTCTAGTCATGGCTAATGGGGTTATTTGTTGGTAATAGGTTATCGAGTCACAGCGACGGTCTGGTTATAGGTTGTAGTATTAGGTTATTTTAATAATAGGCTTCCAGCGATTCGGGAACCCTTCCAGCGCTCAACTGATGTGATGAAAAGGCGAATTGAGCCTATGAAATACTCCAATTGTAATGTCACTGCTGCCAATTACTACACCAGCATTCCTTTGGCAGAGTATTTGCTCTAGAATGAGTTCACTACTACAGGAAGTTGAAACCCCACCTGAGTTTCTCAAAGACATTTGCCATGAATGCGGAAAATATAAAAATAATCAAACATTCATTATTTGTTTTGAGTGAAGCGATTTGTCTGTAACAAACAGTCTAAGGGTCGATTTCACCAAAAAAACTCACTAATCATGGTTGGGTAAATCAAGGTTTGAGCAAACCGAACATCGTAACCGCGATTAACGTCATTTGGATTTCACCATGCCAACCGTGATTCCCTCTAATCATGCATACACTAATCACAATCAGCTTCTCAAATCACGATTTAAGCCCAGCATGGATGCTAGTTGGAGTGTAACAAAGCAAGAAGGTTTTTAAAGTTACATTCGTTCTTTACCGCTTGTTTAGTGATTATTTCGTTATTATTATTATTCATTTTTTTGGCCTTTTTCTTTTCTTTGATCCATAATGAGTGATATCGAGTGGACGAGAAAACGGAAGCGAGATCCACCGTTCGGCTTTGCTGAAAAGCAAAAGCTTGTTGGATTGGTCAAAAAACATTAGTCAACCTATATCGCATTGCGAAATCGTCCTCGTCCAAATCAAGAAAATCTGCCTTCCGTTCCTTTATCCATCTAGGACGGCGGATAGAGAAACTTAGAACGGAAAGACCCCCGTGTGAATCTCAAACCTTCACATGAAAATGTCTTTGCTTGACACGTTAGTTTTTTGTGTAATTTTTCTTCTTGTTACAACATGCGTCTGGTGAACATGAAACTACCTATTCTATAAAATCTGACGATTCAAACGAGCGGTGAACACGATTACCGTGCGAAGCACACAGACGGAGTTACAATTACTTACGGATTGGTTGTACGTGGAAATCAATCCGTACTAATCGTTACACAACATTGCTGGGAGGCCAGAGAAAAGACATTTTCATGTCAAAAAGTACAAACAAAAGTACGAAAATAAGGACGGAACAGCACTGACGTTGTAGGTAAACGCACTGTGTAAGAAACGTTGATGTAAACAAAGACAGTCTAATAATCATGATTAAGGACCTAATCAGCCGAATTTGGCTGGTTAGTTCTAAATGCGATTCGGATCGTCTAACCGTGATTTTAAATGTTGGTGAAATCGGCCTTAAATCTGCCACCACTTGCGAGACTTGCTCAAGAGAAATTGAAGAATATGAAAACTGAATGTATTGGTCTTATGAATTCCGAGTTCCTTTACGACGACTAGTCTTTTCCTTTCCTTTACTACTCGCATGTAGGTAGGTAACTTGATATACCTATTCTATTCGCTCATCAGACTACTTAGTCATTTTCATCCTGAGATGTGCATTTGAAAATGGTTCTTGAGTTCAGAGTTAATCGATTAAAATTGCAAAAAGTTCTGAGTTGCCTTTTGGTTTATTTATTTTGGTTACATGTTTATATTGTAGGAATATACAGATTGGGGGATAAAGGGGCGCGGAGTCCTAAGGGTTAATTATGTACCTAAGTTGACTATTTTGAAAACCTGATGATACAAGGTGAAAACACGGTGAAATTCACAAAGAACCGCCTGGTGCACCGAGTGTGCCGCCTCTACCGAATATGGTACCTACTTTTTATGAACCATTAAGTACCTATAAGTGACAATAATGAAATTTCCTACTATATTTTAAGAAAAGCCAAATTTTGTGGGGTTTTGATCAAAAGTGCCTACTCATGGTCCTTGAAAATCCAGCACTTCAGAAGGGCGTCCAGCAAACGGACGAGGCGATTTTATACAGAGTTTCGTAAAAAATAATATTAGTGGACCGAAAACCAGGTATCAAGGAGACGGCGTTGACAACAATAACGTGAGAAATTACTGGTATTCACGGACGGACAAGTTCGTACATGTCAGAGCTGTTCGAGGAATTGGCTGTTCTTGCCTGAGGCGATCACAATGAAGTTACTGGAATTAACGACAACGTTGTCGTTATTTTTTATTTTATTTTTTTTTTTAAT
Source organism: Stenodema calcarata (assembly GCA_963920205.1). Classification (NCBI taxonomy): domain Eukaryota; kingdom Metazoa; phylum Arthropoda; class Insecta; order Hemiptera; family Miridae; genus Stenodema; species Stenodema calcarata. Next base: position 28,122,885 of record OY986051.1, on the reverse strand, counting down.
TGTTCATGTTGGCTCTAAGTAACCCTACCGGAGAGTGGTTCTACGAAAACAGGTTTTAGGAATTGTATGAATGAGGGATCTGGGAAATATACATAGTTGTTTGGGGAGCAAACCTCTACCCACCAGGTTCCTTAAGGGGGAAGTGGACGGGCCCTTAGTATGATTCTGGGATAAGAGATGGCGTTACTGACGCATCAAAAGTTTTTGCAATCTCATTTTGGAACCATCCAATTTATAACAGTTTGGGAAACGCAGTTTGCCTTCATACGCCCCTACAAGTTGCTGCATCAATTCATTTAATTTTTATACAAATTTAAAATTGGAAAATTTGAAAATTTTGAGGTTTAGAGGTTGAAATTTGGAAAAAGCCGGTGCAAGCCCCCTTCCCAATATGGCTGGATGGGTTTTGAGAGCATCATTTCAATGATTGCGTAAATATACAAGACGTAAAACGAAAAATGGTAATGTTGGTTTTGAAGGAAAAAAGAATGGCTGCAGACCCCAATTCGGCGCTCAAGGTCACCACGCTCGCTTTCCTCGGTAGCCATTGTGTCAATCCGTTCTCTTGAACCACTCCTCTCTCCATCCGTCTCTCTTCGTGGAAACGATAACCCTACAATAGCATCAAATGGGCAAAGTCCTCGCGTATGTACATTAAGTCGCCCCCCACCCTTCGCGGTCTCGAACCTCTTATCTCCGATCTTCGGTAGGCTTGCTCATACATTCATTTCAGCTTGCATCGCTCGTACTAGCGCCTCATTTTTGGTTTATTATCTTCGATAATGAACCATTGGAATCGCCCAAAGAAAAAAATTTTTATTTCTACATTCGTTTATTATTATTATTATTCGCTTTCTACATTCTATTTTTGGTTTATTATCTTCGATAATGAACCATTGGAATCGCCCAAAGAAAAAAATTTTTTAACCCCCCCCTCAAAATTTGTTGGTTTACGTTTCAAGATACGTAGATTCAGAAAATCGAATAAAAAAAAATCCGTCCGTCAGCCGTCCGTGCCACATTGCCCAGTTAGCGTTGAGTTAAAATTACGAAATTTGGTTTCTGGGTTTGGACCAGCCCCACAATGATCCTCGAAACTTTTCATAACCCTAGGTCAAGGGGAAGGGGTTCAAAACGAAATTTAAAATTTCGACGATGTCATATCTCAAAATATTCAACTGAACCGTGTAATTTTTAGTTCACTTTTGAATGACCTGAAAAATTACGAATCTTTTAAGACCAATTGGATTTTTGTGCGACCAGCCGTTCGTTCACAGTCAGCGCGCAAAGGTCTAGGAAAAACACTAAACTTTCGCGTCGAAAACGGTCGTCATGTGGGTCAACCGCCAGACGCCCAGAATAAAACTACCTTTTTTCATCTTCCCGGTAAACTACAGTCTAGAAATTTTAACCGTGAGTCGGGGATAGACCACATTGCAATATTCACTCGGTTTCTCATCTGTAAAATTGTTTAAATAATACCTTTTTGTAATAATACAAATTAAATTTTGATGATGAGCTATTGACTTGAAATTTTAAAAATAGTTCAGAACTGGATCACAATGCAATATTCACTCGGTTTCTTGTCTGTAAAATTGTTTAAATAATACCTATTTGTTTAAACAAATTAAATTTTGATGATGAGCTAGATACTTGAAATTTTAAATATAGGTCAGAAATGGATGACATTTCAATATTCACTCGGTTTGTATGACATGGTATGAATATGGTATGGTATATTATTGTATGTATGATTTGGTATAGTACAATATGGTATGATAGGAAAGAAATTCGTATGATATGGTATGAGTACGGTGAGAATATGGTATGGTGCCTCTTTTGTGTAAGATTTGACTGTTCTAATAACAGTCTCCTCTACCTCAAAGGTTCCATTGGAAATGTCTGCAATGTTGGACGAATGGGAATAGATTCAGCTCACTCACCTTCATTACAGTCAGAAGTGCTACCTGTCAAATCTCGGACTCATCACCTTTCCTATGAATGATTGACGCAGCAGATTCACAGTCTAAAAGGGGAGATGAAAGCTGCTATCACTGACTCTTATTTTTCGTTTTACGATCGTGCTATTCATCGCAGAATTTTGGTTCTTGGCAATTTGAAATCAGGAAATTCTCAAAAATGGGGCTGGAACCAAGTTTTTTTTTTAAATTTAAAATTGTCCAAAATTCGTTTTCTAAAATTTGAATTTGAAATTTTTTTCAAATTTTTTTTTGATGCAGCATTTTGTTTAGGAAAACTATGAACATAACTTTTTTCAGATTGAAAATCGCTCAACCGGCTGTTGAAATATTTTGCATAAACTTTTGGTGTCTTCTCTCTCTCTCGCACACTTGTCGTCCACTTTCCCCTTAAATAATTTTCGACTAATTCTCTTTTTCTCCTCATCCAGTCATTCCTCAGTAACCTATTATTGCAATTCTACCGGAATTCCGGTAGATCCACCGATTTTCTTCAACTTCAACTCCCGGTCTACCGGTTTGAGCTTCAAATCTACCGGGCTTTGAAATTTTCGACAGAAAATAAACTTTGAGCCCAATAGGGCTGCTGATCAATAATTTTTCATTCGATTCGGTTCACCTTGCAAACAAAGCAGAAGAAATGTATTGGTCCTACAACAACAACAACAACTCCACCAACAACAACTCTTTCCGCTGTTTTAGCATCATGAAATGAATGGTTTGCTGAGTTTCCTCTGTAACCAGGGGAGGTTAGGCAATTACGGCCCACCCAGAGGGATGGCCAGCTCTGCCTATCCACAGAGCGTTTTTTTTTAAATTTATTGTTTACTAAATAAACATTACAATTGAGACTAAATATAAATATAGTACATGTATAACATATAATTCACGTGGCACTTGATGCAGGAACAGCTCACTAGCTGACCTGCCAATTAGCCTTTAAGGAGATCACTTCAACAAGAATAAGCGTATAGGTTGAAACAATGAATACAATAAATCTATAAATAAATAACTAACTATAACTATTAACAACATTGGTAACTTAATGATCGAGGAAGTCCGATGGGCGCTTGCGTTTGAGCCGACGTTGCATTCTTGGAGGGGGCGAATTTTCAATCAGGCTGGACATTAAGCTATTAGGGGGTCCACCATTGAGCCATAAAGTCGCACATAGTTCTGCCGGCGTACATCCTGTACGAATGGTATGTCCAAATCGTTGTGCAGTGTCGTATTTCTGACATACCATGGTGCACCAGTGATAAGACGAAGAACCCGATTTTGCGTGACTTGTATGCGATTGATGTGGCTCTTTGCAGCTGACCCCCAAAGCCCAGATGAGTAGTACCAAATTGGTCTAATCAGGGTCAAGTACAGTAGCCGCTTAGATGTCAGTGCTAAAGGGGAATGATGGTGGTCCAGAAGAAACTTGAGTTGTCCAATGCGCTGGCGAACCTTAGCAACCAAAAACACGAGAAGAAAGGGAAATTCAGCAAACCATTACACTCCCACCTTCAAACAACGCCTGGTATGCCAGGTTGTTGTTGATAGAAGAATGGGGGACTGAAAGTAGTATGGAGTTCCAATCCAGGAATATCAACTGGAAAACTCCAAGGTATGGTTAACCTCCATCGTAATGGTACTACTGCAAATTTATTACTTGTGGAGAACTATGCTCCTACAAGCATGGATATTGGCAGGGGATAGAAAAAATAAAATTGAAAATCGAAGTTGAAATGGAAAAACCCAATGAATAATGGAGGCATGGAAATGAGAATATTGAAGAATGGAGAGAGAAAGATATTGGAAAATGCCTATATAAATGCTTATACCTACGCAAATGGGTATGATCCCCAAATAGGAGTCCCTTCTGGGAAAACTCCTTAAAGAGCTCGTTAAAGCTCTAATAAAAATAAAAAACGTGGATGAGATACCGTGGCAAAGCCAGCCTCATACCTCTGCTACCATGAAATGAACTACTACACGTTTGATCTTTGGATTTTTTTTAACCATAATCTGTATCTCACCTTTGGAGATCATTACTTTGATACTCTGAAAATATCGAGAAATGTTGAATGGTTTGTGACAGTGAAGATGCTGGACATCATTTGAGCCAAATTCGAATGATTAAGCGATGGTCCTTAGGTTTTAAGTAAATTCATCGAGAAAATTTTTGAGTGTCGTCGGGAATCTACCGGAATCTACCGGTTTTTTCGACGACGCCTACCGGACAAAAGGGCCACAGTTATGGCAACACTGCAGTAACCTCACCTTTAGGGTTAAAGTCAGACAAGAGTTTTCCTCATTCAAGGCAGTGCATGCCCCAGTTTTCCAGTCTTAATTGTTTCAATAATGCAGTACCACCGAACCAAAGTCCACCAACGTTAACGTTTTCGCGTTCTTTCATTTGAAATTATAATTAACCTGTACGCCGGACCACATGGGTCGGTTCAACTCCCCCGGAGCGACGTTTATAATCCAAAGTATCAACTCCGCTTGTTTACATTTCACTAATGAGATAGATGTCCGACAGCTCCACCGGCCACCTGTTTATTGTTGCTTCAGTTGTTTTGAGTTCGTTCAGGAGAGACTCCATTTTCTATGATGTCTGATGTCGAATATATTACTTTATACAGGGAGTCAGGGTTATGGTCAGGGTTAATTTATGAGTATTTCCACCCCCCTCCCCCTAAAACTCCCCAACACCTCCTTTAGAGTTGCAATTTTCTACTTGTGCAAATTATTGCCGAATATTCATTATGGCCTGCTTTTTTCTATACAAGTTACTCAAAACGCTATAATTAGGACAATACTTTCAAGCTAGGTACCGAATTTCCCTTTTATAAGGTGAATTCGACGAATTCAACACAAAACTAATATTCCTGATTAAATCCTGTGTCCACACCGACCAAACCGTTCTGTCCGTTCATCCGCATAGCGCGACTGTCTTTCTGGTTCAGTTAGGACACCTAGTAACTATTCAATAGATTAACTAAATTACTGAACGATCGAATGATCTCACAGTCGGATGGTCGTACTGGAGGCGCAATGAGGACATGGGGTTATAGTGTGCACTAAGCTTTACGTTCCAATAGTGCCATTAGATCGCGCTAAAAATGAAAATAATAAACCAGAGACTCTACAGACCTTGACAAATGTGAGGTACCTGCAGGTGTCTTTGGAAATCGGTAGGTTAAATTCTACAACAAGTATCATCGTTATAGAAAACTCAGAAAATCCTTAAACTCATTAAATGGACGCGGCTCTAAGTTTGCCCACCACAAGAATAAGTTTCTACGAGTAGAACTTGTGCCTTCAGGTGGAGCTCGTTAGCCATCGGAGAAGAACGAATACTCAACTTCTCACAAGATACTTTGAAATATTGCCCTTTAAAGAACATAGAAAACCTTAAGGTACAAAAAATATTATACGCAGAAATAAAATGGAACTAGAGTTCCAACTCTATCTGGATAAAAGAGACCTAAAACAAGTTAAATAACTCCAATAAACTGCTCAACGTGACGTTTAAATGTAGCTATCTAATTTACTGTATGAAGTGGTAATAATTTCACTTGCACAGAAAACTTAAGAACCTTCACACTTGCGCTCGCGGTGCCTAAATCACTCTTTTTTATTGGTTTTCTTCATCGTGGTTTTTTACCGTAGGGATACAAAACTAAGGTACAAACGAAGGAGGGGAAAATGTTGTCGTCGGCTCAATACAAATACAACCAATTTTCCTAAGTGCTATTCGAAGCTCTCTTTAAATAGTTCATAACCGCCTGCCGGGAGCAAGTCGATAACTCCCTGCATCGTCAAACTGGGCTCAATCATTGTTGCCAATTGCCAAAGAAACATTAAACGATGTATGTAGGCAACGTACTATGTATGTTGGGCATAACTTTACAACTGATTATGATCATGTGGTAAACGCAGTTTTCTACTGGTAAACATCTACACAAACGATGTATTACAGTAGATAATTACGACGATTCAATAATAATACTTGCTCTTCGTTGAACATCGATTTGCACTTGTGAAAAATTGATAAGGTGGAAATAAAGACAATCCTCGAAGACAACAGGTACCATTCCAGGGCCACCGCACGTGCACTACTGAATAAATAAAGTCTAAACATTATACTGGTACCATTGGGAATCCAAAAGTCACTTTTTTTAATACTCTCAGGGCCCCTTGAAGTCACCATTTCCTCTGTTACTTAGTTAGTATGTTGCCCTCTACTGAGTTCTCGACGAGGGTAGTTTATATAAATTGTATAAGTGGGCTTACGGGTTCTGACCAGCCCCACAATGAACATTGAACCTTTCATAACCCTAGGTCAAGGGGAAGGGGTTCAAAATGAATTTTGAAATTTAATTGGATTGGATTGAATTGTTTATTTATTTGTCTGCATAGCTTCAGGCTTAGCAGCTCGCTCTTCCAGCTATGGAGACCAAAGATTTACAAAAAAATATACATGCCAGGCGTTAAATACATATTTTATCTATAAAAAATAAATTAAAAATAAATAATCAGATAACTAAATCCACTTAAACGCCTTGTTTTAAAAATAATATGTCCTCGCCTTCTATTCTCTTAGAGTGGCTATATAAATATTTTGTTGTTTTTTTGTCCAGTATATTGTGCCACCAAAAAATCCTTCTAGTGACTCAAGGTACAATCATTGACTCAAGGTAGAATCATGACTGACTCGAGATACATCCCAGCTTGTACCTTGAGTCAAAGTTTGATTCCATTTAAAATTGTTACTGTACCTCCAGTAAAGTTCGAATAGTGAAAACTGTTAGTCTTTATACTTCCTAAGTTGTTATCTACAAATTGCCACTGAAATAATAGTTATTGGATCATTTTTGTACCATGAATTTGAATTTGATAAAAAATGACCCAAGGTCATACCCTACATCGTAGTACTTATTAAGGGCAACCTATGTTGGGTTGATGAATAGTCCACATTTTGAAGGAGATTGAATCACCTCGTCATTGAATTGCCTCATTAGCTCGAGTTCCTACGTCTAATCATTTGATATTATTTCGCACAATCAGAGCACCTCAGATCTATGTGAGCCAGTGAACTAATTCTAATAGGTGGAGCTTACTTAGAATTCCGCAGTAATAGTAGTTGATCCTTGATGAACTATTCCTTGTTTTCGATTGTTTTGTGGATGAACCGCCCGGAATGAACACTTGTTGAATCCTTGTGACACTGTGTAGATACTGTGAATGTAAGATTACATTGTTTGCAGCCGTTTGCTATGAAAGTAAACAAACCCTCCTAATGATTTGTCTGTTTAGTCATTCAATTCTCGATGCGCGCTCCGGGTGTTTGCCATAGAACATAAACCTCTTAATTTATTATGAACACTGACTATGACCGTATCCAAGTAACTTTTATTTAAATTACGTGAGGGTGAGGAGTGTTGCGAGTCATAAGTTTGATAATTGGGTAAATATTAATCGTTCATTGGGTCAATAGTTTACTAGTGGTGTTTGTAGTTCAAGCCGTTCACTGTTCCTGATGTAATGCTCGATGGCCAGGCAGTGAGAAAAGACGAGTCAGTTCGTTACCTCGGGGTTACACTGGACAGCAAATTGAACTGGAATATTCACATTAGATCCATAAGTACCACCATTCGATCAAGGATTCAGCAAATAAAATATCTCCTGGCTAGCCAAACCCTTCCTCTCCACATCAAACGCACGCTCTACCTCTCTCTTCTGCGACCCATCTGGCTATATGCATGTGAGATATGGAACTCAGCAGCCATCACGCAAATTAAAAAAATTCAAACCCTCCAGAACCGCATTTTGCGCATAATTACACATGCCCCTTGGTATGTGCGCAATGCTACGCTTCACACGGATCTGAATATTCCCTACGTGCAACATATGCTTAACGAATGCTACAATAATCTAGCCTACCGCATGAGCCTCCACAGAAATCCTCTAGTCAACTCCATGCTGAACGAACCCCGACCACCCAGAAATCGACGTCGACTAAAACGTAAATGGCATAGTGATCTACTAATTAGCTGACCCAAACTTTTCTCACATTTATCTTCTATTTTTCTTCTCTTTTGCCTTTGTTTATGTTATTGTTTCGCTACTTAAATTTGTTGCTAAAGTCATTCCACATGTACCTGTTAATTTAAATTTTCATGTTGAGATCCAAAATTCTATTAGCTCGCCGATGGGTGAGAAATAATACTGCAAGTGACATGTGATTTGTATATAATATATACAAATCACATGTCACTTGCAGTATTATTTCTCACCCATCGGCGAGCTAATAGAATTTTGGATCTCAACATGAAAATTTAAATTAACAGGTACATGTGGAATGACTTTAGCAACAAATTTAAGTAGCGAAACAATAACATAAACAAAGGCAAAAGAGAAGAAAAATAGAAGATAAATGTGAGAAAAGTTTGGGTCAGCTAATTAGTAGATCACTATGCCATTTACGTTTTAGTCGACGTCGATTATTATATTATAATATGTTAGCTCACTTGATAGTGGCTCCCACAATAAAGTTACTATATTAAAAAAAAAAAAAAAAAAAAGCCGTTCGTTAGTTACCGACCGACAAGGACGAAAAAGCCCATCGATATTAATTTATTCCAATTCATTATTAACAAGTGGTTATTTTTGCCAAGTTGGGATTAATTGGTGCAGATACTCATGTCCTGACACACGGGTGTTGAGAAGAAAGGACTCCAAGAGAATCATTTTCATTGGGTACATATAGAACTAGAATTGTAGAACTGAATGAACGGATTGTAAATTTCAGATAAACAGCACTTCCCTGAATCGATACATTGAAAACATAATGGGGTGAAATAATATTATTATTATAATAAATATTATTGGATAATTTCACACGAGTTTCAAGAACGAAAGGTCCATGTCTGCAGAAATATGAGTTTTTCCCTATGTGCGACGGCGTTCGAAGGGTTAACTTTAATCTGTTTCGATCAGACAAGCGCTTTAGCCAAGTCTTTGTAGGCATCAGTACTTTACTGATTTCTGTCCTTCACTGGATGACTCTTTGTCCGAAACGGTTTCTCAAAACGGCCCATTCGGCGTCCATTTGATTGCAGTGAGGCAGCACCTTCAACATTTGTATTTCAATGTTGTCCCTCCTGCTGCAGTCACGCTTTGTAGTAAATGCTGTCTCATTTACCAACTCTATCGCAATCGTAATATTATCATTTAAAGGTGATAACGATAGTATTGAGTCTTGTGAGAAAATTAGGAAGTACGAGACACCTACGGTATCTACGGTACCTTTAGTTTATCCCTGGACGGACTGTGTGATGAGCTCAACTGTGGCAGGGAAAAACCTTTAGTCGATGTAACTACACTCACGTCCCGAACGCTACTAGTTCCAATTCGCTAGGGACTAGTTCTAATTTGGAAAACTCATACTCTCAGTGTTTTCCCGCTCATTTTACCTGTTCTTAAATCGTCCTTTGGCGACGCCCTTATCATGAATCAGTGCAGTGACGCACTGACCAGACTTGACTCGATCTACAAGGAGGCTGTGACAAGACCAGACGCGTGACTCGAATCAAAAGCGCATTCAGAGAGACGCTGGCCCACAGCGACCGTAGATCAGGCGACTCTGATTCCCCATTACGTTGATTTCCTTGCAAAACTCTGCCACAACATTAAAACCTCCGGTGGCTCAGGTCATGCGCCAACGGTCTGGTAAAGTCTGGTCAGGCTCCAGTTTCAAGCGCCGTTATTCTGAAGGGGACCGATGTATGCCCAGCTGCATAGCCCATCCGATTCTTATTGGAAAAACAAATACCTTGAGCTGGAAAGGGTGAACAAGCTCTTGAACCCCTCCTCACTTCATCACCGTTAGAACTCATTTTCAACTGTAACAGAATGAAGAATGAGGGAGTCTGCAGACATACTTTCTCGTAACGGCCTGTACACAGGTAGGCCATGTTTACCCACCTACTCCAACTCTAACGTAAGCTGTGGATCAACTGAGCCTCGCAGTAACTGCCCCATGTGTTCATTACTCCCTTTGGAAAACAAGAAATGCACCCACCCTCTTGGAGAGAAAATAAACCGCCAGCTGTAGAATAGTAAAAATATTAAATAAATGCAGTGTGTGGTGCATCCTGATTATGGAAGCCTAGCTTTGTAGTAGAATTCAAGTAGATGAGGTGGCCTTTTTTTGTTCAGTATTTCGTACTCACAGTTTTCTTATGGGTAAGTGAGTTTTCTAACTTTCGCCTTCAATTTACAAATAGGTTTAGCTCTGTATTTTTATTGGAGTTTCAATTAATTATCCCAACAAAATCTTCATTAGGTGACCATCTGACGATCTTTTATGGTAGTTTCAACCGTTCAATCATAAACAAGTAAGGGAGGTCCGACGTTTGCAGTCAGATTTCCTTCCCAAGCGTTCGCGGTGTTCCCCAGTCTACTAGGACTTTAGAAGTCGGTGTTGCTGGCGCAGAAAAGTGGCCACAGACATTTCGCTGACCGTCGGAAAATTACACCGCAAACAAACTTATTGTCAGAAGGTACCACCGCAGTAGGTACGTAGTGCCGCATCCGTTGTCTCCACGCCCGGTTTCTTCCCAACTTACAAAAGTTTAATTCAATCTGAAATAGGTTTAATTAGATTGAAAATAGCACATTTTGAAAACAGCCAAGTCCCATTAAATGAATCTTTTTGCAGGTTAAATTAAACATTGGGCACATGGATTTGAACCTTTACCAGATAACGTAAATTGAATTGATCTTTCGTTTTCGTTGTTATTTTTAATGTTGAACCTCCCCTGTGAGGGCTGCACACGGTGTACTTAACAAGATTTCTGAACTCGGAGCTAGAGAACTACAATAGTACTCTATTGTACTAGAGAACTCTTGATAATCTGGCAGTTTGTTAGTCCGGAACGTTTGATATTCCGACGCCTCAAGGTAACGACGACATCTAAGTCCACTAACAAAATCCTAGAATACGTTAAGACTGCTGAGGAAGACTTGAAGGGGAGAGAGGCCGTGAGCGTTCGGTAATGGTTTATGCAAGAGCGTGCGTGACACCAGGTTTACGAACAGGAACGATTTTCAGGCAAGCGATGGCCCGGCTTAATCGTTTTAGACTGTAATATACTACAGTATTACTATTTAGTACGATATTACAAATCAGTTAATATTGTATTGAATTTTAACTGCAAAAAAACTACCTTTCTTATATATTTTTGACATTTTATGTCTTTACTCTGGCACGTAACTCGAAAAACGTCACACTAAAAGCGTCACACGAAATCGTCACGAAAATTTCTGATGATTTTCGCTTACAACCGATTCGTTGCTACGGAACTTTATCGTCGCCAGTTATCATCGTACAAAAATCGTTCACCACTCGTTGGATAGCTCTCGATTTACCTAACCATATTACGTTAACCACTGCGGAGTGCGTGGTCGACAAGCTGCGGTATGAGCGTGATTGTTTAAATAATTGTTTACACACAGGTGATCATTCTCAATAATTTATATTGTCAACACGAATGCAAGATTCATATACGTTTCTGCAAAGACATAAAATGTCCCAATATGTAGCAGACTCGTATGCAAGCATTTAGTTTTTTTAAAAACTTTATTGGATATTTCATTACATTACAGTCGGGAACACGTCATGGTAATAACACATAAAATATTGTGCATGGAAAATGAGTGCTGTTCTTCGATAGTCCTACGTCCTGAGTGGTGCTTCCTTTACAAGCGACGAAGAAGTTAGAGGAGGAAGGTTCTCGGTGCAGTTCAAAATTATTGGATTAAGATGGTCTGACATCGAGTCATGGAAGCGGTGGTATGATTTTGCAATGACCTCGCCATTCTGGGGTACGTCCAAGAAATAACCACCTGAATCAGTCAATTCATACGATGAAATATCATTTCACATTTTGGCAGGTAGTTTGAACTTGGCTGAGGGTAGTTCTGGTACTATATCTCGGAAATTCGCTCATCAGGTCATACTGAATGAATCCACTTCTCCACCGCTACCCGTCTCTTGTCAAATCCGTCCCCTTCCACGTCATTTTGGCGGTTTTGGAGCGGGAGGTGGACCCGGGGAGACCCGTACAAATCCCAAAGGACCTTCAGGGGACAAATGACATAACCGCCGCCCTAAAGACCCCCCTCACAATATCGTCATCTTCTTGTTCTTTTTCTCGACAGGACTCAAGCCTAATTAGTTAGAACAATACTGTTATCTCCACGATAGTGTCAAGATGGATGATGGACGTGTCTCATTTATTCGACTTATTCTGAGACGCCTCTGAGTAATTATCCTCCAATATTTCACTCTCCTGCAATTAATACACACTAAAGATTTCTGGATCATTTCAACGAATTCGCAAACTGAATAATACGTTCTGTTGTAGTGGGCTCATATTAATTAGTTTTGATTTTTTATAAGCTCTTGAAAATAAATCCGTTCTAGGGCGTCCTTAATCCATCCGTTGGCCCCTTGGGAAGGTCAAAAGCTATAAATGAAAACTGTGCGTAATTTATTGATTATAATTAAAAAGTCATCTTCACTGATGAATCCAAAACTGGTAGAACTGGATGAGGTAGCAAAGTTTAAATTATTACATGAATCCGAGTCGGTGAGTATTAATCAAGGCCTCAATCAAGTAGTTTCCTCCATAAGAACCTTTTAATTGTGTATTCGACTATTACTGGTACAAGGGTGTGCATCAACTCAACTTATGCAAACATTATATGGACACCGCTGCTTAATATCGCGATTACTTTGAGCAGTGCAGCCCCAAAACTTCGCTCTGTAAGTCCAAACTGATTTGAGTAGTTGATTGTACAACTTTACATGGTTCTGAATCGACATTTTGAGTGACGGCCCCTTAACCAATCCATAGTTCTGAATTTGAGTTCTCTCCGTTCTTTTCAAAAATGCGCCTTTCAGCGCAGCGTTGCATCCAGAGCCTTGCCAAGGTGTTTGGACTCATTGGCATGTGAAATTACCAACTGGTACCATATATTCGATCCGTCGGTAGGTGCCATCAACATGTACCGATTTAGCCCCATTCATTGAAGGAAGAAAGTGAAGGAAAACCCTAACCGCTGCCTGCTGATGAAGAGGGAGTATACGGTGAAAAGGGGTCAAGTAGTGCGGCGGCATCGTTTTAGGCAATTGGCTTCACGACCCTCAGACAACCCTCCTTTTCACAGCATCCCGTGGACCCCTGAAATCTCGATTCCCCTTCCTTCCTTGGCCTTATTCCATTGCTTCCAGGCTGATGATGAATCACGTATAGGGATGTTTTCAACCACGCAAACGAAGGCATTAATCTCGGTTCAAAACGCGGTTCAACTCTCAAACCGAGATCGACCTCTTGTTCCCGGGGAGGGTATGCAATTATACCCACCCAGAGGGATGTACTGGTCTGCTTTCACAGGCTTGGCCATCACCAGTGTGGTGGAATAAAAAACACGGGAAGGAAGCAAACTTAGCTACGTAAAAAAATGGGACCAACGCCATTCTTCATAATATTTTGTGTATAATTCCGGCAAAACTACTTTGGCGCCAGCCGCTTGCGCCTCAGTGGGCGCAATTTGCACTAACTTCATTTTTCCAAACGGGAACCTCCTTTTTTTAGGACTAATGAAAATTTGACACCTCAATCAATTTTTTCACGGCGCGCTACCAGCAACCGCACAACCGTGAATTACAGAAAGATCTAATTTTTGGGAACCCAGAGTGTGGCACATGAAATTTCATTATTTTTCGACTCTGAATCCCGCGGTGATATCAGTTTTTTATTGAATGAATGAATTCATTCCATAATAATAATAATAATATTAATAGAAATACAAAAGTAAATTGTTCACTTATGAAGAAGCTGGAAATACCCCTAACCATAGGATGGTCCTGTGCGGTTTGACTTGATTTACCCGAGATTACAGACTAAAACATGGTTGTTTCTCAAGAAAAATCACCTTATTCTAGCTGTTGGTTATTTTAATTTTAGTTAAGTAGATGACTTGTTAGGGAGGCGGGTTGGTAACTAAATTATTTTGTCGATGTTAGCTGAATAAGGAAATGAGGGAGGGTGATCCACCACTCAACAGACACCCTGTATATCTATATAATAGATTGCTGAGTTGTTCAGCATATCCATGTCTGCGCTTATGTAATAGGTATATATAAATACCTAATTACATATTTACCTACATACCTAATTACATATTACATAAATACCTAGTTACATAATATGTAAAAAACTTGGTAGGTTTCCAAACCATTTCGTTCCTTGTTCATGAAAATCAAGGGAATGAATTTTCATAATGCCCGTGACAAATTAGGTCCTAGTGGTAATGCAATGAAGCTAGATAATTCAAACTATCGAAAAAAAGTGAAGGTATTATTAGGTTAGGTATCCAATGAGAAATAGTCGTTGAAGGTCGATAGAACGAGTGTGTTTCAAATTGAGGACGAAAGACCCACCCGGTGGTGAACAAATAAGCGACTGCTACACCAAACTAGCGACTAAAAACACATCCAAGAGAGCGAGTGGACAATAGAGAGCAAATTTGCTAATTAGGTTATTCTATGTTAAGTGTACATTTCGACATCACTTTTTCGTATTGGAGAAACGGTTGTTTCACTTATTTTACAATTATTATCGATCCATGAGAGGATACTCATGACTATCATTGAATTGAATTATCAGTTCCAGGGTGATTTCAATACGTTCACATCACTCTCTGGTTTTTGGTTGGGGAGTAAGTGGGGAAGTGGTGGGAGAAGTTCTTTCTATAAATTATATCCATCGGAGACAACGCAATGTCCAGTTTGATGGTGTTGGTTGGTCAAAACGATTACAGGTTCTTGAATCTGATGTCCTAAAACGTATTGCAACATCTCAGGATAAGCAAAAGAACATCCACGGTGATCGTAAGAGATGTAGAAAACATGCATGGATGATAATAATAATATTATTATTATTATATGATAATATTATAATCATTAGGAACAGAACAATTCAGAAAATTTCATTATTTTCGCACCTTCATTGTACGTTGTAGGACTTGTTGCCCGATATTCTGAGACCCTCCCACAATCAACTACTGCATTGTATAATGTAATTGGTAGAAAGTAACCTTACGAAAACCACACAGTCAGGCGTACAACAATCCTGAAATGGCTTCCACCCTTTTCCACTCCGTCAATACTCAAACTAATACGAGGTCGCTACTATCGAACAACAGAATTGAATTCACATCGGTACTTCCAAAATATCGCACAGGTTTCCACACTCAAGTGAGTTTCACCCTCAGCGGAGCCTACACAAATAATTAATTTCTCTGTCAGCATACAATCATTTCTACTGTAAATACAATACCTATTCACTGGATGAGTGGTCAATGTGTTACAACTCGAGCGGACATTCGATTAATCCGTGAATAATTTCGCTGATGCGAGCAAAAGTACAGAGTACTACAGAGTTAACTTTGAAATGCAGGTAAGCCGAATGAATAACAAACGCCGTTGATTATGCGGGAGGTTTGTTCCGTACTTTGTACTTTTGCCTGCATCATCGAAATTATTCAATTCATATAATAGGTATATGAATTGAATAATTTCGATGATGCAGGCAAAAGTACAAAGTACGGAACAAACCTCCATGTAGGGTTGGGTGGTTACTCCGTAAGTCATGATTGAGAGTATAACAATATGAATTCCCACCAAATCTTATATTTTGGTGGGAATTCATATTGTTATACTCTTAATCATGACTTACGGAGTAACCACCCAACCCTACATACATCATTATGATTTCAGTTACAATTCAAGATAAAGATATTAGCTGATGTATGTATATTGATTACAATTGATTGGTGGTGAGTACGATGTAATTTTAGACCGAAATCACTGAATCAAAATTTTGGTTGGTGACATTCCATAGAACCGATCTAGTAAAAACAAGATTGCATAATGCCAACGCCATATTTGGTAAAGGGTTGCGAACGTAATTGGTTGTAATAACGTAAAGTTACGTAGTGCTGGGACAATAATGGCTGCAGCTGTTTGATCTAATTGAATTTTGAAAAAGAGCAAGTAAAAACCCCAGAGCTAGATCTATTAACTATTTTGTAACTATTTGTAACTATCTGTAACTATTTTGTATTGATGTATCTATACATCAATACAAAATAGTTACAGGGTATTTAGTTTATTACAGGGGCGGTTTCAAACTTTGCCTTTTCAAAAAACACTTATCAAAATACTTCAATCTAAATTCACTCAAAATTGGGATCTCCATAAAGAAAGTGGTACAACATGTGAAGGAAGGGTACAACAAGAACTATCAAAGTCATTATTTTGACGCAAATGAGATTGTCATGCCATCTAGTAGCTGGTTCCAATAACAATCGCAACGTGAATCGAAACCGAGAAAAATGATCGAGGTATTCGAGAAAATGAAGGTAGAAAAAACCCTGTGACAGCAAAGAAAAATCAAGGTCCGCGCCGCGACTGGGAAGAAGGATCAATGTACACAGTTAAAGCTGTCTTCGTATCTTCCCTCTGTGTTGATCGTTTTGCTGTAAAGTTCCTCAAAAACTGGACAAAAGCCAACACAAAAGTAAGCTCAAAACCTCCCTGAAGAATTGGACATGAAAAACTACACAGAATGTTTTCGTTTCGATTCGTTTTGCTGTAAAGTTTCTCAAAAACTGGATTTGAATCAACCTATTGTTGACTTTCAAGCCTATGCAGTTATTTCTGATTTCACGGTTACCTATCCCCTCAAATACATTTACTGGCAGTTGGCGATGCTGCTGAGTTTTCTGAGATTTCATTCACATTGCCAGATACATGTTACTTAACCCCAACAGCACTTTAGCCATTCCGTCATCATAATTATCAATACATATATAAGTACATAAATATGTGTTGTCCCCAACCGTTGCAGTGCACTGCTGAACAAAACTAAGGGATCACTGTAGAAGAAAACTCAGTTTCGAATTTATTCGGATAAATGATACACAAGTGAATGGACGCGAAATGCACTAACGTAACGCTAACAACCGCGCCGTCAGTCGAGCGTTCCAGGTCGAACTGCAAGCTATCTGACAGACAGTCGACAACGATCAAGAAGGTAGTGGACCGCTGTTGACAGTGGTTGGACGGCGTTGTCGGACCTGGAACGAACCTATGATGAGGCAATAACTGAAGCAAGACCGAAAATTTTGAGGTTTTTGGGCTCGAAGCTGCAAACTACTGCTAACAACATACCAAAAATGAGCTTACTGCAATTTGTCGGACCTAAACATCCGCGGTGGCCAATTCTGCAAAACCATGAGACAGGTAATGATCTGGTCGTCGACAAACTCAACACTCCCGTCACACCTTATAAAGCAGGGGATTTATAACTTCATTTATGACTGTCTTTAAAAGTGGCGCATATTCAAACCGACAGAGAATTTAATTTCCCAGAACTACAACGTCTTTCAAACAAATGACAGATCGGAGGAGACAGCGATGTTTCATCCAATCAGCTCATCCGCCCACCGTTTCGTCGAGGGCCGGAGCTCCCGAAGCCTTTGTTGTCGGGCGATTCGGGAGCTGCCAACAAGAAACCTTTTGAAGGCGAACAGGTGTGCGGCCGTTCGTAACAATCCGCTTGGGAGAGAATTAGTGAGGGTGAAACACAAACAAAGCTAAATATAGTGAAACAGAAATAAGGGCAGAGGGAGACCGCAGTTAACAGAAGGATTTTTAAAGACGTATCGACACACGCAGCGGGTCATTTATCGTCAAAAGGGGTTGACAAACGGGATTCGACGGTCTTTTTTTAACACTTTATCCTCCGTAACCACACTGGGTGTTTTCACGTGTGAAATCGTTCAAATGAGCCGTAGTTAATATGTGTGTAATTTTTCAAAAGCAGTGGGAACAAGTGATTCTGTCAGTGATGTTTTCAGGGAGCCAAATAACTGAAGTTAACTTGTTTGACCTCGTTTGACACGCAGGAAATAATTATACTGCTCTATTCTTCCAATAATCTCTTTTCGTTTTATTTTTATTGAAATTCAAATAGGGTTTATTAGGGCCCTCTACACGTACGTTCTATCGCGGATGCTCAGGAGCGTACGGGATGACGTGCGGGGATGCTCGCACACCCAATCACGCGTGCTTGTCATGTTGCAACTTTTTGGACCCGTTCCTTCGCTCGCGATTGCGCTTACCCGTTTCTCTTGGGAGGGAAAGAACGACCATGTAAAGGCGATAGATTGTGTGAAAATGGCGCGTGTTGGAGTGTATGAAAAACATAAACCCTCAGCTTACAGGAGAAACTAAGTCAAAAAACCTAAAGATAATATTACATATTATGTACTTATAATTTTTCAAAAAAATTTATTCCCTCAAAGTTATTCAGGGGTTTCCATACTTTTGGAACGTCCTGTATAGGGTGATTTTAGTAACACCGAATTTAAAATGTTAATGACTTTATTAATGAACATTAAATTGAGTTTAAGAAAACCATACTATTGAAATCAAAATTTCTTCGTATTTGTGAATGAAAAACAATATCCGGCACCACTACTGCGTCTGCGTGCGTGTAATCTTTCAGTAAAGCTCACTGCAGAATTCCACATCAAGGCTTTCAATCACTCGACGAATTTGTTGCTCGAGCTGCGTTGTGGTTTGAGGTTTGTTTTTATACATTTTATACTTTGGACTTGATGAACTTCCTTAAGAAAAGTTTTTTTTGAAGAAAACACAAACGGTGGGTACAGCTTTCGTACAAGTACGCAACCACGAGGGACATTTTATGTCTTTGCGCCCCCTCCCATCAGAAATTTATATGAAGCTTGCATTCGTGTTGACAATATAAATTATTGAGAATGATCACCTGTGTGTAAACAATTATTTAAACAATCAAACTCATACCTCAGCTTGTCGGCCACGCACTCCGCTGTGGTTAACGTAATATGGTAAATAATAGGTAAATCGAGAGCTATCCAACGAGTGGTGAACGATTTTTGTACGATGATAACTGGCGAAGATAAAGTTCCGTAGCAACGAATCGGTTGTAAGCGAAAATCATCAGAAACTCCGTTACATGTCCCGCGTTACATTCCCGCGTTACATTTTCGAGTTTATGTAGCAAAGTAAAGACCTAAAATGTCAAAAACACAGTTTCAAGAAATTTAAAGTTCTTCTGATTTTAGAAGTTGGATTGCTTTGGCTCGGAAATAGCTAGAGCAACCTAATTTGAGGCAGTGGTCCTTCATGACGTTTTATTTATACAACGACATATATGTCTGACGACAGATATATATCTGAATATATTTTTCTGAAAAAGGCACTTGACTTAATGAATTTCTGCTGGATAAAAATTTGATATAGCACGACTTTTATTTCTCTTTGCCATTTTTGGATGTTTTCCCATCGAAATACCTCATAATAACACATTTTAAAAATCAATAATAATTGTGTTATTTTTTAAATTACAATAAAATGCAATAAGCAGAGTGAAAAGGAAACGGCACACCGACCTGCCTACACCTCAAACAGAATGCTTAACGTAATTACCAGTTTCGCCATCTCAGAGCGCAGTACAACCGTTCCTACATGTAGACACACATTCCTAAGTAGGACCGATACAAATTTGTCTTTTACAACGGTGTATAAATAAACGGTGTACAAGTTTTCGTCATTCAAGGGGGCAAGTGCGGGAGTACCTCAAGGCTCGCCGCTGTCTCCCCTGCTGTACAGTCTTTACTGCCACGACTTCCCTGTCTCCTTGGCAACAATTACTGCTCAATATGCGGATGATACTGTTATTCTGGCAGCAGGAGACACGGTGCGAAAGGCGGAGGGATATTTGCAACATCATCTTGATGAAGTGAGCCAGTGATGTCAAACATGGAAAGTCAAGATAAACTTAGCAAAATCATCACTGATCACTTTCACTCTCCGCCGAGGATCGCTCTCGAACCTCAACCTCGCCGGGGATTCAACACCACACAAGTCTGAAGTGCGATACTTGGGGCTGCTGCTGGACCGTCGACTAACATGTAGAGGACACGTCAACCGCACTGTGAGCGAGATGATTTGAAGCTCAACAACAAAAGGCTGATATACACGTCGCTCATCCAACCAATATGGGCGTATGCGTGGGAAATCTGGGGCTCCGCCTGCGCAACAACAGTCCAAAAAGTGCAAACCATGCAGAATAAAGTACTGAGGTAAATCTGCGGAGCACCATGGTTCGTCCGGAATGAGGTCCTCCATCAGGACCTGAAGATGGAGAAGGTGAGGGAGAAGATTGAGGTGGCCTACAGGGCACTCAATGATAGAGCTGTGGGACACTTCAACCCTGAAGTCGCATGCTGAAGAAGAGACAGCTGAGGGACAACAACTCAGATGCAACATTTTCATAAACACACACATCAAGACACAATTCAAGCAACATACAACTGACACAAACACCACTCCCTCCCCACATTAGCCTTCCAGGCAATATCGCGAATAAACTGACTGATTAGGTACCTTGGTTCTCTGAACGTTCTCGCGAGAGTGATTTGAGCATAGTATCCATGGGAATGCATCATGTGAAACGTTACAAAACTGTGTGTTGTATAGTTATTAACTAGAATTTGTGCGAACCTGCTTGTATCAGAAACAATCTAAATTTATGAATCACAGTACATTATTCTGGAGAAAACTATCAATTCTTGAGTGGTTGCTGGACACTGCTCTAGTGACCTCCTGACTAGCATCGGCACTACGACTTTTAGTAGGTGAGAACGTCCATGAAATAGCCTTTTGAAAACAGGTCGTAATTCATTAATTGTTTTCCGCTTTCAAAACGTCTTCGGACCTCGGAGTTGCCCCAAGTGATTCATCGAACCGTTGGGAACCAGTCGATCGCGATGATTGAATTGACTTCCAGACAAAAACTTCGGGAACCCCCCCCTCGTATCGTCCATTTCTCTCTCTCTAGAAATGGAATCAATTGAAAGGATGAATTATGAAAGTCGGTGTTGCCTTGTGCGTGTCCTGGACTGGTCATCACCAGTCACCAGTGATTGTGGGGTGTTGACGACCTCCGATGCCCACGACAAGCCATATTTGACGTGATCTAGTTTCCATTATGCAAACGTTTCTTTTGAATGGATCGGATCGCATTTATAAAACGAACCTATCATCGTTTATTAATTCCATCTCATCGTCATATCACGTGACAACTAGGCACCTCTACACTTTCCAACGGTTCTACCCACTCGAATATGAGCCGGTCATTTGAAAAACAAATCAGTAGTAAAATGCTACCGTCAATCTACATGTCGTTATTACCTACGATAACAATTATCTAAGTGTCCATCCTAGAGGTTGTTTATTTGTTATTTCCATTTCTGATGCAACTTCATTGTCAACCTTATCATTATAAGTTATAATTTACGACCAACTATCGATCAAATGCCGTTCTTCCCTCTGACTTAGGAATGGGCACATCAACGCTCACAAGTTGCAACAAGAGTTGTGAATAAGAAACGAAAATTAAATTACGGCTGTCCATAACAGCTTAATTTGAGCGTTGTGACCAACCTCAACAAGTTACCTCATCAAGTCCTAGCCGCGTCGTGCGTCAAGAATATATATATTCTTGACGCACGACGCGGCTAGGACTTGATATTGTCAAAAAAATACCACGATTTAACTTGTTAATATATATATATATAAAAATAAATACACATGATTTTTTTGTGTCTTTCGGCAGTGAATTCAGGATGGTCTGAAACGGATTTGGGTATAAAAACATTTCGGAAATTCGAGTTTTAAATATTTTCGACCGAGAACAATAATTGTTTCCTTTTCTTCGAAAATTCGCTAATAGAGGGTCAACTATGTTTCGTTCTCCGTTTTCTCCCATTCTTCTCCCGTTGTCGTATTATATCTATACACTTTCAATTGCACAGGTTCAATTATCGTAATTAAACTTTTATGTTTGGAAGTTCGGAAAATTGCTTGTTCTTTCGAGAACATTTTATTTATTTTTCAATTCGATATTTCGAAAAGTCTGAAAGTTTGGGTGGACGGGTGAAGCGGTGGGAGGGAACTCGTTAAGTTGAAACTCCGAGACTTAACCATCTCCTTCTCTCCCGTTCTCCGTAACTTGTTGACTTACCAACTTCTTGCTCGCCTCTGGGAAAATGTATGCCGAACATGTTTTTCGGGTCTGTTGGAAAATGTTCTTTTAATTAGTGTTCCGGAAGACACAGGAAGAAAGTAATTTAAAAGGAAGGAGTGAGAAAAAAATAAAAACCGGCAGTGAAGTAGACTGTTATAAGAAGTTCTTGCATGACACTAAGGAAGAAATACATTTGAGTATTGAAATATTTAAAAGGAACACCGACTCAGGGGACGGGGGATGAGCGTGGAAAACACCGGGAAACTTCTTCGTCGTCCATAATAGAAATTGATGGCTCTATTAGAAAGTTGCGTGCGTGCTTGGTCTCTATATTTCTTGAGACTGTCCGGGGGGGCCGCTCGGACCACCTGGAGGTTCGAAGGATTCATTTTGCTCTCAAAGCGAGCGTTAGCACTGACCTTCCTCCACGAACTGGGTTTCCATAAGAATCAACGTGAACGGACGGCAATGGACCTCCTTGAATTTGTGATCACTATTTTACCGTTGCTTCATTCTCTCTTTGAAATAATAGTAGTTTTATTGGAATGTGTCGACCATTCGAGTAAGAACTTTATCACAAGTGTTAGGATTACACTAATAGAATAGAATAGAATAAATGTTTATTGTGGAAATTAAATTTTGCAAATAACATTGGAAAAACATTATAGGACATGGCACTTCTGCAGCTGTCCGAGTAGCCAGTCTATCTAATTCACACCGTGCAATTTACATCAGCAAAAATTATATTTGATACAATAACAAGTGCTCTAGAAACATAACATAATTCAGCAATACTTTTTTCAAACATACAATATACATTTGGGGTTTCTTATTCTAAACAATATTAGTATGGGTTAATAAGAGTAGCTAACGTGATTTGTTTTCTGGTAGACGGGGAAAGTTAATTTTTAGTTAATGTCCATGTAAAAAATGATAAATATATAGATAATCTATTTGTTATTTTAGGTTATTTCAGCCCACGAAACTGAAATTTTCAACAAGGAAGCGTCGGTATTGTAATGCGTCACGTGCGAATAGGTATATTTTGTTCCAGTTTGGACCGTTCAATAGGTCGATAGCTTCGTCTGGTTCAAGCGTGCTTTTATCAAAAAATCTTACCCTGAACTCCGATATAATTGGACATACACATAAGAAGTGGTATCTGCTCTCCTCTTCTTGCCTGTTGCACATAAGACAAATAGCACTCTGCATAGTTGCATTCCAGGGTCTGGTATTGAGCCCCATTTACTCGCAACGCACCTTGGCTAATAGCTTGTACATAGTGTAATAGGATTACACTAATATACACATTCAAGACCACCAACCGCTCTATTAACGATAAAGTGCAAAGAAATTGAGTTATGCGGGGAAGTAACCAGGGAGTGTGTTTATGTCTTTCCCATACCTCAGAGTATTCCATTCCTCTCGCATAACTGCCCTGTTAAGGTAAAACGCCTCCATTCAAAATTCAAAACATTGCAGAAATTCGCCTCAAAGTTTTTTGCTGAAATCTTTGATGAAAGTTGACTGCAACTCATTATGAAACCCCATTTTCTGGTGAGATATCGATATGACTTTAACCAATTCTATGGTGAACAAAAACACGCCAATTAATCCACTTATAATCGATTAATTGCAGTTAAGGCGATTTTAAAATTGCCAGCTTCCGGTTTGGGATTGTTTGTTTAGGTAAAATGCCTTAAAATGCCCTGCAACAACGGGAGGGAATCGACGGTAGCTCTCCAGCGCTTAGCGCCCAGAGGTGACTTCAACATCACAGATCCTCCAGAAAATCGACTCATCAAAGACGGCACCCTAGAACATTCAAGACTTTCTCAACTGCCAGCCGTACAGTCCTCAATTAGTCAGCATCCCAATTCTAGTTCTAGTCCTATTTACCACACGCCAAATACTGCCACGACTCATCCCTCAACTTCTCCGCTCACTAGCCCTATGAATTCTCTTAGGCCTCAAAGAGAACGACGCCTGCCTACTCTATTAAAAACGGGGGGGGGGTTAATGACATGAGCTACAACACAGTTTTTACAGTCGTTTTCATACATTTAATATGCCATGTCTTATACAGTTTCCTTTTATTCTATGATTGTGTTTTTCCACTGTTGCGGCTTCAATTTGATTAAAGCCTTAGTTCTGCTAAAAGGTTTCTTCTTTCTATAAACAGAATGCCTAAAACCACACTAAAGAGCTCCTTTAATCGTTCTTCGGGCAATGGCTGAAGTACCCTAGGACGTATTCGTGTGTCTGATGTCTAGAATGAAAGGGGCTTACGGCTAGAGGCTGAAGCTAACGTCATCTTGACGACCTCATCCAGGTCCTGAGTACATACAGTACCTTAGCTTGCCGGTCAAAGTCTGGCACAAAGGTTTGGTGATATGAACAGAACCCGAGGACGGATTTCAGCTGCTTTTGATTCTCAGGGGCCGGCCAAGTTACCACCTTACCTGGATCCATAGCAATTGCGTTCTTGGAGATGACATTTCAAGAATCCATCACTTATTTTGGCATTCAACTTGATCTCCGCGACTCGAAATGTCTTAAATACTCTACTTATCCACCACGCCATACCGTGGGGTAATTGGTGAAAGTGACCAAATTACAGATTTTATACAAATTTTACAGGAGAGCCTTTCAAAGTTTCTCCGTCTTTCTAATTCGAGAAATGGACATTCAAAATCAGTATCTTCCTTCGTATTCTCTTTTATATGATCAAATGAAGCATTTAAAGCCTTACTAAATTTAAAATCCATCCAAAATCCCGTTAATATTGAAATTATAGTGATTTTTCTGCAGAAAACGGACTTGGTCATTAAACCAACCCAAATCTCGTTTGAGTGTATATAAACAGGAATCCACATAATGTGTAGGTCTGGCACTTGGTCAGTTTTACAAAACAAACTTCTGTATCCCCCGTAATAGTGAATTGAAGAAAAACCGACCATTTACCACCTGATGAATATTACATGGCAACGAAATGAGTGCACTCCTTTCATTGTCACTCTTACCAGCGGAAATCTGTCAAACCAGTGGAATCGATTGTACGAGTTAATGTGATCATGTGCAGTACGGTCATATATGAAGGTCACAATATCGTTCTAGAATAAATTATTTTGCCTTTTTTCTCCAAATTGAAGTAAAATATCATTATAAACCCGGTTCCAGGTTATATAAATCAACAAATTCTGCACCATATTCACCCGAAACGTGATTTTCTCAAAAAATGTCACTTGATCACTTTTACCAATCACCCCACGATACACTCAGAGAAGGTAGCAGTAACCATCAGAACATCATCCAGATAAACTTTCAACTGCCTTCCCCATTGCTAAGGTACTTCGTTACCGCGGTCGCATTCAAACATTTACATCATCAACCTGTTTCAATAGGAAATTGACTCATCTCGCCTCACAATCGAGCTGAATCACCTCCAACACGAGAAGGTTAAAGGAGAAAAGTAAAATTTCTCAGTTGTAAATTGGAGTGTTGGTGAAATCATTGAAAGGGTTTTTTTCCTTCTTCTTCAAAAAGAAGTAGATTTGTGAAAAAAGAAGATGAAGGAGAAAACCTGGAACTTAACAGAGATTCAGGAAAGCTGAATTTTTATTTCGCTTTCAATCAACTTTCGCGAAAGGGCGGACGAAACTTCGGCAATAAAGTTTGGGGAGGAACTCGGAGTTGGACCGACTCGCAAATCATCTCCTCTTGTTAGGGGCGAGTCAGAACCGCACGAAGGTTCGGTCGGATTGGCCTTATTAGTCCAGGCCTCCCTAACTAAAACATTTCAGGTCCGATTTCTGGTGTGATCACCGCTTTGCTCCGGTCACTTCCCATCGTCCGTCCGGTCCTTTGAGAACTAAACAAGGGTGAACTGATAAATTATTAGAGGGGCTGATTAAAACATTCCATTAAATGGGGGGGGGGGGGGGGTGGGGGTGGAATCAGTGATAAGAGGCGTCCGAACAAATCCAGGAGGAACAATATTTAATAGACTTACTCAACACCTGGCGTACGCAGATGATGTTGACATCTTTGCAAGAAAGGCCTCTAGTCTTGCCGGGACAATGGAAGAATTTGAACGCATGGCCAAAATTAGAGGACTACAAATGAATGAAACTAAGTCCTTGTACATGCTCTCTAGAAACCTCTAGAGAGCCGCCTCCAAGTCATCAAAACACTATTAACATTAATGACCATAATTTCCCAGTCTGTAATGAGTTCAAATATCTTGGCGCCTTGATAACAAAAGACAACGACGTTACAGTTGAAATTAAAGCACGCATCGCCGCAGGAAGTAGATGTTTCTGGAGCGTCCAAAAAGCATTAAAATTCCGTGGCCTGTCAAGAAAAGCCAAGCTAACAATTTACCGGACCGTAATAAGACCAGTTGTCACATATGGCAGTGAGACTTGGGTACTTACCCACAGTAGTGAACGGATGCTCAATTGCTGGGAGAGAAAAATGCTTCGTAAAATTTTCGGTCCAGTATGTGAAGGTGGAAGATGGAGAATTCGGCATAATAGTGAATTGAGGGCATTGTACGGAGAGCCAGACCTGGTGGCCTTCATAAGGAAGGCTTAGGTGGCTCGGCCATGTGCAGCGTATGGAGGAAGGTAGGTACCCCAAGAAGGCCATGAATGGAACGCCAGTTGGTAGAAGGATTAGAGGTAGGCCCCGACTACGTTGGATAGATGACGTAGAGGGAGATCTAAGCCAGCTCCAGATCCGAGGTTGGAGGCGAAGAGCATTGGATAGGAAGGACTGGAAGGATATAGTTGAGAAGGCCCTGGTCCTCCAAGGACCGTAGTGCCAAGAAAGAAGAAAAAGAAGATTAAATGGGGGGGGGGGGGGGTGATAACGGCACAGAATGAAATGGTTCGGGTAATGTTTGAAATGAATTGATGAAAACGATTTCCTTGATGATTCCACAATTTTATTCATGCATAGCCGCTAGATTCTGACGCGCGTTACCTTCGAGTTAATAGTCTCATTTGTTCTCCTGTTAATATTCTGATTTAAATTTTCACTGTATTATAAATATAATTAATTCATCTTATTCTCTGAAAGTAGTTCACATAAATAATAACATATCGTTACTATCATAAATATGAGATGGTGCCGAAAGTAAGGTGTAAGAAAAAAACAGGACTCGCCAGAGGGATCCGAGGATGAGCACGACAGGATTGACGATCGTCCAGTAAACCTAAAGCCTCCAAAACCACTAGTACCTAGTTGATAACGATAGTTTTATGGCATTGAGGTGGAAGCAATGGCTAAATCAATTCGAGTGGTTTGCCGTTGTAACCAACTTGTATAAGAAAAGTTCAGAGAAACAGGTTTCCCTCGAATTACTTCATCAACGAAATGTACCAAGATGTGCATTGGGATCACCAGTCCAACGGTCGATGAACCGTGGAACGAGATCCCTATTGCCGAACACTTTCTCACTCCTCGAGCCTACTATACTTCCCAATATAAAGAACGGACTTCAAGCTATTCCAGCAAAGAGGAAATTAGCGGAAGAAAGCCACACTCGAGTTTGACGAAGGGGAAGAAGTCGTCTATAGAGTGGAACGCCGGAATTTGCAACCTCCTACCACATTGAGAAGAGCACCTCAGCCTAGATATTTCATTATAGAGGATAGGACGGTAGACAATACCGAAGAAATTCGTGGTTCTTAAAGGAAGATCAGACAAGAACTTCAGTTGCCTCCATCAGTCCAAATGAGTGGCCCAACTTTATTAAGAGGATCAACCGGGACGGTAATCGATACCAACCACACGGTTATCGATACCAACCTCACGAGCTACTACAATAGTTTCATAATATGAGACATAATATTCTGATTTACTTTTTCACTGTTTTATAAATATAATTCATTCACATTATTCTCTAAAAGTAGTTCTTATTATTAATAATATATCGTAACTATCATAAATGTGAGAGAATGAACCTGAATTTTGTGGCTCACTTTGAAAGTACCAACATAATACCTTATTATTATTGAAGGAAACCAAATTTTGTAATAATCTCCTCCTTATAACAAGTAGGCGTAACAAAAGAATACCTATTTAAAAAAATAAAAAGAGTAATTTTCAAATAAAGAATAACTTTAGTCTTTATATAAACAATGAGGATCGGCCCTTTTGCATATCATTTAGCGAATATCTGCACCCTAACACGGGACATCCAAGTGATGAGCCGCTCGAAGAACCCCAGCTGTGTAATCTTGAGATGAGTAACCGTTGGTCCTAAATGAACTCCTCAATTCGATTGAATTCAACCTTTTCGAGTTTTTGAGGCGTTTTCGAGTTGATTTTCGGAAATTCCGATGAGTCAATCTAACTCAATTTTTTCCCTTAACCAGAATCGATTATAACAATTTTTCGACGTTTTTTAGTCGTTTTAGGTCTTCAGAAGGTCGATTTCATCTTAAATGAACCATTCAATTCAACCTTTTCGAGTTTTTGAGGCGTTTTCGAGTTGAATTTCGGGAATTCCATGAGTCAATCTAACTCAATTTTCTTTCTTAATCAGAATCGATTATAACAATTTTTCGACGTTTTTGAGTCGTTTTAGGTCTTGAGAAGGTCGATTCGGTCCCAAAATGAACTCCTCAATTCGATTCAATTCAACCTTTTCGAGTTTTTGAGGCGTTTTCGAGTTGAATTTCGGGAATTCCATGAGTCAATCTAACTCAATTTTCTTTCTTAATCAGAATCGATTATAACAATTTTTCGACGTTTTTGAGTCGTTTTAGGTCTTGAGAAGGTCGATTCGGTTCCAAAACGAACTCCTCAATTCGATTCAATTCAACCTTTTTTCGAGTTTTTGAGACGTTTTCGAGTCGAATTTCGGGAATTCCATGAGTCAATCTAACTCAATTTTCTTCCTTAATCAGAATCGATTATAACAATTTTTCGGGGTTTTCAAGTCGTTTTAGGTCATCAGAAGGTCAATTTCATTCTGAATGAACCCCTCAATTCGATTCAATTCAACCTTTTTCGAGTTTTTGAGACGTTTTCAAGTCAAATTTCGAGAATTCCACGAGTCAATCTAACTCAAGATGTAAAACCTGGAATCTTCTGTATGACAGGAAGAGCGGGCTACCTAGCCCGATGTTGTACAGATATATAAATAAAGTTATTCAATTCAATTCAATTTTCTTCATTAATCAGAATCGATTACCTATAACAATTTTTCGAGGTTTTCAAGTCGTTTTAGGTCTTCAGAAGGTCGATTCGGTTCCAAAACGAACCCCTCAATTCGATTCAATTCAACCTTTTTCGAGTTTTTGAGACGTTTTCGAGTCGAATTTCGGGAATTCCACGAGTCAATCTAACTCAATTTTCTCCCTTAATCGCAGTAAGAATATGTAATCAAAGATTGTAATTATAATTGGAGAATGTAAAGGATAGGCGAATATTGTTCGACTTCTATTTCTATGTATAAACATGGTCGGTTATACGTCGTAGTTTACCAGTGTAATCGACAGATCGCCATTAAGAGAATTCGATACGAGTCGGTAGTGGTTGGCACTTTCATTCCGAGCCTCGAGATACTTTTCGTATCGAATTGACGGAGTTGTTTGCCCTCATCGCTTTCATTGAGCGCAATGAACGGGGTTTCATCCTTTTTTATCAGCTTCCGATTGAAAACGGATGAAAAAGGAAGAAAATGTAAGAACCTCGCGGAAAAACCTCCTCGCAAAACTCTTTTCAATCGTTTTGACGGGTTCCACCTCGGACTGATGGGTGTATTTCATACGTTTCATACGTTAAGAAGGTGGAGGTTCGTTCACTTTGAGACGAGAAGATGAGTATCGTAAAAGCGGAGTGAGAGGAGGATTCCGACCTTCCCGTCGGCCGCTTCACATTTTCGGGTTAATGACGCGTGGAAATCAGGACACACACGGTTATTTAAACGCCCGTTGTTCCGCTGCTTTCCTCCCAAGTACTTTGAAACGGGGAAAAAAGAGGATTCGGTATTTGTTTTCCATTGAGACCCATCGTCTCCCGTCTTATTACACCTATAAAAACTCCGATTCCCGTTTCCATCTTCTTTTTTTTTCGTTCCCTTCGTATTCATGCGAGGGGAGCGCAAAACGTCTGCCAAGAGGGTGGGCCGTGTACCTTCCTCACACACCATAACGTGTAAACAATCAGTTTACATATTTAAGGTCGGTTGGTAAACTGCAAAATAACAGTTTCTATTATTACATTATAAACACATTATATTATAATTTACGTACGTACCCCTGCATACAGGATGAAAGTCGTTAGTGACGTTTTTTACTTGAATCGAGGTCTTTCCTTAGGCCCTTTTCATCCTAAATGATAATCTCAATTCGATTCAAAATAAACATTTAATCGAAGATCCTATTCATCCTGAATGACCATCCCGATTCGATTCGAAATAAATTTTCCCCCGTGTTTTTATTACATTTTCGACGTTTTTGAGGTCTTCTCGAAGGTACATCTCATCCTAAATGACTGTTTCGAATTGATACGTAATGAAAGTTTTTCTAGTAATGATACTGTTTCGAATTGATACGTAATGAAAGTTTTTCTAGTAGTGATAATATCTACTATATTATACCTATCTATCCTACCTATACCTATACCTATCTATATTATACCTACTATCTTCTGTTACGAACCGTGGAAAATTTTCAAGTTCACATTTCAAGAAAGTCTAATTAAAACACTCTGCAAAATCCAATGTTTCCCTAATTCCCCAAGAGTTCAAACAGTTTGATATTATATTAACTAATTAAACACTGAATGGATCGATATATCGATATTTTTGCCGATATATCGATATTTTCCCCCGATATTTTTTGGCTCGATATATCGATACATCGATATAATTTTTCAAACATCAGTCACCGATATTTTTTTTTCATAACCTATAACGTTAGAACCTCAACCTGACACACCTCAACCTTTGTTTGTTATTTCTTCAGTTTGGCTTGTTTTTACGCCACTATAGAAGAGTGAAGTGCTTTGTTTTTAGAGTCATTTCAGTTTAGTTTTTAGTTAGCTAGTTTTAGTTTAACTTTCCACAATGTCTGCTGTTTGGACCTTTTTTTCAAAAACGGCCGTTGGGGGACAGTGCAACTTGTGTGGAAAAAGTTATAAGACAAGTGGAAATACCACAAATCTTACCACCCATCTAAAAAATAAGCATCTTCATGCCTACAATAGAATTATTTCTAAAAAAGCCTAAATTGAAGGAAAAGAAGCTTTGGCTTCTACCTCGGAAGCTCCTGATGAAGCGATATTAAATGAAATTTTCATCTTACTAACGACCCAGTAGTAGAGCTCGAGCCTGTAAGTATACCAAATACAACTTAAATTTCAGTTTTGACTTTTGAATGTTCAATTTATAACTTCATTTAATTAGTTTGTTTGTTTTATCCATTCCGATAAAAAATCAAGTGTTTTTGTTCAGTGATGTTAAAAATCTATCGATATATCGAAATACCGATATTTTTTGGGCGATATATATCGATGAGTGATAGGATCGATAGGGTCAGAATGGATCGATAGAATGGGTCAGAATGGATCGATATGATGCGTCAGAATGGATTGATAGGAGGAATCAGAATAGATCGATGGGATGCATCAGAATGGATCGATAGGGCGAATCGGAATGATTTGAACGGATGTGTCAGAATGAATCGATAGGATGGTGTTCGACCGGGATTGGTATGTCAGTGAAAATAATGGCTTGGTATAAAATAGTATAACTGGGAAGCTATATTGGGAAAATGTACAGTTGTGTGGAGAGCGTAACGACTTGAAAGGATTCAACTGAAGGTTTGATCGGGGAGAAGAGCCCCCCTCAGGCGGAGGGGTCTGTACATGCGCATTGTCACCGCGCAGGGTGGCGATACTTGGAAGTCGTAACAATAAGATCACTGGTATTACACTGCCCTCTTTCTCTTATTGTGCTTTCCGGTATAGAGGGAGCATCGATGTATATACCAACTATGTATATACATCGATGAGAGGGAGTTGACTGGAAGGTTGACAATATTCACATAATAGTATTATAATGCGTTGTGTTGGTATGGAAGATGTCTGGGCTAAGGTACGGTCAATAAGCTAGGTAGCTCTTCGGCAGGACCGGACAGATGTGTCAGAATGGATCGATAGTATGCATCAGAATGGATCGATAGGATGGGTCAGTATGGATCGATAGGAGGGGTCAGAATGGATCGATAGTATACATCAGAATGTATTGATTTCATGTGTAACATGTGAGTATAACATGAGTATAACTCACTAAGTTAAGTCATGAGAAGAAAAACGAAGAAAAAAAATAATTCTGCTGTAAATGTAATTTCAGTTTCAATCAAATTTCCATAAGGAATTTGGTTTTATTTGACGAGCAGTCAAGTCGTGCGTATGGGAGATGATTAAATGATTTTAGTCTTGATTTATCGTTGATGATTAAGACTTTGTCACTTTGATCCGACATCTCAACTACCTCCGCCGTCACTCACCTTCCATCGCTTCTCCCGCGTTTCATCGGGGGACGGTGATCCCGCAGACATTAATTGGCCCTCCTCCACACCCTCCGGTTCGCTCCCCCTCTTTAGTCTCTCCACCATCTTCGTCCCCCCCCCCCCCAACCATTCCCACCATCCTCACACCATCTCGACTCGCTCCTCCTCGACCTCCTCCTCCTCCAGAAGGTTAATTGTTTTCACTCCCCCTCATCTTCCAGCTTCCCTCCGTTTCAGATAAGGCCTCAAGTCTCCTCTCCCCCCTCCGTCATCACGAGGGAATTGACAAATCCCAAGTGTAATGGGGTTGGAGAACTCAGAACCGCCGTAGTTACGACTTACACATCCGCTGACTGCTCAACGCGACCAAGTGACAAATTCTCAGGCGAAGCGTCGAATTTAAAAATACGGAACCATGACGATTCTCAGTTGACGATATGAGCGCCTGCACCGAAAAATGGCGCCTCAAGCTTAATGAACGGAAATCTACTCACAATAACTTTACAAAATGATGAATGAACAAAACATTCGCTACGCTAATAATGCCAAGTATTTAACCCACTAGTGGACGCTTAATAAGAAGTGCAACTATGTGCCTGCTTACCTCAATGGCCATGCAATCCCACATGCTAACCAAGCAAAATATCTTGGAATGACACTTGATGACAAACTGAGATGGAAAGAGCATGTAAAGAAGAAAAAACCGAGCTCACAGTAAAATTCAGAAAAATGTACTGGCTTATGGGTAGGCGGTCAAAAATGTCTATTCATATCAAGCTCATTCTGTTCAAACAAGTCCTGAGACCCGTATGGACCTGTGGTGCACAATTGTGGGGATGCACTGCACCTAGAAATCGCAACATTATTCAGCGCTTCAAGAATAATGATCTGCGTTCATGCACAGATGCATACAGATACTTTCGTAACGACTGATTACACTACGAGCTTCAAGTGGAATCGGTTAATGAGGTCATACGCAACCAAGCCATCAACCACTTAAAGAGGCTACAAGATCACGTCAACGAGGATGTTGTCCGACTCCTAGACACAAATGATCTACTTTGATGAGCTTGCTCAACTAATGTGAAAACGTTTGAACAATATAAGACTAAGTGATGTACTTTAGTTTTGAACATTTAATTTAAAATTTAACATACGAATATTGCTTATAAGTTTACTTGTATATACTTGGCGCAATAAAATATATTTAAAAAAAAAAAAACTAGTGGACGCTGAGAGGGACTCCATGCCGCATCTGTGCAAAGTCTGAGATAGGGCGGTAAATCTTCGTTTGATATCGTTGACGGACCCTGACGTATTCCTGAAAAAGACCCCCCCACCACAAATGTTCCTCATTCAAATTTTGTAGTTTAATTCCTCGTGTCAAACCTTGTCAAACACCCGGGTTTGACGTCCAGAAAGGTGGCAGAGCTTATTAAATAATAATAAATAATTAAATAACATTTTTATTTTCCTCAATTGATTTGTCTATTAGCTCGCAATTCTGTGAACTTGATCTATGTTATGTTCGTCTCAAAAGTGTCTCGTTGAAGCTCGTCAACCTGACGAATTCCCGACGTATTTTTCAATTGATCGAGCACAGTTCCAATTTCCGCGAGTTCTAATCAAAGTGCCAATCCGCGTATTGAAGGTTAAAGAATGTGTGCAGGTTTTGTCACCGAATGCTCATTTGTGTTTGTCAAGGATCATCCATCAATCCATCATCGCTCACCTGTTTATTTGTTTTTCATCACCTTCCAGAGCGGAGTTCCGCACGCTGGTGACCAAATCCGTCGCTTGAATCACTCATCAACACATCGCGGATCATAATTTGACGGATTCTACCTTTAAATAACTAAATTCATCATTCCCACCCAACCTGTACGTCAATATATTTCACAAATTATATGATTAAAGGTATAACGTATATTTATATTGATTCACTTTGTTCTCTATATCAGCACAACTTCTCAGTACAACCACAAAATCTGCTCAAATTCGTACAATTATTACTTATCAAATCATCACATGTTCATCAATTTCATGTTGAGGATATTGTAGACAATCCATGGATGTTTCAATGGTGATATTGCATTATGATTCCTCTTTTGCTTGACGTGCTCGTTCCAACGCAGGTTTGCAGGTATTTGGCCTCATTGGCATGCAGAATTACTTGGCAGTGGTTGCTCATATTCGATCCGTCTGTAGGTGTAATCAACATGTACCGATTTACCCTCATTTATTTTGATCCTCCACTTGACTGCCCAGTCTTGCAGTCTCGTGGTTTGGAAATAGATTCGCAGTTGTTATTACTAACAGCCAGAATGTCAGTGTCACCAGCAAATGAAGCTGTATTTCCTTCTCTTTCGGGCAGATCGCTGGTGTTCAGTACGTACAAGATTGGACAAGTACGGTGCCTTGAGGTACTTCAGCTTGGATCTTGTTAGCTTCCGAATAGGCATCATCTTGTTTGATCTGGAAGTATGTATCAGTTAATTTAACGTTAACGTTGTAATTTAATCCTTCATGACATTCCTTGGTTAACCACCAATGCTTGTGTAACATCAAGGAAGATGGCTGAGCAAACTTTTCGTTCCTCCAGAACTTTCTCAATGAAGCTTGATCCGGTGCACTTGATCAATTGTCGAGTGCTTTTGCCGGAAACCAAACTGGTGAGCTGATATTAGATTTTGTTCTTCCACGATTTTTGTTAACCATTTCAGCATAAGCTGTTCAAATAACTTGGAGAGCACTGGCGAAAGAGATATTGGTCGTTACGATGACTATTCCTCTACTGGCTTTCCAGACTTTGGAATCATGTTCACTTCTGCTAGTTTCCATGAGTGCGGTACGTGGCTGATGGCTGAATTGATAATTTGTGTGATCTTTACCAGGGCTTTTCTTAGGATTTGCTTTAGAACTTGTCCTGTAATCAGGCCCTGTGCTCCCTTTATGTTGATTTCAGTCCAGATTTTACGTTGTACTTCTTTGACTGTGACCAACGGTATATCCATCTCAAGATCACACAGCTAGTCATCACTTAGATGTCTAGTATTAGGGGTGAAGATATTCGCTGAGTGACTTGCAAAAGGATCAGCTTTTTCCTGATTGGTTATGACCCATTTTCCAGTCGCGGCATCTTTGATGGGTAGAGCTTGGGCAAAAGATCACGTTTCAAGATGATGAACGAAGATCAATAAACCAAAAATCGGATTGCAGCATTAAATTTTGGGGCGATATTCAAGTTATCCATTTTGTACATTTCCAAATTAAATAACGGTTAATAATTGAGTTTTATAGTTTTTGACACAACATAGAGCGATGGATACTGCACCTTCTGGACCACTTATCTGTACATCGCCCAATTTCGATTTAACTAGTTGTTGTACTGAAACGACGATGTTTTCCTAATGAATAAAGATCTGATGTATCGATTGGGTCATGTCACTTCCGGTACCCGATCATACAAGGGAAGTCAGGCGGTAGGCCGCCCATTGGAGCGAATACGCGCTCATACGAAGGAATTTATATCCAGTTGAGTGCGTTTTTACGGAAAGAGCGAAAATCATATCCCAATATACGACGGGAGTACGGATTATTGGATTCCACCTTTATGCGTTGGTATGTGATTGGTTGGGGTCCAAAAATGCGAGATCCCTTTATTCAAGTTTACTTTTCCTAAATCGTGCGGATGAACAAACAGTATTTTTTTGAACGGTGCCAAACAAACGTCTGTTTGAATCAGTGATGTCTTGCTTGAAGTTCTGGCGTCAAATCTAGAATGTCATTTCATCGTTCTGTGTTCTAAGCTTAAACCACTTTGGTGAGTTTACTTGGTGGATGATACGAAAAGTAATTTTTCTAT
Source organism: Stenodema calcarata (assembly GCA_963920205.1). NCBI lineage: Eukaryota > Metazoa > Arthropoda > Insecta > Hemiptera > Miridae > Stenodema > Stenodema calcarata. Next base: position 28,086,308 of record OY986051.1, on the reverse strand, counting down.
GTATCTTACTCAGGGCTTGTTACGAGAACGGTAAAGTACGGTTCACGTGAAATGAATTGCGTGGAGCCTCAGCATGCCATGATATTACTCAACATCACCCAAGTTATCCCTCCTCTCCTCATTCGTCTTTTTCTTCTACTTCTTCTCCACACGTCCTCGTTTGGGTGAGTAGATGACCGGAGTTTTTGTTTTCCCGCCTCATTCCCTACCCACTCGAGTTTACACCTCCCGGCAACAACTTCATTGCCACTTGATACAACATCAATTTGCTCCCTCATCAATCATACTGTCCGAAAACCCTCAAGTGCACCTCCTTATACCCCGTTTCAAGGACCTCGCTCGATAGGGAGCGACGAAAAAAGTTGTTAATTTGAAAACTATCGACTTCACTTTCCACCTCTTCTCTTTCCTGATCTTCGATTTCCATTTCCTCTCGGCTTTTATCCAACTTCTAATCGGTTTCAAGTTATCCCGCCGTCCCTTCGGTTCAATACCAGCAACTTCATTGTGTTCGTGACATCACAATAGAGAACGAGTCGCCAGAACTCGACATCTTAATGTGCGCTTTCACTGAGCGCACAAGCACAGACGAACGAGAAAACGTGCGATCGTTCGGTTGGTAGAAACCACTGGGGATTAGAACACACGATGATTTGTTTGTTCGTTCGCAATTCGCAATGATCGGACCAGGATTATCTCGAGCATTTTCAGTAACAGGCGATTTTGCAACATTCTCTAGTGATACTGCTGCTGTAAAATAATAGGGTTAAAAAACGGAGAGACCTGCCATGAAAATGTCTTTGCTTTACACGCTAGTTTTTGAGTAATTTTTCATATTTTCCGCTTCTTCGTGTTTACGTGCACTCAGCGTACGCAGACGTGTTGACTGTGATAGTGGATGACATGCTCCAAACTACATATCACATTTTTGGTCCCGCATTGATTCAAAACACACGAAACAACTCACGTCAACTATACTGCAAGCGATTTCATGTAGGTACAGTTGTATAATATCCCCATGCCAACAAACCCCGCAGCAACTACGATCAAACGTATTTGCGCATGATGGAGTATGATTATTCTCTGGGATCCCCACCAAGATTGGAAATGGGGAGAGTTTGTTGCCTGAAGAGGCAGTCAGTATAGAGTCCAGGTTTGTTACAAGATGCAGTCCAACAGACTGAATTAATCTTGAAGACTAATGCATAGGTATCTTACGGTTGCATCGGTATGTCAGACAAAATAAAGACAAATCTGAAACTTTTGGGTAATAACAACCGTTGTGCGTCGCCAGAGTTGACATTTTCATGTCAATAATAGGTGATTTCAGTCACAGATTGTTTGGTGGATAGCTGTTTAAAGGTTATCTGTGAATATCTCCCGAACCAAGGAATTCCAAGAGTCAAAACTGAGTCTCCTCACTCGTCCCAATTGATTTGAGGTCCTAATTATTTCTTCTAGGGAATCTGTAAAGAAAGGTAGGTACTTATGATTGCTGTTTGTAGCCATTATTAGGCAGGTATTTCCATAACCAGGTGAAGTTCTTTTTTTTCTATATTTCATTTCCTTAATAGGTCCAAAAATGCAATAATATGTACCTAACATTGACAAAATCACAAAATATCATATAATAAGAAACACTTCTAATCCAGAAACTAATCCCCTGTGCGTGCAATGCCCTTGGTTGGGAGATGAGTCCTTACTCTCCCCGAAAACTTATCTAAATGAAAATTCTATCGTTAAAAGACAAAATGAACTACCTAAATTATTAAACATATGCATTTAAGACAACCTACGCTTAAAAAAAGGAAAGTAAAATAAGATGAACTAAAGTAAAGAAAAACAATGATATCAGAGATTATGGGGTGTTAGATATTAATATTAACATTTAATAAAATGATCCCTGAGTTTTTAAATTATTTTTGAGGATTCAAGGAGAAGTTCGGTTCTCAAAGATTCAGGAACAGAGTTAAATGCACGTATTTCCCTTGCTGGGTAAGTTATACCCTAGTGTGGTTCGAAAATGAGCAACGGTTATTAATTTAATTGAATTACAATTGAATTCAGCACAATTATAAAATCTGGAAATCCAAGAGAGACGGCCTCCAATTCACCAAAGTGGATATCGTAAGATTCTGGGCTGAAGTAGTCAGGTAGATACGAGCAAATGATGAAATGAGCGTACGGCAAAACTACGAAAGCATGCTCGACGCAGAGGAATTTCATTTAATAAATTGAATGGAAGTATACCCTCCACCAGCACGAGAATAACGCTTGTTATTTGTGGGAGAATCGTCGTTCCGAGGTACATAGAAGCCCGTCAACCGAAGCTCCTAAGAATCGACAGTAGAGGATTCTCAGGTTTCAGAAAGAAGCAAGACATCGTATGTTATGAGTTTGGACTGGGATGGATTGCTGATGACTTTGTATTGAGGCGATTGACGTTTTTGGTAGGAGAGAGTTAATGTGTTGGGCGTTAGGAGTTTTTGGACTCGACCCATTGCTTTTGGAAGATTTTGGAATGTTGCCATGGGAGCGGCCATTGTTGGTCTTTACAATGGGGGTATCTGATGGTTAAACCAGCATCTCCAGCGTCCACTCTCCTCCCCAAAAGATCCTCTGAATCTCAGGCCAAATAGGCCCTCTGAGCTGCGGCAAATGGCGACGTACAAGTATATGCTGAGCGATTTTTGGTCAAGTTGTTGTCTGTGTTGAAGACTTTCTCCGCCATCCCCATCCGTGGTGCCCAGTTCCAGTGTCTGAACGCTAACCAGTGCACCCCGTTCGTTAGACATATCATCGAGCGACTTGCTAATATTAGTCTGGTCCGTCTCAATCCCCACAGCCCTATTGTTACAATTAGCCTCAGGGAAGTCGTATATTAGCACAATCGCAGCGCATTAACCCCCTTGTACAGATCACCCTTTGTCAAGCGCAACTTTCCGTATACAATCCAGAACGCTGCCAGCCCACCGTATTTAACGCCATCTCCGACTACTCTGTCCCTTTAAAATCATGTCAAATACAGCATGAGGGCTTTCATTTGGCCGAAGACGTCTCTTTTCAAAACGCCATACGAATAGAGTGAAATTTTCTAATAGAATAGCACGTTTGTTGATTAATGAAGACCACCTCGGCCGTTATACGACCAGCCGTTCGTTCCCAATGAGGGCTCGAAGGTAGAACTGAGAAAAAATCGTCAACATGAGCTCGAATCCTATGTAACTTTCAGTTGATGTTCATACTGGGAGCAGCTGATTGGTAGGTACTTCTTGTTATAAATTATTTCGGACCTCGACACAATTTTTCAGCACACTACTCCGATACTCCAATTATTTTGTATAATAATTATACATGGGACTTTAAAGGACGTTGTGTACAGAACGGTGATCTAGACAGGAAATAATGAAACGTTGTGGAGAGAATTGCAGCGTTTTTTGATCGATTTCTTTATAGAGCCATCGAAAGTCTGTCTTCTGGAAGCCAAGTTCCATTTGAGATGATTGGATTCGCATCAGATTCTATTGAATCCATTTAGAATAAAGTCCCTGGAAAGGCGGAGATCATTAATATTAATTAATAGGACTAGAGTTTTATGTCTCCCGGTGATGAGAAGGAAACATCAAAGTTAGATCTGATCGCAGAGGGGAGTGAGTTCTATTGTGGACAGTCTGAAGAATAACCCTTAACCCCCAACCCACCATCCGTCCCTCGTCTAGATTAACGTTCCCTTGCCCGTTTTCCATCCTCGCCCACAGCCTCAGCTGACTCTCAGCTCCGCAGGAAACCCTCATTCCCAAGCACAATAAACTCCCCTTCCCGTTCCCCGTCACCTTCACCTTTTCCTGTAATTCCCGTCGTAATGCTCGCTCCAATACTCTCTCTCTCCGGCTTTTCCACCTTCCACATGCCTATTTCAGAGCAGGCAAAGGGCGGTTTCCATCAGTTGGAAGGCAGTTGTTGTCGCCTTGGGCTTCGAAACCTGACGCCTTCGGCCCTAATGACTTCTCAGCGGGGGTGGTCCCTCCTCCGCCAAGAAATACAAATCCTTATCAATGTCGGCACCACCCCACAATGTTCTGCAGTCATTGAAGTGGAAATATTCATAACGTTGCTATGACCACTTTCGTAACTCCCGGAGATATGTGAACTTAGCTTAGATTTGAATTGCAATGGGTTTTCGCTACCCTCTGGCTCGACGTGTTCACATTAATACATACAACTTTATGTAATTAGCAGGCAACATATTCATAATTTCTGGATTCTGGATACTCGCGTTACTTGTAACCCCACGTCCTACATGGATAAATGAACGAACTTCGATTTGAATTCAATTACTCCCGTTGCGGGTGTCCCGCGTAGACTTCCCATGCAAACTCGACTTTTTTCGATGCCCTTTAATATTTTTCAAATAAAATGGAAGTGACGGTGTTGATCTCTGGAATGAACTCGAAAAACTATATACCTATATAGCAACTATATAGTAACTATATATATAGTAACTATGTATATGCTTTACATGGGACTAGGTGGCCAGAATTGGAACAACTTTAATACATGGTGGGACCACTGTTCAATAATGAAACTGTGGATAGTTACATCGTCAATAAACGTCACTAATTGAACAATTGAACAAGTTTATCCAAAACAAAAACAAAAAACGGAGGAATTCGCCCAATTTCTGTCATTAGAAATTGGGCAGGTGTCAACACGACTTCGATCCATCTGTGCTAAACGGACATGGATTGCGGAGGTCAGGGATGAACAAATAGGTTGTACATCAAAATCACTGTTCCTCATCCTCTAGGTAATTTAATTAATTCAATTTATTAGTGCTTTTGAATGATCTGCAGCAATTCGGAAGTTAAATTTGAATTAAAAAATGATGAAACTAATAATATTTAGCAAAGCAATGTTTACTCAATTAATGTTGCTTATAAATGAACATTGTACAAAATAATCCCGTTGTGTGTTTTGTACATTATACGATTTTAATTGTTCTAGTTAACTATTCACGGGCCAATAAAATACCCCTCGAAACCACCTTCCACAATCTCCCACACGTTTGGGACAGAAAAGCTCTTCGATACGACCACCATTAGACTATACGCAATGACAGCAGTGATGAAATTAAATATTTGCGTCCGCTCGAGAAGGCGACAAGAGAGATTAATTGGTATGTAACTGGCGCAGTGTTGGTTTTCAACAAAATTCTGAGGTCCCTAATAGTTATTTACACTTGTCTATTATGGTTAAAATAATTATACCATACCAACTCATTTCTATATCAATGAAATTGAATGTATGTTTGTAAGTCTGTTTGTCCTTTATAGACGCTGAACCGGTTTCATAGACGCTGAACCGGTTTCCTAGCCGCTGAACCGATTTTGATAGGGATTGCTCCATTGTGATGAGCAAGTTCCAGGGATGGTTGTAGGCTATGGTAGAATCTCCTAAACATCTTATTGCGACGAGAACGGGCCTTTTCTTTGTGAGGCCGCCCGGGTAAACAATTTCGTAACTAGGAAAGGGGTAAAAGTCATAAGAAACGTTTGCCAGCGGTACAAATTTGCTCGATCAAAAATGTGACTTTTTGCGCAATTCCCGTGGTGGTAGAGACTTGAAATTCGGCATGTAGCCTTCTTAGGACCTAAACCTATTGTATCTCATTATAAAAAGAAATATCCAGAAATTCACAACTTCCAAAACAGTAAAATACAAATGTTCTTATCCACTATCCAACACAGTCCCTAGTCAAACAACTGTGCCTTGCGCGGTTGCTTTAGAGGTTTAGGGGAAGCCGAAGGTGCTCTGACAGGCGTGGGAAAGGTGGGGAGTCTTTTGCTTCAAATCCTGGAAAGCGGGAGGTTCTCGTTACATCATGTGCTTTGGGTGATGTAGTCAGGGTTTGGCATCGACATTGAACTGCTGATGGAATCTTTTCCCGAATCCAGGTTTGCAGTGGGTATGGATGGTCCCCTATTCATTTGGTGCTCGGATGGTGAATTGCGGCTCCAGAATTGGTTGACGTGTCTTTTCCAGAGTATCCGTACATACCATATAGGTATCAATACAAAGTTATCTACGCATCCCGACCGGGGGCAACGCCCAGGTGATCTGGCAAGTTATACTATAATATATTATATTACTATATTCACCAACTCTGTATTACTTTCTTCTGAATGCAATAATAGTACCTCAGAACAGAAACTTGATACCGTCAAAATAACATGTCTGTTTTGAATAATTTGTTTAACAGGTTTTCCGGTTCTACCGACTCCACAGTTCGTTTTAAGAGGGCAAAGTGTCGAGGACGGATATTTTGATTAATTACTCGTAAATTGTTTATCAATCGTTTACAAATACAGGGGCTCCAACCGGATCTTTACACGAAACATGTCGTTGACTGTAGAAAACAACGGGTAGTGGAGACGAACTGAAGGATAAGCCCCCTCCGATGTGGCAATGAGCCAATTCCGGGCTCCCCGCCCTCAAAGCTATCCCAGCAAGGACCCAAGTCTTAACGGATTAGGGTTAGAAATACCGTCGTTCTTCCTCCTGGCCATCCCTTTACCAGGCCCTTCTGAATCACCCTGTGGATCTTATAACCAACCGCCCATGTGGGCCAAATGAACGGCGGATTGATCAGTTGTGGTCAGCAAATGCACACAAACTCCATTATGACCCGGTGCTGTAGCTATGAGGTTCCGACGACCGCCTCTATATATCATATCTTTCTAGCAATAAATTGCACTCGAGGGTTCCTTCCCCTCCTCAACATCCTTGAGCGAGGTTATCTTTCTTCATCTGGTATCGATTTTCTTTTGTCTTTTTGTTGCACCCTCTCTCTTGTTCCTGCTATACATTTTGTTTTCTCGTGTTGTTCCTTAAAGGCCGAACAACATCTGGCAACCGTTTCGGGTTATTATTATGGCTGACCGCAATAGGGAAAAATGGGGTCATCTCCCGGGAAGCACCGAGTATAAAAACTGAAATTAAATACAACGGAACCAACTGCTTGAGCAAACAGATTTCTTTTTTCGGTTGCAACATTCAACGTACGATCTAAACGTCCCTAACAATATTAGGTATAAGCTTTGATATGCTTAGTATAAGCGTCGGTGTAAGCTTAGTTCAAATCCCCCATTATAAGCTTTTTCCAATATCGTTCCGTTCATGCTCTTTTAAATCGAACTATTTCCAAGGATATACTTCACCATTATATCACCGCTATTCGTAATATCCAAGTGTTTGTCTTTCTGTGCTTCGGCTAAACCGTTTTCAAAGCGGTTTCCTCGCTCAGCCAGAATACGTACGTTCGTTACTGAGCTTTTCGTAGGTCTCACTTGATCGGGGTTTATGGATCTTCAATTGTCTATAAGCAATCCGGCTAATAGTACCGTCTGCGTATACGTTCACGTTGAACTCTGTACACCAATTTTTATTTTTTAATTTTTTTTTAATCAAGAAACATTTTTGTGCAAAGCATCGTATAGTGGGACAATGTAGGCATATCGTCGGTGAAACAAACAGCACCATGCTATAACTCATTTTTCCCAATTCTTCAGGAGAGACAAGAAACTGCTTACAAAACTTTTGGCATCTTCCATGCTGAGTCGTTGCCTCGCCACAACTGCAGTGTAAAACGACTGACTAATAGCATGTTGGTTTCAAACTTAATTATAGCTTGTTGGCTATCAATAACTACCCAGGGAGTAGTTTTTTCGAGAAACTGACTTTCCCAGTCGATCCGGCGCGAAAATTTGAATAAGGAATGATGTTTAACTCATTTTAGCAAAAAATTGACTTATAGCATGTTGCTGTTTCACCGAAAATATATAACAATAACATGAATAATGAACGTACTAGGTCTAGTCCAGTAACTTCCTAGTACGGAACATGCCTGAGTACAAAAGCACTGTACTTGATACTGACTGACTAGAGGCCAACAAAAGATGTAAAGGAATTTCTTATCAAGGGTAGGGTGTGCAAGTAGGGACGGGGGGGGGGGGCAACGGTTTTGTGCAGTTATGGATTGCTGTTGTTGCAGTTTTTCAGTAGAAGCCCTCGGCAAAGTCAGAGTGATGTTTTCGCTTGAGTCGTCGCAGATGTCGGGATGGGGGTCGGTCCTGAGGTATGCAGCTAATTAGATGGTTGTGATGGGTTGTGATGCCTTCTGGTAGGACATATAGTGTGCGGCAATCCAGCTATCATGAACTGATCAGAGAACTTCAAGGTCTTTATGAAGTTCCTCGTTTCTTATGTACATGTCTGCGCCTGCGATAAGCCGAAGAACACGGTTTTGTTGTACTATGTGTATGTATTTATGTATGTACTTGGTTGTGTATGTATTTGGGTGTTCGATCCAGAAGACCATTAGCCGCTTCCATAGTACCAAATTAGTTTGATCAGTGTGTCGTATGTTAGAACCTTGATTTTTATACTGATCCTCTTGCTCGCGAGGAGCGGTTTGAGCTGACCGATCCTGAGACGCATTCTTGCAGCTATCTCATCAACATGATTTTGGCAAGTAAAATCTAGTTCTTGCCTTCGAGAAAATTTATAACAATTCTTTTTGTAAACTCAATTAAACTTAGATGATGAATAAATTTGATCTTTGTTCAGGATCGAAACCGGTATCCAATTAGGTTATTCTGGGTATAAGAATACTCTGAGCAATCCAATTCAATTAATCTATTCTGAAAAAATGTTTTACCCTCACTATACGTTTACTTTATTCCGATTCAGTTTTAGAGATCAGTGAAATCAGTTCACTTTCACGTGTCTCTTATATTTTGATTACTCAGGAACAATACCTGTTACAACTATTACCTATACCTACTATTTGTACCATAATTGTTTCCCCTATGTAAATTTAAAATAATAATGCCTAAGAAATGTAGAAGGTTCAATGAGTGGACTCTGTGGTTACCCAGATGTACCTTCATTTTCAATTCTACGTAGATATTAATAATGTTGAACAATTTATAATTTGTAGAAAAGATTGTTCCCACTAACTTTCATATTCTAGTAGTCTAATGTGATATAGACTGAACAAAATTCAGGCTGTAACTATTCCTAGGATTTTGGACCTTAAGTTTCGAACGTTCGAAGTTTTCGGACAATTTCGAAATTAACTGATACATTTATGCTGGATGACTGGATTTTTTGGTGACTTTATTTGATTGAAATAATTGTGATTTTGGTAGGAACAATCATCTATCTTGCTGCAGAATAATGATTGATTTGAAGGAAAAATGATATTGATAGGTAGTTTTTTATGGAGTGATGGAAAATTATACGTAGAGGTTAATTAATTTCGGAACTTCTAGTAGAGATGAATTTGCGGATTTAAGAGATTAATCTGATTGTTTGGTTGGTGAGATTGTTACTAGCGATCTGAACAAATTCATGCTACGGATACAAGGCGGTTTGAGTCACCCCAGACCTTTTGCCGTCGTCATTGGATATCGATATCCGATATTATCGAAATATCGATATTAAGCATCCAATATTATCGATATATATCGATATCCCAACAGGCGATATCGGTAACGGGTTGATCAGCGCTACTTATGTCCGGTATGGTTGCAATCAGGACAGGACTGGAAGAAGAAGGAAGAAGGGTTGATCAGCTATCCTTCTGTGTTATCTACTGCTATCTAGGTTATTGTCTAACCTTCCACGTTCTACCTACCTGCTGATGAATCCTTCTTCTTTTGATTATTTCATTCCATTCTTAAACTAAGTATCATTATTTTCTTTTTTTTAAATATTTTTTAATTTATTTTTTAGCATTTTAAAATAAAATAAAGATTTGGTGTTGGTAGTAATAATTTTGTATTCTTTCTCAGAGTCGTCACATTAAATAAAAAGTGTTGGACAGATTCCCTTACTTCTTGAGGTTAAATTAACCTGTATTAAATACTTTCCCCGTATAAATACTTGATCCATGGAATGTTCTCCATGGAATATTTACAATTAAGAATAAAGTATGTCCCTAACTATCTAAGTGAGTAGGTACTGTAATGAAAAAGAGAAAAAGAAAACTCTCCATGAGGATAATAATATAATTATTACATTACAAAATATTAATATCGATATTATGATGCCGATATTCCATTGGTATCGATACCACTCTTTCGATATTTATCGATGCTGATATCGATATTCAGTTTTAGATATCCCATCCCTAGTCCAAACTCATTTCCAGGCGAGTCCACGTGAATCCACACCGTGAAAAAATCGTTTGAATTTGTGGGGAATGGTCCAGATCAATACAAATACAGAGCGTTGAGAGTGGGTGGAGTCGAAGGTTAAACAAAAATAGTAGGTCGAGACGACGTGTGTCACGGGTTGAGATAGGCCCCGTCATATATGGAATATCCTATCGTGAGAAGCCTGCAAATTCCAGAGACAAACTGAATTGAAGTAATTTTCCCAGTCCATTCTCCCTCGTCTTGGCCCTTTTTTTCGACAGTATTTCATCTGGAACTGGAAACTGTGAAAACGTGGACGGTATACGTCATTTCTTCGTGCAAGCGCGTAGTTGTGACTGGCTGGTAGAGGAGCAGTTCAAAACGGAACGTCGTGTTATACGGTGGGAGAAAAAGGTGACACCGGCTTCAGATCACGAACTCAATCTTTCAACTTCTCCTCCCTTCTATTACTCCCACCACCGCCGCCAACTTATCCCCGCCACTCACGTCATTCACGTCACTGGAGTTTCCAACGCGTCCAATTACAGGCAGGAAGATTTGTCAAGGCGCGAGAAAAGCTTGGCGTAAAGAGAGATCACGAACGAGCCCTCAGGGCTCTCCTTTTCCACGCGTCAATTTCTAATTCCGCGCTTCGAATATTCTGTTCCTTTGAGACCTTCCAGATTTTCTGACCTAGAGAACACGATACAAGAAGAAATCATAGAATAAAGTTTCCTTTGAGTTTCTATCGATTTATTTTTTTCTTGCGTTTATTCAGATAATATAACAACTAGTTACAGGGATAAATCAGGTAACTATCTAGCTATTTACTTCACAAATTAACACTTTTTGCGGCGAGAGCCCATTAACTTCTACCGCACTTGAACTGCACGTCCCTCGTTGATCGAAAAGCGAGATTGGTTTATTGACAACGAAAAATTAATTAAAACGAAGAGAAATTCGGTCAACTAGAGATTTTTCAAGGTTTTCGAGGGTGAAATTTTCAAATGGGATGTGGAACCTTGAGATGATGGAATTTCGATGTGAAACTTCACAGCTGCCATTTTCAGCTCTTTTGACTCATCCGTGTCTAATTTTTGAGAAATATTTTTCAAAAGGTTATAGATCCAACGCTGAAATCCAATCAAATGGACGTGGTTCAACGTGGATTTATGCAAAAAACCTGGTTCCACCTTATCTTTCAAAAATTTGGTTTCGATCATAATTTGAGATTTGATACCAATTAATTAACTAGGCTGATTAATCAATCGGCCTTGGAAATCTTTGTTGAACACGTCTTTTTGCGATTTCCCCATTGTGATTGCTCTTAACTAACTTTGTGCCTTTTGAACACCAATTGAAATAATAAATAATTATCGTGAAAAAAAAATCGAGATAAGAATTGGTTATTTCTAACAACCATTAGGTATACATGTTACGCCTATTTGTCCACGGATGTTGTCAAATGGAAATCCACATTCGTTTGTGACAGTATTTCCGAGAACCTCATCCACTCGGAGAAGTGACTTTGAAAATTACGAGCAGCTGGCTCTGGAAAGATGACGTTAGACGTAATGCAGGATATCAGGCCATCAGGCTTCCTACCGCACTTCTCCGTAGGCTACCATACCACACCGTAACCTACCATCCCCTATCCAACCTACCGAGGGATGTCAACTAATTAATTACCAGAGGCTTAGCGGAGGCTGAACCTTCAGGATACTTAGTCAAACTTAGGTAAGTATACTGCGGCAGAAGGACCAACTTTGTTATTTAAAGGAGGTGGAAGTTGGGAGCGAATATGTGTCAAGACAGTTACAAGCTGGTAGTGCGGTACGTTGGTAACGTGTGCAAATAATTATATTTCTAGTTGAGCGGGTGGACGAGGAGGATTTGAATTGTAATTGCGAGGGAATTATGCAAGTAACAGTGAGCACTGTCTTGTGGAGTCGGTTCTCGAGTTCGAACCGAGTCCGTAACTGGTAATCTTACCCACCGTATGGCCCATCCAATTTGATTATAGTTTCTTCTTATACAACTTCTCAGCAGGTGAGTTCTCGCCCCTCATAAGTCCCTTTAGCTCTTTCCAATTAGATACAATTGTTCCTTTGGTGATGCTGGCACCGTCAACTTTTATTCACCGTGCCGGTGTAAAAGTGGATTATAGCCTCAGGAACCAGGTCATGTGTCGGGAATTTCAATCAAGGAAGTTGAATCTGTAGATTGAATTTCATTAGCAAACTCAATAGGAATTGGCCTAGTTGGTAATTGGATTGAATCTGATAACATTTGTCGTAATATTTTTCCTTCTATAGTTAAAGCCTGAATGAGTTGAATTTTTACGCTCCTTCAAGGTGAACTTCTTAAATTTCTTTGTGCGCAAAGTTTAGTTCTCATGTTTATTGTTTTTCGTAGAACACGATAATTTCCAATACACTTTGTATGGTTTGCTGAGTTTCCCCCGCTCTCGAGAGAGTTAGGCAATATGCACACCCAAGAGTTAGAAAACATTTGTATTGTTATACAAGTTGTCAATCGTCTTTGAATATCTGAAATTTGAAGAGCAACCCAAATTATCGATTCTGATCAATGTACAGACAAACCAGATTACGATTTGATTAATGTGAACAGATGCACTAAGTTGAACGGTTTTGTGTCACACGATGATAGTTTATGGTTCGCTCTCGATCCTGTGAAGATAATATAAATCAGGGTAACAATTTGCTGGGTTTTCGCGCACAGTCGGATATATTATGGGGGTCGTGTAGTTCCCAGATGTGCCATAACCTCAGCACGGTAAATATTATCTGATTAATCCAGGGAGCGCTTACACCACTTTATCGCTAGTTCCAGCAGTATCGCTAAAATGCGGGTACTCAAAGTACGAGTGTCATTCTTTACTCGTGAAACGAGGGAACATGTCCTGTCATCATTCCGACGTAACTATTGTCATAGGGGACCTTCAACGTTCTGCTGAGACTACACGAAATAGAATTTTCGCAATCATATGAGAGAGAATGGGTTTGAAGGGAACTCCAGGGAAAACCGGAAGGCGGAAACTCTTATCACGCTGGTCGAAATATTCTGCCGGCTGCATACTGTTACGGCAAGGATGGGGCGGAGGGATATTTTACCATTCGTTCATACCTGCTGTTCTAGAACCAGCGGTTTTCAGTAGAAAATATCCCGCTGTAATGTCACCCCTTCCAACTTCACCTGAGCATTTTCCGCTCCGCTTCCCCCTGGCGGTCTTTGGGTTTTCTATCCTGACCCAGATAAAGTTTTCTCGCCATGTCCTCAGCATTGGACCCAGGCTCTCACGACTCACTGAATATAAACTTTCTGCACTTTGTACTTGTCCTGCACACCCCCCACCGTGCGAGTAATGTGGGGATGATGGTGGTTTCATCCTCTTCAAGTTCCTCTACATCACAGCCCGACTTCCTGCTCAACTGTTCAGGGAGAATGTCTGAACGAAATATATTCACGACAAAGCGATCCAAACATACTCGTGATACCACGTAAATAGTCAAATTTCATAATGATCTCCTAAAGAGGTGACGTGGCGCGTAATTGTAGCGTTCTGCCCCGCCAAGCAAACAAGTTGAGAAAAACGAACGGTAACGAGTGTCACGAAACGCGTTTTTCAGGTATCCATATCTCGGCTACTATTTGACTGATCAACTTGAAATTTCGTGTGAGTCTTTTTGGTGTAGATAATAGAATACCTACCTACCCTATAAGTTTAAAGTCGCTAGGTCTAAAAGAAGCCGAATTATGAAGCATTTCCAAGTCAAAAACCAAATTCAAGAATTTCCCAGCCAAATTCAACATTTTCCACTCCAAATTCAAGATTGTCCACACCAAATTCAAGATTCTCCACACCAAATTTAAGATTTTCCACACCAAATTCAAGATTTTCCACTCCATATTCAAGATTATCCTAACCAAATTCAAGATTCTCTATTGTTAGAGTACCTACAGATTGTGCCAATTACGTCATGGACATGGTGATGAAGCTTGCTGACACTATAGCTGCCAATGACTTCCCTTACTAACGTGTTTTGTAAGCAGTGTTGTTCTGATAAGTAAGAAGTTGTTGCATTAATTAATTGGATTGTTGGGGCCGAACAACTTTTGTTTCTTATCTGATATAATATATCAGATAATATATATATTATATAAAATCAAACATCTACTTACTCGTCATTTTGTCGACAGCTATTCAATCTAACAGCGCCTTGAGCAACGCACGGATCAACATGTACGAAGAGTGAAAATTAAGTATTTCAGAGGTCGATAGTGTTCGGGAAGTTTTAGGGTTGTGGACAGGATTGTGTCGACTTGCCCATTCTCAGGTTACAATAGTTGCTCCCTCTTTTATCCCTATGAAACGTACTTTTATGCCAGCACTGCTGAGAGCATGAACAGAAAACGGCTTACTCCCATCGCATTACTTTGCCCCCGTTCGCAAACTACCCTAAAGCCAAGTGTTGAGAGCATTATTGCCCCCCAACTTTCAGTTCTATTTCCAGTAACTGGATACGCTGAAATTAATGTTGGCTTCAAACTTTCCCATCGCGACGCCCTTTTCTCCGTTTCCAACAGATCAGTTTGAAAACTTATTTTCCTAACATCCTGAAATTCTATTCCACAGACTCGGATGAATGAAGAGTCTATGGGATTTCATACGCTAGGCCGCATTGAATAAGAGGGATACATAAAATGGTTTTAGTTTGAGCATAGTTTGGTAGAGCTGACTTCTATACAAGCAGTTGTCACCTACATAAAATTATTCACCGGTAAACTTATCCAGCTATTGATAAGTCGTTCAATAATGAATAATGAATTTTTAGTTTCTTGGAGTTGCCGGTAGATCGCACTGGATTTTCGACCATGACATCTCCAAGGACTCGGTTATTCGGAGGACTTAAGAATGATAATAAGTAGGCGAGCAATCATATGAAAATCATCTTTCTCTGAAAAAATACCATTTCTAAAAAAGGTGTATGCTCGATGATTCGCAAGTGCCGGTTAGTTGATGAGTGTATTTGGTACTGGTCAGTGACCAGCGGCCACCTCAACAAGGTCATAAATGGGTCGTTTCAAAATTATGGGTCACTTCCTGTCACACAGCTCTTGTGCCTACAGTTTTTTTGATAGAAATTCCTTTTTTTTTTTTTTTTTTTTTTTTTTTTTGAGGACAGGATATAGTTTAGCCGCGGGATACTCTCTTTTACAATAATATCTTAGGGGAAAAAAGAAATTTCATCATTTACATGTGTATTTACCAGGTTCTATGTCGGCGACGCATGTCGTCTCTCTCCCTACAATCTTTTGAAATCACCGTCCCAGAACCCCTAGAATAGGATATTTCGTGTTGAGAAAATTCCAAGGCAATACTGCTTCAATATAGCTACCAGAGCACCACTCGTTTTCATCCAAAGCCAGTAGTGGCTTTCAATAAGTCAACAAGTAAGGAGTCCACAACAGTATTTCAATACTTTTTGTCTCCCTACAACCACCTCATCAATAAGATAACAATTTAATTTCTTAATAATAATCAATTATTGTGAATACTGCTGTCATGATGTTGTGTTTATTTTTTTTTTTAACAAAAATCTCCAACCTCTGAGCTGCATGATAACCTCCAAAACCTCTCTCCCTACAACTATTCAAAACATTTGGACTTGTAGGGAGAGAGAATGGATTGTAGGGAGATACTAAGTCTTAAATTTTGCACGGATACGTAATTGGATATCAGACTGTCGTTTGACTCGGATAAATTAGCTGTGTATCTTGCTGAATGCGTGAGTCGACAAGATTCTGCAACCTTTGCAGAACCATCGAACCAAAACTCAACTCCCCCCCCCCACCATGTGGGGATCGTTTTCTTGTTCCGAAGTATAATTTTAATGTTCGAATTTCCATTGTTTTCTCTCTCCCTACAAACTTGAAATTTTCAAAACTCCATATTTCCCAAACTATCCAATAAAGTGTGTGCGCGCTTAAGGAACTTGTTAAGGAACCCACATAAAAACACAATAATATTATGAAGAAGAAAAAAAATGAATAAAAATAAATAAATAAATAAATAAACGAGGTTTTGTTCACGTATTTCATTTTGTTTCGAAACAGACGTTATTATTTATAATTATCAATTTATTTTTATTATTCAACAATTCAAGAATACGTTTATACACGTGGATTAAATGTGGATTAAACGACTGGCTAAGCCTGATTTAAGCTTTGAGTTCACCGTACGTGTGTGTTTTTTGAATGGATAGGTACCTGAAAATGAAATTGCCTGCATGTACATTTCTTACGAAACTGATTTGTATTGATCACTCAATTTTATCAATAGTTACGTAGCACATTATTCTGAAAACTGCAAATTTGATGTGAATGACGAAAACGGTAACCTCGAGTAGTTGGGAAGAGGGCAGAACCGCATAATTGTCAGGAGTGTTATGACATAATATGTCAGGAGTGTTTTTCGAAAATGTAGACAATTCGTTCCAATAAGGTAGCATTGGGATAAAAACCACATGGGTGCTTTAACGACTAGTTGCTTGCAGCAACTGCGGAGAATCAATAATATTAGAGCGTTTCCCGATTTTTGAGGGCTAGGTAAACTTTAAAATTGTTGCCCTGAAAAATTTGACATGTCAAATTTAGCACAGAATTATACGCTCGTTATTTGAACGGACTATATTGATCGGTATGAAAGTTCTTGTGAAACAATTTTACACAGCTGATCTTAGACGTCGAATACTACGTTCAAATGAAACATCCGTTCTATTCAATAAGCGTCCAACGTTTCGTGAAACTGAACGCAAATTTAGAGTATCTTAAAAGACTTTCAAGTCTAATGTCTGAATTACGAAACAAAGGACCTAAAATTAACTGTAAGATACTTTTTCCTAAAAACCACCCTTGTCCCAACTTACATTACGAAGTTAACTTGACTTCGTTCCTAGTTTGAACGTTTGTCGTAGAATAAGTGGATTTGACAAGGCAAAGCCACTTGAAAGAGAGATTTGACATGAAATATTAGAACAAAGGACGTTTGACTGTTCATTTTCAAACATCATTAGGCCTAATTTCAACGTTTGTGAAAATAAATTTCTTCAAAAGTTGGAAAGACCGTTAACATTAATGTTTATCCAGCAGTTCATAATGAAGTGGTCCTATTATGAAGCTACGGACATAATCGTCTAGAATATTTAAACTCACGATCGCCTTTGCCCCGACCTCGTCACCTGACTTTAGCTATGGCGTCATAACGAAATAACGTCATCCACCGCCAGGATTCGACGGACAGTTGCTTTTCCTTCGCGATCGAAACCCCCGGACAACTTTTTCCCTCTAAAATTAAATTTCAGTTGGATTTCAGTTCAGGAGTTGAATTTTCATTTTCGGTGGTGAGCTTATAACATGAGCTTTACTCAAAAAATACATTTCATTTCCTTTTTAACTAACGTATTGGCTAGCAACCCCACTAATGAAGTCAAGTTGTGCTCGTAAGGGGCCGTAGTGGGAAAGTTTTGGGTACTAGTTTGATTTCTTCCATTTTATCTGGTTTGGGGGGCTGATTAGAGGTTCACTAACAAAGTTTCGTGATGCAACATTTAAAAAAAAACAAAAAAGGTGATCAATTTGATTTTTTTGCTAAAAACTCGAAAACTATCAACTTTTTGACATTGACAAAAATTCGATGTACTTTCATCATACAAAATGAAAGTACATAGAATTTCCTACAAATTTCACTTTTTAGGTTTTTCCTCCGATAAACCGTTCTGGCTGAAAGATAGTTGAAAATCGGCGTATTTACCTGATCCATCTCCTTTTCACTGGTTTTATAACAGTTTTTGTTGCTGTTATGCCGAGTTACACCTCAGCTTATAGATTTACCATTGCTGAACACTGTGGTGAAGTCAGAATTAGAACAAATGAACCGTAAAGATCACCTCAAGTAACAACCACGTTTCTTCATCTTCAAAGTGCTCCAGTTTGAGAACGGAATACGATATCGCAATTCTGACGTCCCCCCTTAAAATATGGTATTTATGTGTAATTTATGGGTAATAATAGCTTCATTTCCTTCGAAAATTCACTGAAACAAAATACGTAGTACCAAAAACGTGATTTATGGAAATGCAAGCTCTGTACCATCAGCCTACATGCTCCACCTCCTGCAAATCCTATTTGGTCCTGAATTTTGGTTTCATTGGAGATAGCGATTCGGGTCTCCAATCTCCTTGACAACTTAAAAATAATGCGCGCTGATATGATTCAACTGAAAAGCGAAAATGGAGAACCAGAATCTCGGATCAACTATAAAATAACACCGATGACCACAACAAATTGCTCATATAAAAGACGAACTGAAATCGTTAAGGGAATTTGAGGGAACGCGTTCGAGCGGTTATAACGGTCAGTATTCGCCTGATAGCCGGATTCGTGGAAGAAGAAATATATAAAGTACCAAAATTTGCCATCGACAACCTGTGGAGCTTATTACAAGTTCAGTTCTCAAGGTGAATACCTCCCGAATTTCAAAAATTTCATGATATGAAATAGATGTGTATCGTACAATTGAAAAAATTCTGGAATCGTCGAAAATCCGCTAAAACAAAGCTTTTACTATCAATTTGCATTACCCTTATTCCAAGCAGAACACAAGGTTTCCCCTTTCAGAAGCTCATTTCAACTGTATTTCATGGATGGAGGTTTCTCATTTACATAAAAGCTCGCTACACCCTCGAAGTTTATTCAAGAACATCACTCCGCACTGGGATAAATTTCTTCGCTCGTTCACGCACACTCGGTTTGTACAACTTGATTTTATCTGTCATCAGACTCGTGTATCTGATTCAATGGCAAATCAAACTGGTTATAAATTACTGTTCATATGAACCAAACAATAAAAACTTGGATTTTACCAGTTATAGCCAATTGAAGACCATGAGGTAGAAATGGCGTGAGTGCCAAACATTCGAAGAAAATAATCGCAATATCAAGGTTTCATATTCTCAAAAGGTTGTTACTAAGCATTCGAAATTCCTGATACTGTTCTTATACAACCTTTTTGTAAATACCGGTATTTTTCACTTCAAACGACTTCACAGAACGTTTTGACATGGATATGGGGTCTATCTGTGAATATGTAACAAGAAGAAATGAAACGCTTCTATTTCGGTCGATTTGTACGTAAAACCTTGTAATGTACGGTCTGCTGAGTTTCCGCTGTCCCGGGGAGGTTAGGCAATATGCCCACCCAGAGGCAAACTAGATCACTAGCGACGAAATCGTGATACTCTAGTTTTCTCCCCCCACCAAGAGGGATATCTGGTCTGCATTCACAGACCCAGAGTGGTCGAACAAAAACCTCGGGAACCAAGTACACTCAGCAAACCATCACAACCTACCCGTTGGTAGGGAAATGTAACTTCCGCAATTTTCATCGCGCAGTCATCAGCCACTCGTTGGAAAGTTCTTGAGTTATGTCAAAAATGTACCAATTTTCCCCTCCTTCCGCACTTGGCTACAAAATTTTCGTTTGGCAGAAACTTGAATGCATAGGTTTTTATTGACGATTTCCAACCCGACCGAATGACGCTGTTAAAACTAGGAAATAAGGTAATGCGTCAGAAGTCGACACGTTAAAGGAAGTTTGAACTTTGAGCTTACCTTTCACGTAGGGAAATAGTTTTTTCTCGTTGCAAACCTGTTCATTGTGTACCCAAGATCCTTCCCTAAAAGACCTGGCAGCGGGAAATATTATTCAACATGGTTTGAAAAGGGAAAAACAAGTTTTGTAAAAAATCCCAATGCTCTAGTAGTCGACACGAGTGACCAACAGTTTCTTCAGTAGTCGACATGGTTTCGCACTAGTACCTAGTCTTGTGTTAGAAGTCGACAGTATCTCTTGAGCCAGTAGTCGACAGGTTTCGTCATTCCATCGTTTTCACTTTTTTCGACTTCCATCTAAATAAAATACATTCAACTGTGAATCGGAATTTGAAAATAGTTTAATAAGATGTAATAAAGTAGTTATCAGACTTTTTATTTGCAAACAGCTCATTATCAGTCTCAAATTGCAATAAGTACTTGGGTAAAAAGGTATGAAAAGTATATTCGAAAACTCATTGTCAGAAAATTGACATTACAGTTGGGCTTAGGTACCTATTTACATAGCTTTTGACATTTTCATGTCTTTGCTTTGGCACATAAACTGAAACGGGAAAAATTTGTTCCCTTGATTCACCCTTTCCCGCAGATCACGTCAGAACACAAGCGACCGGTGGGCCACTACGTCAGAGCCTATGACGCACGAGCGTATGATGTCAGACGGCTAACAGGAGGCCAACTAGTACGTCAAAGCCTATGCCGTAAGAGCCTATGACGTCAGACGGCTGGCAGGAGGCCAACTAGTACGTCAATGCCTATGACGTCAGAGGGGCCAGAGGGAGGCAGATATCTTCTTGAGCGCTCTGGCGTCCTTTAAACCCGCGTGTTTCTAAGGCAACCTTATCTCTCTACACTGAGAAGAAATAGTATAACTCTACACATTTGAGTTTATAAGTCCTACCACAAATAAACTGAAAGAGAACGAAATAATTTAAAAAAAATGACCTCCTACTTCTGATAGGATTCAGGGAAATTCAATTGAAATTAAAAATGATTTGGCTCAGTATCAATTTGCAAATAATGATTGTGTACAACATATGACTTTGTACCTACTTACACAAACTGGCACTTGATGGAATAACTTCCTGCTATTCTGAAACTTGAATATACGAAAGTTCTGTTTTAGTGACAATGCAACAGTGATGACAATGCTCTTGGGTCTTCAACAAAGTTCTTATAGTCGATCCCTTCAAGTGGGTGCGGGCTCACAAACCACCTACGAGGAAGGGGAGTGAGAAAACACCAAAGTTTGAGGAAACCCTCAGGGGATGGGGCTCGAAAGGAAAAGATGCCCTGCTGCGGAAAGGGCGATGCCGAAAGTTACTCATTCACATGGATCTTCTCATTACCTGCGACGTCCCTCGGGCGGAGTTCCAAATCCTCTTCCCTGCTGCTCCATCACATTTACTGGAAGTAAGCAAAGTCTTCCATCCTCACACCTCCTGGCTCCCTTCAGACCATTATTCACTATAACTATATTCACGATTTATTCACGCCCTCTCCCAGTCTGTTCCCTTCCTCTGATTTCAACATTATATCATTCTGCATTTACTAACTTTAGATTCCTAACCTTCGTCTCCATAAGTGAGCACAACGTTGTATACATGAAACATTTTCAGTTCTCTGGTTATTTTGAATTGCTTATACAACTTTTCTGACATTGCTGGAAATGGTATTTTCAGATGAAACTTCATGTTTCCTCTTACCAAAAGTGGTTCGCGCACTCGCCACCGCCATAGCTCGAATACGATCTTGGGGCTGCTGGAACACTCCTTGACAGCGCAAGAAACTTTGGCGTGTGTTTAGCTTTTTTAACACGTTTCCAGTTATCAGATGACCAGACCAATCTGGAGAATTCAAGCAAAGGTAGCACTAAAGCCACATACAACAGTTGTATGATATTGATGCTTCTGAAATCCATGGGTACTCTCCAGACCAAACCCAACGCCCCCATAATTCGACAACACTGTTGTTATAGAAGTTTGGCAGTGGGCTGGAACGATCAAGTGGTAGAGTCATCCCCGTCCACACCTGAGCATTTTCAGCGAGCCATTTAATACGGAGAATGCTCGTATAGTGTGGACGCATTCTCGATCATTTTTGAATGCTCGTTCTTGCTCGGGGATGTCCCGACTTGGAGTTAGTATTTCCGCTTTTTAAAGGGTGTTCAAGGTAACGACGACTGTTCTGGTACAGAAATCTTGAGGAGTTGTGCAGGGGGAGTGAATGCATATTTGGTGCTAGCTTTGACCATTCAGCGTAAATTGTAATTACCTATAATACAATTCCTCTCCACAGCACAAGTTTGTAACTTTCAGTGAGGAGTAACAATAACTTGTAGCTTTGTTGTGTTAATAGGAAAGTGGCTTGCAATTTTTTCATTTTGTTCCTTCAACCTCATTAAATCCAACTTTGACATACGACAGAAATTGTGGAATAATCCAAAGCCGTCGTCCTGAAGAAGCTGGAAGTTTCCCCTCGATCTGATGAAGCTCGTCTGTCATAATCTTCTTTTTTCTCGTTTTTGGATTTTCTTTTTTCGAAGGAGGTTCAATGAAATACTCGTAACTACGGTACATGTCCTCGCGATGCGATATAAAACGGGAGCCATTTTCGGGAGGCACAGTGAACCACTACCACTAGAGACTAGTGTTGGAAAGTGGGAACAGCCAGCCAAAAATGCTTGCAAGCCAAGTTCGTCAGAGTGGACAGAGTGCGAGCAGGAGTTTGCAACTAGCGATGTCCCCATCATCAGTGGCAGCCATTGAACAGCACTTTAACCCTTGGATCTAAACAGCAGATTTTTGAGTTCTACAACACGATGTCGTAAGGGCCCACGGTCAGACAATTTGCGCAAATTCAGTGTTTGTGCAAATGCTTCTTTGCACCAACGTTCCATGTTGCAACCCGTTGTCCAAACATCAGTTTCGTTTTCAACATCATGTGAGCATGTTTGCCGCGATTATCCTTGCACTAGGGACAGAAAAACGTGCTAAAAAAAGAAGAAAGCCAAACATGTGGGTGAAGAGTTGGCTTATGAAGAGGAACAAATTTGGTCATGACCGCTTGGTCACAGAGCTCAGGCTTACCTCAGCTGCGGACTACAGAAACTACCTTCGAATGGACGCAGCTACGTTCAGCGAGTTACTCGAAATGGTTACTCCCTTCATACAGAAAATCACCACGAACATGAGAGAAGCAATATCTCCTGAACTGAGATTATTGGCAACTGTGAGGTACCTTGTGAGCTGGGCCTCCTTTGGAGAGCTGAAATTTCAAACTGCCATCTCAGCTCGAACGCTTGGAAGAATAATAGTTGAAACTTGGTCCACGTCTCTGGTCCACTTTTGAAATGGTATTTAAAGGTGAGTAAATGGGACATTTATTCCTTCAAATTTCTGATCCGAAGTTTGCACAATACTACCATGCACGGTCAAACAGGTAGTCAAACAAGGGTCGTTTGCCCAAAAGATCTCGTTCCAGACCGATTTTACTCAAATAGTTTGCACAACCATCAAACAGTTCCATCACCGATCGAATTTTCGCAAATTGTTTGACCGTGGATGGGGGTCTTAATTCAAAGATGGGCGCCGTGACATCAACATGGCCGCATAATATGGGTTTCTCCCAGCGAGGCTGCTCGGAAACTGACACGTGAAGGCAGCGGCAGTGTCCTATTCAATAGTATATTATATCTACGCCTACAACATCCTCCTGTAGAGGCCTGAAGAGACTCAAATACCCTCCACTATACAGACAACTTGTATATTATACGTGTACACTTATGTATAGTGAGCACTCCAAGTCCACCCACAATATCCCTTCCCTTTCCTGACCATTATTCACAATGACGATTCCCGACTTAATTCAAACCCCTCGACCCCCCGCCCACTCTCTCACCATCCCTTTCCACACTCAGATTTCCATTTCACGAATCTCCACCCTCGCTATTCCGGATTTGACTCTCATTAAGTACTACTTCCCTGATTTATATAAGGCAACTGCAATAATTTCGGCCCTGCGTTTCCCTGTAATTTGTAACTTTGATTAGTGGGTAGCTGCCGTTCTGAGTTACCGTTCCCCAATCCCACCCCTGCAATCAGCCTCCTTCCAATAACACAAGAGACTCTTACATTTCTCTCGTCGTTCAATATGACTCGGCTGGTCTAAGTGTGTCGACATGCTACTGTTACATTTTATTTATTTTACGCAAACCCTTTCTAGAATTAGAATGATTAGAATCTCCACTTGAACTGTGCACAAAAAACAACTGAATAAAAAGCTCTCTGCTCTCTACTCCAGTTTTCTCCTCTGATCAAAGTTCTGGCTTTGTTTTTATGTCAAACTTGCATTCCTTGTGTAAATATCACGGCACGTTAACTTCTAGGAGCAAGCCTGGGTGACGCTAATGGGATTTAGTGATGACTTTTTTTTTCAATAGGTACCTAATCGATGTAATATATTATATTTTGCATATCAATTACATAACAACTGTGCTTCAGCCCATCAAGTTAATTTCCTACAATATTATAAACTGTTTGTGGAGTTTTTAGCCCAGTGGTTGTAACTCTGGAGAACGCTCAATCAGTACACTTGTCACATTGTCAGGTGACGGTGGTGTTGTCCAGGAGACGAAGAACATCCGGATTCATTTGATCATGGAGCCACTGTTCGTGTTTTACTGCATAGCTACTTACATTGCTTACAGCAGCATTGCTTATCTTACTGTTTGTTTTTTTAGTGCAGCCCCAGAGCTGGATACCTTAGGTCCACACAGGTTTTTAGGATTTTCTTGTAGATGAGCAATTTGTTGTACACTGATAGTTCAGAATACTTCCCCAGCAGTACAATTTTTTGAATATTTTAAATTTAGTTTTTCTTTCTTCAATAACATGCTCTTCAATAACATTCTGTCGTTTCCTTGTCGCTTCCTCTATTGAGTCACCAACCGCTACTATGGCCGTATCATCAGCAAAGGTTGTAATAGACGAGATCACGTTGTTTAGTATATGTCACGTGTATACAGAAGGTATAGTAAGGGCCACAGCACGCTTCCTTGGGGGACACCTGCCATTACTTTCTTGAGATTGGGGTACTCTTCCTGCGTATTATTCTCTAAAATACCTTTCAGTAAGGTAAGAATTCAAAATTTGAGAAAATAGCTTCGGTAGGTCTTTCTCAAGTTTGTACACTATCCATTGATGCCAGACTTTGTCAAATGCTTGGGAAACATCCAGGAACACACCTGCACAAACCTGTTTGTTTTCCAGACAATGCTCTATTACATCAGTAATGCGATGAACTTGTTCTATTGTAGAGTGTTTTTCTCTAAACCCAAACTGGTGGTCAGGGATTAGCTCTTTCTCATGAATGACTGGTTGTAATCTTAGTTTTAGTAATTTTCCAAAGAGCTTAGATATAACTGCTAGGTAGTAGTGATATCGGACGACAGGACTGTTTGTTCTTGGATTCTTTCCCAGGTTTCAGTATCATGATAATTTCTGCCACTTTCCAGCAGCGGGGAACAAATTTTAGCCTCAATGCCGTGTTTATGAGATACAAGAGCATTAGCATGCCTTCTTCTGAGAGTTGCTTAATTATATTTCCTGTAATGAGGTCACATCCAGGGGCTTTATTGGTTTTGAGATTGCGAATTTCATTTTTCAGCTCAGTGATGAAATGAGTTCTTTCGCTCTAGTGCTCTAGTGCTAATCTTTTTGAGCTCAATGGATACGTAACACGCATACGAATCTTCCTTGATCATTTTTGTAAAACATAATCTTGTAATGAATATGTTTATTATAGTTATTGATTACCATCTCTTCGTTTAACTTTGAATAACAATGATGAAGATAAAAATGTGTGAATACTACACTACGCCCATTATATTTAACTCTATTTCTACCACTTTTGCTCTACCATTGCTTTTTTAATTTGTTTATTTTGTCATAACGAAAGCTGTTGAGTTCCTTTATATTCACCATAGTATGTTGGCAAAATCCCGGAGCTTCCGACAGGCGGTTCACAAAACCATGTCGTACTGTTTATTAGGCACTATTAACCATGTACAGGTAACCTTTATTTTCAATAAACGTTTTTCTTCTTCTTCTTCTTCCATCTCTTCGTCGGTGCGATATGGTCACTTATTTTGATTTAGTTTAGCTTAGAAGAATTCTTACCTGTGGTATTAATACATTTACTTGTTTGCAGGTGAACTACCATCGTCTGACAGGAATCAAGGTAAATGCCTGAAATATAATTAATTTTAATTGACGAGTAGGTAGGTAATTTATCTAGCAATCACATTATTGATTTATTTTCCCTCGAAATCGCTAAGTTGTGTACCGATTTTTCGCAGTTGCAATTTTCATTCGTTTTACCTTGAAACGTTCTGGGATACATCAATCTAATAATAATTATTAGATTTAAATTGAAAAATCACGTCTCTTCTTAGTTTGTTCGCTTTTCGTTCGGTAGGTTTTAATATGTTAATTTATGTGCCTACCTACTTAGCTCTTAAATTATTTTCTAAGAAGGTAATTCCCCAGTGAGAATTTCCCAAGTATTGCCATAATGTCCCAAGGAAGAACTAATTTGACTGTAACTCCTGAATAACTAATTGCCATTTTCAAAGTAAAATTCTGTAATATTATTTCTAATAAAAGTCGCAAGTCTTTGTTCTACGAGTTGGTAATTAGGTATGGAAAAATACAAAAAGCATCGCGATAACATTCAATTTGAATTATTTTTCCCATCAGGCACCCGAGACCGACCGGGGGCCGGTGCTCCAGTAAATTATTCAACGGGATTTGTTTATATTTGATGAAGGGCTGGAGTCATTAGATATTCTTGGCAAATGATTTCTGAAAAGTGGTCCGTCCCGTTATCTTGAAATTCTGCTTCAGTAACCGAGGGATCTTTACTTTCATTGGGGGAGTTCAGGTTCAGTTCTATTCTCTTTTCCTCTACTTTATTTTGTTTGTTTGAATTTTTCCTTCTCTGCCCCGAGGGCCGTTTCTTTATAGAAAACAATCCTTCTGTTCGGAAAGTGAAATATTTAATATTAGCTCTGTCTTTAGTTCGGGGGAGAGAACTATTGCTCTGTTTGTCTGACTATTTGTTTTATATTCCATCGACCGACGTTTTATTGACATCATGTGGCAGGGATGGAGCATTCACATCAGTATAATATATTATGACCGTGCCTATTCTATAATTATGATCGTTGTTGCCACGCCAAACTGAACGAACTGCAATTTTGGGTTATTTCACTCGAATGTACATCGAGTTGTTTCGGCTCGTTAGGCATTTAGATTATGGTGGTTTTACCACATTCGTTCTTTAGGTACTGGAAAATGCTATTTCTGAGTGTGTTGGAGGCCTGAAGACCGGCCCAACCCACCAACTCCGGCTAACAGGGGATTTAACTAAAGGAGTTTTCGCTGATTTGAAACGGCTGACCCGGAAGTGAGGGCACAACTGCAATCGCCATGCAGCAAAGGAAGCCCGACAGGAATTACTGTAAATCGCTTACCTGATGCTGTGCTGCTCACCACGCTCAGCGCAAGATGGAGAATGCGAGGACTGAAACTCGCGTGAATTCCGCTAAATGGGGATGGAAGGGACCCAGAAAGATTGAGCTTTCAATATGGGGACCTTATTGGGAAAATGATGGAAATAATTGGCGATACAGGCCAGAAAAATAGGGGAAATGAGTAGTCAAACTGGACGAACTGGCTGCCGAAAGGGGACTGGCCCAACGTGGATTCTCCCAACAGAGGGCACTTCATTAGCTGGTGAAATTACGGACAAAGCATCACCAATCACGGTATCACAAATAATACATACCGAGCCACCATCACCACATGACATACAGCTTCGCCTCCTTCACTTACGGGGTAATAAAGCCCGAAAAATTAACTGGGGATATATTACCATGGAAAAATAAAGAAACTTCAAGATCCATTAAAGAAAACAAAAGAGAAAATACTGTAGCCGGGGGGGGGGGGAATGAAGAAACGATGAAATTTTCCCCGAACAGGTACATTGCCAAAATCACCAATCTGGCGCTTAGGCAACTTTGGCATTGTGGGTCCTTCACATTCGCCAATGAAGTTCTTTCTTCATTATTCACTGTCGACGCATGTTTGACTCAGCCTCAATCCTCCACCTAATCGCACTACACAGATAACTCGATTCGCCAAACTTTCTTAGACATCCATCTTAGTTCGTCCAGTTGCACTGTTTATAACCCGGTGTTGTTACCCGACATTTTACATACACTAATAGAACTGGCTGAGAACATCTTATTCATCAGCCGAAAACAAACGATGAAGCCCTTAACTAGAAGATTATTCCAATTCTGGGGCGATTTCTTCGCTGTCAAAAGATTTTTGTCCATGTTTGATACCTGTGAGGGGACAAAACGTGTGGCAAACATATAAACATGAACCCGTCAATGGTATCAATATGTGTGGCAGACGTAGCTACATTTACATTGAATGGTACATATCAGTTTCTGAGGCGTAGTACCATGTAGGAAAACGCTGATTACGCACCACAATATGAATGTACAGCGGCTGGGCACATACTGAAGGGATCTTGAACCTTTTTTCAAAGCACTCTCAGAGGGTGGGGGGTGACATCCAAGACCATACAGAAAGGCATCTGATTTTCTTCACATCGACGTCTCTAAAGCGTACAAGCAGGGTAGGTACCAGTATTAAATTTGGATAATGAGCTAGAGTTTCATCTATCATTTCGTGAATTAGATTAGGTTGATCTGCTCAAAGAAGATAATAAACCGTTGTAGCGAGAGATTGCAGAGTTTTTGCTTTTGAATAAATCGTTACCAGTGACTTTATCTTTATTTTTTTCAAATTAAAATTTTTTGTGCAATGTTTTCATTCATTACACACGTGTGCTATGTTTGTGAATTTCCTACCAGAGCACTCGGCTCAAGCCCCGCGAGTCCACAGTAGTCAGCGCCTATGCACGGGCACACAGAGGAAGAATTCGCAGAGACAATCCAATTTCGTCCAGCGTGGAGGATGTGACAAGGTGATTTAAATCTGATTTTGTGCCCCGCGCATGTGCCCCGATTGTACAACGAACTTGTCCAAAGAAATTACGTCGAGTCTGGGAAAAGCATCCTCTGAAACTTGGAAGCCTCGGTCTGGAAGGGTCGCGATGAACTTTATTTAGCGCTTTTGTACCGTACCTGGAAGTGAGATTTCTTTGGAGGTGAAATAATTCTTATTTACGAGTCGTTGTCTACTTGCACTGAGTTAACTCCGAGTGTTTTGTTGCGGAGTTTAATTGCGCCTAAAGAACACCCACGTGCAAAATGCAGAACTGAAAAAAAAAATAATAATAATTCAACTCTTTTGGTTCAGTTTATGTTTCCTCTTCTTCTTTTCAACCCTTTATTGTTAATGTTCCATAAATATTTATCACGTGGGGAAGCTAGCGGAGTGGAAATGAACCAGTGCATGCGATAACCCCTTTGTGAAACATTAACAGCCTCCGTTGTGAAGGGTAAAAATGGCCAATACAGTCAGTTGCTGGGAATATATATATTATTTTTTTGTCTCGGGGATTTTTTTCTATTGGTAAGGGAAACCCTTCCGTGGATTCGCTTTCGCTCGGGCAATTTTTACTTAATTATTCAAGTTTATTGCTTGCTGAGGCCGTCGTCAGGTGATTCCTGTAGAGAGGGATAAAAAGAGAGTGGAGTCGTGAAAATATTGCTTTTTTCCCCTCTCTCTTTCTTTGACTGGAATCTTGCCAGTGAAGTTCGTTGGCTCTCGCTGATCTGCCTGGATGAATAATTCAAGAGGGCTGTCAGTTTAATCGAGGAGTTTACAATCTGTGGAATTATTTAGACGACCTAATTCTGTTGTTGAAGCGGTGGATATGTATAAATCAGTGATGGTGTTGACATTCTGAAGAGATGAAGGTCAATCAATGGATCGAGGTCATCAAACGATTTGCAATGCCGTTATAGGTAATTTCCTCATATTTCGGGCCTATAATATAAAATAACATACTTCATTTCAGAGGGAGTTCGGTGTTCTGTGACTTCAGGCAGTTCAAGCAGAACACGGCAACTCTTGCTCGTAATTGCCATTCGTCAATAGATCCTACTCACGAGTAGAAAGTGACGCTTACTAGATTACTCGGGTAGGTAACGTGGGTAGCTATGTCCTGTTTACATTAAATTTGATGTTTACATTTTAAGATATGTACGTAGATTCAGAAAATCAAATTTAAAAAAATCCTTCCTAGCCCCTTTGCTCAGTTATCGTTGTCATAAACTTTTGGAATTTGGGTCACGGGTTCGGACCAGCCCCACAATGATCCTTGAAAGTTTTTCTAGCCCTAGGTGAATGGTGAGGGGTTGAAAATGAATTGTGAAATGGTGAAAACGTCATATCTCAATAATGTTAGAATATACAGAAATCCTCAGCCTGCCGAGAAATACCCCAAATCACTTCACGTATTTGGAAACTGGTGCCCAGCCGAATCTTCGCTTACACGTTGTCTCTTGCCTGCAAATATGTGATTAGGGCCTTGAAGATGCCACAGGACCCATATCCTGGTATAGTTGCCCGGGAAGTCGTCAGGTCCGAAACACAGTGGTTTAAGGCAGTTAGAGACGGGGTTGCGCCTTCCATGGGAATCTGGAATTGCTGAGTGAGTTGCCAGAGCAGCTGGAGTCGTTGGTGGAGGCTCACTCGCAGAGTTGAACGAGTCACATGCTGCAATGAATTCCAGGAACCCTCTGTATACATCGCTTAATTTGGACGCAAGATCTGCAGGTGGACGGAGGTCACCCCTTATGGATGGTGCGATGGGTCCTCAAGCTGAGAGGAGCGCTGCTTCCTCTGAACGACGGTGCCTTCCTGAGATCTGAAAGCCCATGGAGGATTTGCTAGTTGTGCAATCGGAACGTAAAGGAGGATGTCCTCCATTTCCTTGGAAGCTGCCCAGGCTGCGTTTTCTTGGGTAGGTGGTTCTGATCATGGAAAAAATGGTCTGCTTGCTGAACCATGGTGAGCACTGGTTGAGAGTGGGACAGTTCGGCCTGCAGGCGTGGAGGCTCCGAGATTCGCTGGTGGCTGAGTTCAAGTGGTGAAGTGAAGGACTGAGTAAAATTGCCCATTTCGGCTTCGTGTTCAACTCCAAAGAGTCAAACGACGGGAAGTCGGGTCAACGGTCCTTCTGAAGAACAGCTGATTCAAACAACTAATGTTTTTCTAAGACTAAAAAATGTGTTTCCTTGTTCCGAGATACTTTTCGTGTCTACTAAAAGAAGGATCTTTCGAAAATTGGGTGGTTGGCATGTCCTGTTATTATTAATTGCCAACGTTAGTAGGTACAACTAGAAATCCCAATATTATACAAATTACTTCGAGATGATATTTCATCAAATATGAATGTTTCATTTATTAACAATATGGATAATTTATATACCATTACTTGTGGGCTAGTTACCAAATCGCCATTCTGATCTTCTAGTACTTAATTTAAACAATATTTCAGCGTTGTTTTGTAAAGTTATTGGACTCATGAGGATGTTGTGTGCAAAACAGTGATCAAGAATGAAAGGCGATCTGTTCAGAAGATAATAAACCGTTGTGGCAGATTTCGCAGGTTTTTTGTGTAAACGAGCATAGCATGTTGGCTGCCATTTCAAAATGTCGAGAGATTTCCTAAGATTCTTACGGACTTTGGATACCTTCATGTAAAACTCGAATAGGGTTGTTTCCTTGAAAGGTCATATCATATGAAGGGCGTTTCTCATTTGTGTTTGAACAGCCCAACTCGCATGACGGCTCGACGAAATTGGCTCATAACGAGGGATGGCGGCGAACATGAATGAATTCATTAATTTCAATGGTATTCGAGAAGTGAATCAGAGACTTTCAAATGTTAGAATTTGACGGGTCGCCGAGGAAGTGATTGATAGTCAGCTCCCAAAACCGGCAGCTGACCTCGGATGTCGTTGAGCCGCATGGCCTGCACTTTGGGGTGGGGAACAGAGATTTATAACCGGATAACCGGAATTCTTGTATTGAATGGATTTACGATATGATTTATGCTTGTATAACAAAATAGGAGGAATGAATAAATTTCAGTTATCTATTACAATGGAAGTGTGGAAGGGGTAAAGTGCCTTTGGTGAATAAGCGTATGGGAAAGGTGGTATAAACGTTGGCTTCTCTCGTCTTACATTTCCTTTGTGCGATATCATATCGTTCAGCACTATACTACAAGATGGCCTATTCCTGAGATTTTACATCGTCCCCCACACAATTTGACAAGTTCACTTCTGTCGTGATCATCATCTGCACAATATCTTCCGCAGGCATTTCCATTGTTTGAACAAAACTTTTGACACAACGGTTTTATCTTCCTTCTGTCTAATTCACGAAATGATAGGTGAAACTGTAGCTCATCATCAATATTTAATTTATTTAACAAATAGGAATTGTTTAAGCAATTTTATAGACAAGAAACCGAGTAGACATTGAATTATCATCCAGTTCTGACCTATATTGAAAGTTTCAAGTCTGAAATTCTTCGGGAAGTTGAAAAAAATTACTCAAACTTGAACTAAACGTTCAAAATTCTTTTTAGACCTGACCTAGGGTAATGAAAATTTTCGTGGGTCTGGTCCACAATTTCAAACCAAATTTCGTAATTTTAGCACAACGCTAACGTAAACCAGCTAATTTAGAGGGGGGTGGGGTAATGTTTTTTATTTTTTGAGTGATTCCAAAGGTTCATTATTGAATATAATAAACCAAAAGGGGATATTTCTTGGGAAAACATTAAATTTTAATGAATATTAAATATCAAATTTTGACGGGTCAAGTGGAAATCAAAGAAACCAAAAGAACAATATTATTAAACGAGCGAGAAATTCTAGTAGGTACGAGGGAACTAATACACAGACGCTAATAGTTGATTAATTAACTCTCGTCAGCGTCGCGATGGTGATAATTGAAAGTAATTATTGTCAACCGATGACGCCACCATGAACATGATGCAGTTAAAATACGTTCCTCGAACCAACAATTAAAACTGCCACAAATACAAGGAGAAAATGTGTTAAAGGAAAGACCAAGTAATGAACCTGAGTTGATAACACACATTCTCTGAAAAATGACCACTGGTTTCACCAAGTACAGCACATATAAGCTGATGGTATTGAATAATACGAGTACAACATTTTACGAAAAAATCGAGCACTACTCGCTTCCGATTTCCACCTATCATCATTCTAACGTATCACCACACCAACTTGATCCTCACGTCTGACTCACAATGTTATCGATAGAACAATATGATCTGACAATAGAGAAGCCATTGGATTGATTTAAGCCCGAACGTACAATGCCGTCGCACAAAGCATACGTCTGACAATGGCTATGAATGGCAATTGAGATGTGAAAGAGGATTTGATAGTAATACTCCTAGATGATGCACGCATACGTTTGCATTGACTCTTAACTAGAAAAGTACTGCAATCAGCAAAGGAGATCTTCAACCTCGTTATAACTCGTCAACAACATTGCGGCATCAATGACATGGTGTTTTTGACTTTATTTATTTACAAGATTTAACGGACAGATGCTCAATTTACAAGAAAAATACATATATGTTCGTGAGTATGTAATAAAAAATGGGGAAAAATATCTAAGGGTATTTATTGTTGGTGTGGTAGGTGCGTCCAGGCTGATTGCGGTTATTCATTATTGTGGGTTGTAAGGTAAGGTAATTTATCTTGTAAGGTAAGCCTAGATCTTGTCACTTAATAGTTACGGCAAATTCTACATGTAGTTTAGTCGATCTGAGTTGATTGTTTATATTATAAACAATCAACTCAGATCGATTAAACTACATGTAGAATTTGGTGAGGAGATCGACTAAACTACATGTAGAATTTGCCGTAACTATTAAGTGACTATTAAGTAACTATTAAGTAA
Organism: Stenodema calcarata; assembly: GCA_963920205.1. Classification (NCBI taxonomy): domain Eukaryota; kingdom Metazoa; phylum Arthropoda; class Insecta; order Hemiptera; family Miridae; genus Stenodema; species Stenodema calcarata. The sequence goes on along the minus strand of OY986051.1, from coordinate 28,052,422 downwards.
GATATATATTATATATTTTACTGTTCACTAGGTATGATTAGGGTCTATACTGGAGACCGAAACGTCACCCCTCCATTAAAATTATTGGCTGCTACAAGGTGGTTTTATTAAAAACACAACCCACAATAAGGGTATTTAAATAGGTTGCGTAGCGAAAATAGAAATGGTGCAGTAGGTAGGCAATGAATTAATTAATTTAAATGAGACAATAATAAACCTGTCGAGTGATCGATCGCAGATCATCAAGGGGGATTCAAAGCAGCCAGTATCCTGCGACGAATGGGAAGAAGGGCGGAACCAATAATAATGATTTCAATTATTAATAATGTCAATAAATTTGAACAATCGTTTAGTTTTAAGAAAACTCCAAAAATTCTCTGAGTCATGAAATGAGATGAGTCCGTCACATGAGAATTAGTGTTTAAAATTTAGTTTGGCACCATAAAACTGCAGAAACGGATCCGTCAACGTCGTCCACCGCCGGGGGATCATAATTGTCAACGTCCTCTCAGCAGCCATTTCAGAAGTCATGAAGAGGTCAGGTGAGGTTCAAAATCGGACTTTTGCAATATTAGGTTCAAAACCGCACTCTTTCAAATTTAAATTGGCAGTTAATAATTACTGGAGAAATTTAAAAATATGAAACTTGGGATGACTAGGTATTTACCTCAACTATGTAGAATTGCAGGAAATAACTAGAAATTCAAAAATATCTCATTTTGATCGTGAAAACAGTTTTTTGGCCCTCCTGTAAAATTTGGTTTTTTGTACGTGTTCGTTTTTGAATCTAGGGGCCTCATACCTACCCAAACCCACACCTCCCTCAAAGTAGTATGATGCCTCGCACCTTATGTTTCTAATCATGTGATGTTGTCAATTTTATTCCGATATATTCATAAATTTATACCGTATATACTAGCCGCTTTCACGATTGGAAGCCCGGAGGCCTTGTGCGTAGTTGGGGTAACTAGACAACGATTCCTACTTTCGGAAAATCTCCCCAGCTAATCCCGTCGAAAATATACAGCTTGCATGCATGATTAACCCAAATTATGGGAGAGTTTAATCCTCCCCGGCACCCCCTCATTCGCTATTCCGTGGCCCAGATCGGTAATCTGGCCTTTCGAAATTAGACAATTACTCCCCTCCCCGTGCCCGTTGTCCCCTACTCTTAACCGCCTGTGGGGAAGAGCGATATGGAAATCGCAATCAGTCTCCTTGTATTAAGCACGAGATGTCCGCAATTTGTTTGGGGAAAAGCAAAAGGGACGGAGGGTGATGAATGGGGTCCCTTCCTTTTCTTCGCGTTTTCCATATTTCCCGAATACAACTCCTTTTCTCCGCAACCCACTCTTTCTCCTCACCAGGTCCCAGAGCACTCCACCAACTACTATCAGTATTTTGATGTACAAACGAGAACCCGTATTTCACTTCGTTATTATTCAGCCAGGTCCCATCACGCTTATCGCAAGTTTTTTGTATTTTTTTTTATTCACCCAAGTTGTTTGGGCGTCACTTTATGGAGGAAGAGATATCCAGAATTCACGTGCCGGGGACACATTTTATATTCTCGCTTGTTCCGGAGGATGGATTGCGACTTCAAGAAGAATGGATTATCCGCAACTGCGAAGTTTCATTATAGTACGAGCAATGCTTTGTGCGACGGCTGTCGGGATTGGATGGCGGGGTTGGCGTCTAATGGCTTCTCTAGAGTCGAAATTGATCTATCGATTACCCATCGTGGGTGACGCAGAGGGTAATGTGGTTCTTGTGATTCCGGAGAACATGTGAGCAGAAATAGAAACAAGTCGATCAGCTTGCAATGAGACCTCCATGATACGATGGAAGACATAATACTATTCATCTCTAAGAAAATCAGAAGAACTAAGCATCCTAAAAATCCTAAGCATCAGAAGAACTCCCCTTGCCAGTCAGCTGTTCTCCTGCTGATCATTTTAGCGCAAAACTTACTGCTTAAAAAATATTTTTTTTTTAGATTGTCGTCATGTGACACTTATCTCGGAAGAGATCATCTCTTCGAATAAGCGTCACATGGCAACTTTTTTGCGCTAAAATGATCAGCAGGAGAACAGCTGACTGGCAAGGGGAGCGATTTGAAGTTATTCTAATGCTTAGGAAATCAGTATAAAAGGTTATAAATGGAAATTCCGCCCCACGAAACCCCTTCCACTCAGTAATCGTACGTTAGAGTCAAAATCATAGAATAACCCTACCTCGGTACGTAATTATCACTGGGAGCTGATTGAGACACTGGGTAGGCGGAAAGGTAGTCATGAAAGTAGTTAACGATCTGTAACAATACACATTTTACAACAAATATTTGGTCGATTGATGCTTGTTAGAGCTACTTTCTAGTAAAGTCCCATATTTCTTATCTCGCTACTCCAAGAGTTTCGTATAGTTGAGGGACTCACAGAATAGAGCGTTCTAGGCTGAACGTTGATTTCATAATATGGTTCATTCCTTAAAGCTCGAGAATTCCTGATATATTATTAATTATTTAATTATTGCTAATATTACGACTGCAGTTATGGCTTCATCTATGACTGTGCATGAGGTGTGTAACAGTAGCAGCCGTCTACGATCATCGCCACGAAGCGTAGCTGCTAGCTAAAAGACTTTCTACGGAATTCCATTTTAGTCCTAATTTCTCATTAATATTTCCAGGCTCACATTTTGGCTTTTCGTTGTGAATTTAAATTAAATTCCAGGAATTTGTGATTGTAGGTTACATAATATGTAAATATTATCTTATTTACAGAGATGGAATGTACGTGTACTAGTTTTGATTGGACTATTAGTCCAAATTCCTAACAATAATATAAATTATTGTTCCTTTATCTAACGTTAGTTTATAACTTAACATTTACACATTGCTTTATCCAAATATTAGTTCACACTCTAACATTAAATATTGACATCCTATTGAAAATTGGATCAAGATGAAAAAAATTACTGAAAATAGAGTTTAGAGCAAATGCTTGTTTCGGACTAGCAGTAAGGACCCAAACTCATTAGGAAGCTTTCCAAAAGAGATTATAAATATGCGAGTAGTAATAGATTCAGACAACCTTTCAGGTTTGGTTCCATGATACCTTGAACGTTCATAGTATCGATTTCTTACAAGACAACTAAGTTCACGAGAAACTTTTACACAGTCCCGGGATATTCATTACTTGACTTTTACACAAGCGGATGTTCATAACTTGGCTCGTCATTCATTGAAGTTCCCTAGAATGGATGAAGGATAACGAATCTTGAAAACGAGTAGGTACTTTGGGTGATAATAAATAAGCATTCCTTCTATTCGTCATCCGGAAAATGCTTACCGATGGGACGCCTGAAGTTGTTTTTGTCTTTCAAACCCAACTTTAAAATTGGATTCTTACTCGCTCCCCGCCAAATCTGAATTATCTTTCTAGAAAAAATGGAAGGATCCAACAGGTGACCTGAGAACAAATTTATAGGGTGTTGGGCTTAAAGAAGCGTGCAGGCGGAAAACGAACGATTCGAACTCCTACAATATTATGGAGACACTAAACTCTACAAAATTCAAAGTAATGCTTGGAATTTATTCAGGAAGATTGATCTTCAACGAAAATTTACTTGATAAAATACTTTATTGATTTGGTAAACTCTTTCCCGAAGCAAATAATTGTTTTAAGTTTCACAACCAAGAATGGCAAAGGTGGCACTTACTTGAAGTATGGTGAATTATCAATCAGCCATACATTCAATTTCAGAGCACAAGTAGAAGTCATAGTTGAGACAGGAGAAATAAACATATCTTGACAAACGTTATCGTTACAAAATTTTGATTTCGTATAATAATGGGACATATCGTCGGTGAAACAGCAACATGCTATAAGTCAATTTTTCGCATGCGAAGTCAATTTTTTTTTTTTTTTTTTTTTTTTTTTTTTTTTAACTTTATTGCACAAAATAATGCATTACAGCAGTCAATGAGTTAGGAACTTTTCCTTGTTCAAATTTTCATGCCCGATCGACTGGTGAAGTCAGTTTCTCGAAAAAACGAAATCACACGAAACCGTCACGAAAATTTCTGAGGATTTTCGCTTACAACCGATTCGTTGCTACGGAACTTTATCTTCGCCAGTTATCATCGTACAAAAATCGTTCACCACTCGTTGGATAGCTCTCGATTTACCTAACCATATTACGTTAACCACTGCGGAGTGCGTGGCCGACAAGCTGCGGTATGAGCGTGATTGTTTAAATAATTGTTTACACACAGGTGATCATTCTCAATAATTTATATTGTCTATACGAATGCAAGCTTCATAATTTATGATGAACCCTACAATTAAGTAGGTATAACAACTACGCTACTGGGGTAGGTGATGTAGCATTGTTCGAAGGTTCTTGAATCACTTCTTTAAAGACATAAAATGTCCCAATGTGTTGCAGACTCGTATGCAAGCATTTAATTCTCGACTGTATCAACAACAGGATGGAGTTGACATTCTTCTGACATTTTCATGTCTTTGCTTTGGCACATAAACTGAAACGGGAAAAATTTGTTTCCTTGATTCACCCTTTCCCTCAGAACACAAGCGACAGGCGGGCCACTACGTCAGACGCACCTATGACGCACGAGCGTATGACGTCAGACGGCTGGCAGGAGGCCAACTAGTTCGTCAAAGCCTATGACGTCAGACGGCTGGCCGGAGGCCAACGAGTACGTCAGAGCGTATGACGTCAGACGGCTAGCAGGAGGCCAACTAGTACGTCACAGCCTATGCCGTAAGAGCCTATGACGTCAGAGGGCTGGCTGGCTAGGTGATCGGGTTTTAATAAGCCTCTGGAATTCCGCGCCTTTTTGTCTCTCCTGAAAAATTAGGAAAAATGAGTTATAGCCTGTTGCTGTTTCACCGACTATATAAAATCGATGTACTCGATATAAAGAGTATAATTGGTAGGTGATAGGAATAGTAATCGAAAATGCGTGATGACTATAATCCAGGATATTACAATGTAGGTATATAATTAGACAATAGAATAATTAGAATTCACAAATAATAATTTTATGTGAATAGTAATTATATACCTTTTAATATCCTGGATCATAGTCACCACGCCTTTTCTATCACTATTACTATTAGGTAACTACGAATTATACTCTTCATGTCGAGATGTCAACGAAAGTCATCTCCGATATTTTCTATATTGGCTACGATTGAAAATAGTAGTGTTCAAGTTCCTACGAATCACTTTCACGATACGATGTTCAATGAACAATAAAATAGTTCGCATCGGAAAAGTTGGCAATGCCACAATAACAATACGAGGGTGAATTGAATTGGTATCGTTATGAAAACAGCAGCCATACGCCGCGTTACGTACTAGTCTACGCTCGTACGTTTGTAAACGCAAGCTGTTCGGAAATTCACTGAACTGAAATATCATTGCCGTTACATCAGCCTCAACAGTGTTTTCCGGAGGAATCTCGGTGAAGGGGTTGAGGGGGAAGCAGTACATCACACCTAAATACAGCTATTAACTCAGTGCAAATACTTTTCAGGAGAATCGGGGCTTCCGATTGGGCGGTTAACAGGATTTTGAGAGGAGCGAAAATGTCTTTGCCAAGCATAAAGAGGCACGGGAAATGCGCCCTGTATCAGATTACGTACGTATCAAGAGGAGGGCGATGGAAGCCAAACGGCCTTCTAAGCTCTGAGCAGACGACGTTCAGTAAACGGATTTTTTGTCATGTGCGGTGAGCTCAATGTTGTCAGCTTTGTAATGGCATTTCATACCTGAGGAGTGAAAGTTGACGCTCGTGCGAGAGTTGCGCATGTAACGTCACTCGTGGGGAAACATGCGACGAAAGTCACAGACCCCTTAATAAATCAGTGATGCGCGTGGAAAATAGAGAGTTCCTAAGAGATATGTCCATCCAGATGTGGACATATCTAGTGGACACATACAAGGCGAGCAACTTCTGGATGCTAACCAATATGGTGGAACTGATCACATGTACAAGTAACGTCAAGTCACCTTAGCACAACGCGAAATCCATCCCCTTACTTACTGTCGACAAGTAAGTATGTATACTTACGATAAGTAGGTCTTGTAGAATGTAGATAATAGAATTTAGATGAGAACCACCATCCACTTGCTGGTGATCGCGACTACAAGCGATGGCGACTACGAAAGGCGGCAAAAGGCGCTGCACTGGTATCCTGGACTAAGGTTACATTTTATTCGTTAAGGTTGTGTCCGGAGAGATGAATGGACACATGTATGGGTCCGGTTGTGGTCGACTTGAGGCGATGTGTCCGGACACAGCCGACGCGCATGCGCAGTTGAGATAAGTTCAAGCTTGTGTCCATAGGAATGTCCCCTTAGGAACTCTCTATTAGAGAGCAAACCGTTGAAGAATAATATTATGAAGAAATAATATACCCCTAGTACTACGGAAAAAATCTGATGAAACTAAATGGGTTTTAAGACATTGCCGTTCAAGGCGCACACTCATTTCTATGGGAAATAATTATTAATACACCAAGGAACCGTGTTCCTTGGTTCCTAAGAGAGTTCCTAAGAGATGAGTTGATTATGGAAAGACCGTATCTAGTGGCCTTATCTAAGGCGAGCAACTTTCGGATGCTAACCAAATAAGTCAGCTTTGACGGATAAGATAAGATGTAGGATGTAAGTTTGATAAGTTGAGCAACTCGACCTGTTAAGATCAACTGTGCCCCAGCTTTGACGGTAGTGGCCTAATCTAAAAGTAACGTCAAGTTAACTTAGCACAACGTTAAGTGAATAGCGACGGTAGATGAGTTCATTTTACACACACCAAAACGCATAGCTACTCACTACCAACTTGAATACCTAATTGACTAGGTACCAACTATTAGTAACTGTATCGAAATCAAGCAGGTAGATATACTCACTTTTTGTCGACAAGTAAGTATGTATCCCCCCAAAAAACACTCCGTGTAAAAATCACCCCGCCTCGCAAATATCATTCTTCAGAGGCCGGAAAAAGTTATGATATCCACTTTCCCCGCCCGCCCTTTTCCTCATTAAGGAGCTAAGTACAATGAAAAGCTTAACCACTTCACAAGCACCGTACCCCTTTCGAAATCTCCCCTTGGCGCTATTGCGAGACGTTTTTATTACTTCCACAAGCAACTAATACTTGTATAAAACGTTAACCACCATCAAGTATTAGTTGCTTGTGGAAGTAATAAAAACGTCTCGCAATAGCGCCAAGGGGAGATTTCGAAAGGGGTACGGTGCTTGTGAAGTGGTTAAGCTTTTCATTGTACTTAGCTCCTTAATGAGGAAAAGGGCGGGCGGGGAAAGTGGATATCATAACTTTTTCCGGCCTCTGAAGAATGATATTTGCGAGGCGGGGTGATTTTTACACGGAGTGTTTTTTGGGGGATATCACATCTTTTTGTTGTTGAAGTGGGTCATTTTATAAAGAAGGTCTATGCGAAATTTCAAGTCGATTGGTCCTTTTACCCAGGCTGTAGACTCGTCAAAGTTGCCAAAATTAGCCTAAATTTCAGGTTTTTTGTTTCTAAAAGTTTTTTGGGTTGAGATAATGGGTTAAACTTTCAAAAGGCACTGGCTGATGTTGAAACGAAGCTCTGTGCAAAATTTCAAGTCAATCCGTGAAGGTGGAAAGGCCTAACTGATTAAGGAGAAGAAGAACAGGTAAGGGTGAAAAACCGGGTTTTTGAAGTTATATAACTCGGCTCCCTTTAAAGATATCGACTTGAATCTTTCAAAAGGCACTTGCTACACTTGAAACGAAGCTCCGTGCAAAATTTCAAGTCAATCGGCGAAGGTGGAGAGGCTGTAGCCTTGACCGACTGAAAAAAGTAGAAAAACATGGTAATTGGTTTTTGAAGTTATATAACCCGGCTCCCTTCAGACCTAGCGACTTGAAACTTTCAGGGCTTTCTCTTATCCACACCAAAAAGATCCAAACCGAATTTCAAGTTGATCGGTCAACTAGGAGCCGAGATATGGCCAAAATTAGCCTAAATTACCCTAAATTTTAGTTTTTTGTCCCTAATTTTTTTTTTTTGGTTGAGATAATGGGTTATTTCGTTCAAATGGCACTGAGACATGCTATAAAGAAGGTATGTAAAAAAATTCAAGTCGATTGGTCCTTTTACCCAGGCTGTAGACTCGTCAAAGTGGACAGAATTTTCCTAAAGTTTCTGGTTTTTTGTTTCTAAAACTTTTTTGGGTTGAGATAATGGGTTAAATTTTATATAAGGCTCTGTCTCAAGGTTAAATGAAGCTCTGTGCAAAATTCCAAGTCAATCGGTCAACGTGGAGAGGCTGCAGCCTTGCCTGTCTGAACAAGGAGAAGGAGAAGAAGGAGAAGAACAATCTAAGGCCAAAAAACCGGGTTTTTGAAGTTATGTAGCTCGGCTCCCTTTAGACCTATCGATTTGAAACTTTCAGGGCTTTCTAATATACACTCAAAGAAGACCCACACCAAATTTCAAGTTGATCGGTCAAATAGGAGCCGAGATATGGATACCTCGAAAACGCGTTTCGTGACGTCCGGTAAACATGGACTCGGCATCGTTCGTTTTCTCAACTTCTTTGCTTGGCGGGGCGGAACGCTACCGCGTTCCTAGATACTTACGATAAGTAGGTATACTTATAGAATGTAGATAGGTGATAATAATTTTAGGGAGAACACTTCGTAGAGAAAGGTTTGAGCTGACGATGACGACTACACGACTATAGGTCGGCCACAGAAACTTTGCGTCCGTGTAGCGCCCCATAGGTAGCGAATGCGCGAAGTATAACGATCGAGTCTTTTTTCCATGGTGAAACCTTCACACGGGAATTGGAGTGGACGAAATGGTGGAACGAAATGGTGTCTTGTGTTGTTTTAGATCGATAATGTCACTTTTTAGGGGAGAAATGATAAGAAATAATTAGTTCTGCGTTCTCCAGAAGAATGCGCCAAAGGGATGCAAAGTTTCTGTGGCCGACCTATAAAAACGCGACAAAAGGCGTTGCACTGTTATAGAAGGGAGATGAGACGCCTTATGTATGAGGCCGGATAGGTCGAACTCAAAGCAATAAGTTTGAACTCTGCCGACGCGCATGCGCAGTTGAGATGAATTTGAACCTATTTTTTATTACTTATCCCTTAGGGACTCTCTAATGAATTGTATAACTACCGATCTCTGAAGGTATGTAAACAACTTCTCAAAAATATATATTTCGCTATAAAACCCAACTGGTTGACACCTTGATGAAGAGGTACGTTGAATGTATATTCCTCTTTTTCAGTGAACTTAACTAGTACGTGAAAGGAAATGTGATAATATGATTAGGTTTGGGACCTCAGCGCCTGAGCTTCCTTGAATTAGCTCCCAGTTTTAATTAGTGGGTTTCGAACCCGAGTTTTCTCGGCGGAAAGCAAAGACTTGATTACAGCACAAAAATCTAATTAAAAGCAAACTGAAATTTAAGACTTGGAAAATAATGCTGTCTAACCAGTGGGTGCAGTCCCTTTGGGCCCGCTTATTTGCAGAGAGTTATCATTGGATTTAACCCTGTATAAATTATAGATATAGTGAGCAGTAAGAAGTTTTAGTTCTCAATAATCCACCAGAATTCAGTTACACGCAGCGATTTTGGTAATTTGACAAGGAATGTACTGCAGTACTGTAGTACTGAAGGAAATCATCGAGTTAACTTAACAATGAATTCATTGTACTTCTCCTCTGAATCAATGATATCAGTATAACCTATGATTTCACTAATAAATAATACTATCATTCTCTCGAATCGCGATTCGTGACTTACTGATCGGTAGTTTTAGAAATCATTTTCTCGGTCCTCGAATGTTTCCCTTACCAAATTTCCGATTCATAATATGATCCGTTGTACAGTCAAATAAGCTTTAACATGGATGTGTTTGAAACATGGATGTGTTTGAAATAAAATTAATTTCTTCAACATCTGTAAATACTGGTGAACTATATTCCCAAGTTCAAAGCACCTAATTCAATTAACCAGCTAAATATCCATTTCTTATATTGGTTTCGAGAATAAAGAGTGGGGGATTGTAGCTTACGGTTTGTTGTTCTTAATAGAGTGGGGAAATTAAAATAAATGTGCCTCTGGCTGAAAATTAAATTTCCAATTTCTTTATGCAAAGGTGGGGCTAACTCAACGGTTTATTATCTTCTTCGTGCAGAAACTAAATGATCCGCACTCATTCTGAAGACAAATTCACAGACACAGGAGACCGCATTTAATTACGAATTCCGAGGCCATTTCACCATCTATATAACTAAATTTACAGACGGTTTTCGTGTTCCTTGGGTATTTTCGAAACATTTCACTACAGTTATTCGTTTTGCGTGAAATGGAGTCGAACCATGCTAATTTTGCATTTGGTGTTAATTTTGCATTTGTTATTTGGTGCGAAAGGTAAAAGTGGCAGACGGATCCATCCCGAGTTCTGCCCGTCCGGGACAGGTAACAGAAGTAGATGGACACACCCCGAGTTCTGCCCGTCAGCTAGTTTTTGTACGATGATAACTGGCGAAGTTAAAGTTCCGTAGCAACGAATCGGTTGTACGTGAAAATCATTAGAAATTTATCATAACGCTTTCTTCGTCACACCATAATGTCACACTTTTTGAGTTATGTGCCATAGTAAAGACATAAAATGTCAAAATGAAAATAATAAATAAGCAAAAAACTCTATTTTTACAGTTTTTAAGTAGGTTTTTGGGAGATGTGGAGGGATCGGATCAATGTGAAAAAGAAATTGGGGTCTTATTTGGATTCAGCATGAAATTTCCTACAAAACCCCATTATAATGTTTTCGCAAGAAGTTCGTGGTGACCAGGAAAATACACCGTTAAGTTGTAGTAAAAAAGTCATAAAAACGTCCAAAAATCGAAAAAACAAACAACGGATTCGGATTCACCACCGTCGAAAACCCCCCACCCATGATGAAATGAGGCCAGCAACTTTTAGGTTTTTTTGAAGAGCAGTGTTATCGAAGATAATAAACCAAAATCTACTTGTTTGAAGATGCTTCCCAATTTTGATTATCACGTGCGATAAGTTCTCTGGTCGCGGCACGATCAGCCGTTTTCGCTTCCCGTAAGGGGTTTTATACGTTCAAGCAGAAGAAGCTCTCGAAAATCCCTCGCATATTCACTCCGCTAATTCACTCCGGACACAGCCGGCTCTCCAACCTCGAACCGGTCCGTGGTGATCAACTAGCGAAATCAAACATCCGTTCCGGCCAATGTGTTTGTTGACTTACTCGGTAAAATGACCTGAGAAAATATTTGTTGTGTACTTTATTTTAGAGGAAACAGTGGCGATTGTGTGCGTGTGAGAGGTGAGTGAGGAGATGGATTTGAAGGGATATTCACTCTTTATACATTTAGCCTGCTTTGATGGGAGAAGTCAAACATTGCGCAAAACGGATTCGTGAGTAATGAAAAAAACCCGTTTGCTCCGTCAACAAATGACAAAACGCTCATCGGTGGTGGAAGTGGGAGGAGGAGAGTTTGGATTGAAAGACGTTGGCCTGCGGAATGAATCGAAAAAAAACCGACTCATTCCTCAAACCCACGAAAAAATAATTATTCCGCGGAGCCTTTCTCTTGTTTTTCGCCGTTGGAGCAGAATGTGAAGGATCCCCATACAGTCTGTCTCCCCCTGTTTGTTGTCGTTCTAACCTAAAACGCTTTGGGAGACGTAAAACACAGGGGAGAGAAAAAAAAAAGTGAGCATTTCACTTCGGATCAGTTCCACAGATCTGGCAGGGGAGGGTCGACGTCTGGTTGTGAGCGAGGGATGGAAAGCCGGGGACTTCCATTGTGTTTTGTGAGGCTGCGCTGCTCCCGTCACAGCTTCCCGCACAACTTTTGCAAACAGATAGCGAAACGTGTGAATTGTTGATTCTGATTGGTCGGGACGGAATCAGCGGTCCGATTCTATTTTGTATGGTCGACTCGCCCTTCCTGTCCTTTTGCCCTGTTGTCCCAGTTTTCAAGGGAACCCTCCACACCCAATAGTAATAATATATGATATATATATAGGTATATATTATACGTATATATGACAAAATTAAAGCCAGGGGTGAGCTGTATGACTTAAATTAAATCCTGTTTTCCAAAGAGCAGGATTGTTGAGTATTGGAGCAAGATGGTCTATAATTTATTAAAATAAACGATAAATAAAATAATTATATATATTCGTTGGCATGTAGAGGGGATTTCACTTGTACCGACGTCAGAAATCATGTATATCAAGCATTACCAACCAAAGAATTTTCGGTATATCCGATATATTGGAAGAAATACATACGTAGACATATAAACGCTATTTTACGAGATCACCTGGCATCGAGCTTAAAAATGATAATAGCTTATACTTACAGCAACATCGGCTTGAGCTGTTTTCTTTTTAGCGAATTTTAGAAGAAAAGGAAGCTGTTGTGCTCGGTCCAAAATTTTCAAAACTCGAATTACCGAAAACTTTTCATACCGAAATCCGTTCCAGACCATCCTGAATTCACTGCCAAAAGACACCAAAAATCATATGTATGTATATTTAAATATATACGACGGATTGATGAAACTAAGGACACTCGCGTGATATGTAGGTTTGAATTATTGAACAGAAGGATGAAAAGTTTATAGAAACACTTACAGAAATTAAAAAATTTTCCGTTTTCTCCACGTTTTTTAATTTCTGTAAGTGTTTCTATCAACTTTTCATCCTTCTGTTCAATAATTCAAATCTATATATTTATGTATGTTTCAATCCAGAAGATAACTCTGGATAGAATTGAGATGAAAAGTGCACATTTGCCGAAAAATCTATCTTGGCAATCGAAAGGCTAATGGGGTTTTGGGGAGTTTTTGGTGTGGAAAAATTACCCATAAATTCCTAAAACGAAACACACTGACGAGTGACACTTAACTTTAAAGATTTTTAACGCTGGGTTCGATGGTCAAGTCAGAATTGCGATATCTTATTCAGTTCTGAAACTAGAGCACTTTGAAGGTGAAGAAACGTGGTTGTTACTTCACTGTTTATTTTCTCTAATCTGATAACGGAATGAGATATCGCAATCATGTCTCCACCATCGTGTTAAGCGATGAAAAATCTATAAACTGAGGTGTTTTTATTTTCCAATTCATTATATCAACAAAACCTCAGTGTGCAAATGCGTGTTTTCCCCACTATATGTGTTATTCCAGACGATAACTCGCGATAGAATTGAAATAAAAAGTTCAAATTTGCACAAACAATCTGTCTTGACAATAATTGTCAATTATTGAAAGGATGGGTTCGTAGATGGGCCGAATTTGGCTACTCTAAGGAGGTTTTGGAGGTTTCAGAGGGAAAAAATCACCCATAAATTCCAAAAATGAAACAGTCTCAAAACTGACACCTCATTTTAAAGGTTTTTTTACGCTGATACACGATGGTGAAGACAGAATTGCGATATCTTATTCCGTTATCAGACTGGAGCTTCGACGATGAACAAACGTGGTTGTTACTTGAGATGTTCTTCACAGTTCATCTGCTATAATCTGATAACGGGATGAGATGTCGAAATTCTGACTACACCATAGTGTTCAGTGTTGAAAAATCTATAAACTGAGTTGTTAAGCGGCAAAAAAGAGACACAATTTGTTATAGAACACATTTGTTATAGAGACATTTTGCATAAAACCGGTTATTTCTTCGAAACTTTGCTCCTATAGCCTATAGACTGTGGATTCGAGGAAAACCTCTCCCTGGGTACGGGGTACTCAACAATTCTGTACATATGCGGATAAATTACTTTCAGATCATTCCAGGCCAAAATTGGATCACGTGAAAGTGTCATGACAGGAACATGGATGACACAAAACATCCTCTACTAATCATCAGTACCCGAACTAGTACCACTGTATTTGGCGGGAATGGCTGCACTCAATGTCAAGCAAGCAGAGTAGCTGGAGCCAAGAGGAAGTACCTATGGCTACTTTGATAAGATAATAAGGCGTAGATAATATCGCTGTAGAAACCTGATGACCTGATGGTGATCAAGTTTCTATAGTAGATTGTTCGTTTCAAAATTACAGCTTTATCCATGTTGTGTCTCATATTCGTCTACGTTTAAATTCTTGTAGGAAGAGATTTCGTTCACAATTATTTCATAAACGCAGTAAACGTTAAATATTGAAAAATATATCGATACAAACCGATAGGTATATGTCAACCGCAATATATCGATATGTCGTTGCCGTCCCTAACAATTATTGTGAACAAACGGCTGGCCGCACAAAGTTCCGGGTGGTCTTATGTGGTATGTACCTACATTAGTTATCAGCATGCAATTTTCTGTTAGTCCTCAGCGTATCTTTGTTTCGTTTGGGCCCTCACTGCACGTACAAAAGTGGCCTGTATTCAGGATAACGGCTGGATCATAAGATTATCATTCGCTTTCACCAAGTGGCTGTGTTTAGTACTTGACATTGACATACCTACTTCTATATAATTCAATTACTGTGTTCATCAAGAGTCGGCAAGCTGAGTTGAACCACAAGAATTAGTTTCGTCGCGAATATGTTGACTGAGTGGCTGCAGTACATCCGCTGGAACACGGTCTACGAATGAACGCCCGATTGGTGGAAACCCTGAGCCCGTCTTTTGAATAGTGAACAGGTATTATGCAAATACACCTAACGGGATGCAATTTGTAATTCATTGCTCCGGGGTATTCCGATTGGATTCACTTTCCATTCCGTAGTCACTCCGATGGTTAAGAACACTTCGATCCTGAATCGCGGAGATCACTAGCAGTTCGTCTTTGATCAAACACCCGTTTGAAATCCTAATAATATTAACTGTCGGAAATCATCCAACTCTGTTGATAATCACCTTGAACCCGTAAGATACCGTCTTTTGGGATGCAATGGAAACGTGGAGTCATTTAACACAGTTAATTAAACAAAATGAAAAACTTGATAACGAAAGATGTAGGAGGAAAGACCTCTTGAATAAATGAGGAAATAATGTGAAAACGTCCACCTCGATGATAGTCGGAAAAACAGGCAGATGCGATGGAAAGACGTTCTACTGTTTGCTTTAGGAACTCAACTGGCGAATTGGTGGCCTGGCGCCTTGTTACTTTTTGTTTTTTCAATAAAGCCATTTACCTATTAACATATTGCGCATAGTACCTACATAAAGAAAAGTATTGGATACTTGAAGTTAAATTATTTGAGTAGGTACAAATTTATGTAGGTGAAACAAAAACATTTGGCGATTTCTGATTTCCAAAATTTAAAGAAATTGTCCGGAGATTATTTGGACATTCCCCTCTGATTGTTTATTAGAAAGGTCTGAAGGTTCGTGATACATTCAGCATATTCATCATCATTTAAGTATTTCAGTTCAATTTTGCTTGGAGAATAAAGAAATTGTTCGGAGATTGTCCAGACATTGCCCTCTGATTGTTTATTAGAAATGTCTGAAGGTTCATGATACATCCAGCCCATTCATCATCATCATTTAAACATTTCAGTTCAATTTAGCTTGGAGATTAAAGAAATTGTTCGGAGATTGTCCAGACATTGCCCTCTGATTGTTTATTAGAAATGTCTGAAGGTTCATGATACATCCAGCCCATTCATCATCATCATTTAAACATTTCAGTTCAATTTGGCCTGAAATTCAATAGACCATGATAATTCATATTGCCATATTGCTAGTTTCTTTGAGTTATCTTCATTTTCTTCCATCTGATGTACCTGCTTGAACAAAATAGTCTCATGTTCACCATTATTTCTTTGGTTCATCCGAGTAGCACGCGATGGTGTACAACTAAACAGGAACGTGTTCATCACCTGTTCTTATAGCATAAATATCAGATATTAGAAGAAAAATAAAATAATAACTTAAATTTTTGGATGAACACAAATAAATCTGTAAATTTACTGAAAAGCTCACGGCTCAACTATATTCATCTTTATCTTTATCTGCCTTCGAGGAGGAAACAAGGAGCAGCGAGAGGAAATGGTGTTTTTTTTGTCTGGAAGAACAAGTGTATTCCTGTTTAAACAATTTCAACGGTTTATGATAATGTTCAAGGATTGTGAAGAGCTCGATGGCAGTAAGAGTGTCTGTGAGGGGCGGAAGGGGGAGGTCAACCGAAAGGATTTTAGGAGCCGCTCTCCCCTCCGGAGTTCCGCTTTTGAATTATTCATATTTTATTATCGGACGCTGAGAATTTCTCTTTAGAAAAGACATGGGAAAACGACGGCAAGAAGACGGAGGAAAAGATCCCGAAAAAAAAAGCATCCAGAACTTGGTGGAAGGGAAATGGAATGAGCAGGTGAAGAAGGAGAGAAGGAAGGAAAAGGACTGGAGAGAGGCGAGCAATCAATATTAGCTGCACACGTGAAATATTAGGATAGTCTCTTTTTCCACATCCTGCTCCTCCTCTCACCTGCCGCCAATTCATCTCTCCTTTCTCCGTTGGTGCCAAAAAAATACTTATTCTGCTCTCTTCATTACTCCTGAGGTGAAGTGGAAGACGAGTATCTGATCATCCTATTTACCTTCCATATCCTTTTTACGGTCTGGTCTGACAAACCGGGTGTCTCTTGATCGGCGGAACAATATGATAAGTGAGTTTCATCTTGCGAATACATTCTTTTCGTATCGCACACAATGTCTCAATTCGGGATCAAACAGAAACATCACCACGTCATTCTTAATATCGATAAATCGTGATTTCAGCTAACCCTAGGTTAACACCTGACAGTTCGCCCTTTGACCAAGTACGAATTAACGTATTCAAAGTGGGAATCTCATTTTCACGGTGTTACGATCAATTTCAGTCAACGGTTTCTCGCAATGAAAGTTTTAGCGAGCAGCTAAGCAAAGTTTTGCAAGTTGTGCGGTTTTCAGCCATTTGAACGTTGGCGGTTTTTGGGCGGGTTGCGCGCGCTTTAGCGGCGGTTTCACGAGACAAGGCATCTGGCAGCACTGGGAACATGCTATTGTTAGTTGTATAGCGCACTACTAGGAAAATTAGGCACCAACTACTACCTGAGATTGCCCCTGTGAGACGCGAACGTTTTCAATTATTACCGAGCATCCTAGTTCAAACAAAACCTTCTGAGAAGGCTCCTTAGCGGTAAGAAAGTACTAGGAAATACCAAACAAGAAGAAAAATGAGAGGAAGAAACGAATAGAACAACTTACTTTTGTCAGGAATTCCAAAAGTCACCCTGGGGTCCCCCACCGAAGAAAACGTTCACACCTCGTGAGTTTCGTTCCCAGTGGGCATTCAGAAGTGTTCTGCGCAAGCGCAGTTGAGTTTGGTCGTTCGCGGTGCGCGTTCCGAAACTACGAGAACTCCGAGTTCGGCGTTCGCAGCAAGGTTGGGCAATCGAAGCCAAAAGTCGATTTTCGAATAATCGACTTTTCGATTGCTCGTATTTCGATGCCATGTCGAAAATCGTCGAAATCTTTCGATTTCCATCGATTATAATAGAAAAACCGAACTTTTTTCTACAAAAAAAAAATACCTTAAATCTTTTGACCATTACTGATAATTGATTCAATAAATAAAATACACAGTTTATCTCACGAGAATGTTCTGTATTTCATTCAGGAGAGCGCTTCCTCAGTTACTAAACGACTTTCGTTGCTTTATCTTGAGGGTTTGGGCCATTTTTTCAAGAAAACTGCTATTTTCCTGGTACGATCGAAAATCGACGATTAATTTCGAAAAGATCGAAATATTCGAACGCTCATTTCGATATCGATGATCCAAAAAGTCGAACCCCATTTTTCGATACAATCGAAATTTCGACTTCGATCTTTCCAACCCTGGTTCGCAGTGGCACGTGAACGCAGTTCCCAACGGTTCTGTCAGTCCCCAAATTTTTTCAGAACTCACAGAACTAGAATGCAAGCGCATGCGCATTTCACAACTTTTGTAGAGCTTGTGGAGTAAACAATAACAAACGTGCTATTGTTATTCCCGTGCGTTCAATGTATTTGATTACCGTTATTGAATTGTAAACAAGATCGAAATGTCAACCACTATCAGCGATAGTTTCAACGACGGTGGTGACTGACACATGGTGTGGTTTGTAGGCGATGAGGACGAGATCGAAGTGGTCGTAGGATTTCGCCTACATCCACGGACCTCGAATTTTTTCGAAATAGAGGAAATGAAGTTTGTTCAGAGATTCCCCTATAAGCCTATTTCTCGTAGAGGTTATGATGTTATGATGTTAAAATTCTCGTTCATATGGTGGACAAGGGCTGTTTGGCCACTTCACTTAGAACTGGATAAGTTTCTGAAGCTTTGCACCAAAATGACAGAGGGCACTTTTTAGTGTCCGGTTCCGCTGGAGATCGCTGAAAAAGATCGAGCTCAAGGGGGAGATGAGAAGCTGTTACACCCGTACAGAAAGAACTGGAACTGCGTTTTTCTGATTTTCCGATATTGTTGGTTGGTAATATCGGATAATATCCAATATCATCGGATATTTTTCTTTCGATATTACATCGGATATCGATATTTATATTCGATATATCATTTGATGCCAATATCGATGATTTTTATTCGATATCCCGTCCCTACTCGGCTGTACTACTGACTATGAACATTATTCCGGGGGCTCACTAAGACCACCAACTATCCCTGTGCGCTGGAAAAATTTTTTAACCAAGATATGCGATCAAACGTAATCTGTGGGGTAAAAATTGACCCCACAATGCACTCCTAGGGTTAATTTTCTTTTTCGGGTTGATATTTCAACATTTGCGCCGATTCTCAGGAATTCTTGCATCAAAGACTTGAAGAAGACCACAATATTCGATGTCGTGTCCACATTACACGTCATGCTCTCTCAGAACACTGCGGAAAAAGGTCATAATGTCCCAATGAAATTTCGAACATGGAATTCTCCGAAAAAGAAAGAAAAACGCTAAAAAATTCAAACAACTTGAAAAGACCGCCCTCCGTCCGCTTTCCGCCACTCATAAATTCAGAAGTTGGAATGTCAACCGCCTGATTCCCCTCTCGGTCGCTCTCCCGCAATTTCTAATTTAATTTTTCCCTCCATGTTCGCTCCAACACTTGAAGCGGTAACCAGCCACTCGTGAACAGTACTTTAATATTCTCATAGGCCCTTATTTCTGACTTGTTCTTACTTTATCCTGCTTGTTACCTACGCCCTTCGTCTTGTACGTTCGTCAAGAGCACTCCCGTCTTTTTTTCCCGCTCCCCTCGCGCATCTCACGTCACTTTGACTTTTTTCTCTTTGTCTCCGTTTCCTTCAGTGTCGGTATGTTATATTTCTGGTATCTCGTCATTCTGCTCCTGAGGCTCCCAGAGAACGGTGTAATCTGAGAAACCCTTCCTGAGAGACCATCATGGATGCCAATCGCTCCTCAGGGTTGGAGAGAGTTATCGGTTGAAATACAATATTACTTTATTACAGATAACCCCTATCTCACGTACCTACTTACACTCTCTATACACCCAACCTCTACACCCTATATTCTTCTTGTCATTCGTTTTCACATGTAGATTAGGGCTGCAATATCTATTCCAGGTATATTGGGACAGCGTAAGCTAAAAATCGGGACTTATCGGGAAAAAAATCGGGACGAAAAACGGGACGAGATGTAATCAAACGAGATGTATTCACCAAAATACAATATTTTTTAAAATAGGTAATATATTTAATATTATAGATTAGTTGGATGATTTTGACCGTGAATATTATAACTTGATGAGAAGTATTGTCCTTCTCGAGGGTGTTGAGGTTCGGTCGAATGAAAATGAAATTTTGCCGACGTTTCGTAGATTTATTTCTACATCATCAGGGCAATGAGTTGAAGGCTGATTTCTCAGTAGGTAAGTACACTTGTTAGTGACAGGTACGAGAGTCAGCAACGAACAGAGTCAACACCCTCGAGAAGGACAATACTTCTCATCAAGTTTTAATATTATAGTATGAACCAACGAAGAAAATAAGGTATGTAAATAGGAAGACGTACCTACAATATATTAATTGAGTATAACAAAAAACAGTCATTGCACGTATTTATCTTTTCCGCCGTCAGAGCGAAGGACTTCTTCTTCTCTGTTAGTCATTTAGGTGTCAAGCCATCTGCAATGGAGGACATCTGTACATGTGAGGTTTTTTCCAGTTTTCATCTTCGCGTTACAAAATCGTTTGAAGATTCGACTTCTTCAGAAATCGGAAAAAGATCGAGACCCTTCAAAAATCGGGGCATCTCCCTATAAATCGGGACGGATGGTCGCCCTAATGTAGGTAAAAGCCACTTGAGTGGTTCGTAGTGCATCCTCAAAAATATTTTTACTTTTGATTGATCCATCAAGTAGGTACATGAATGGTAGTCTCTAGAAAATGGACAATAAACTAGTTATTTACCTTGCTGTCGACAGATTTTTCAATACCTATAGGTATAGGGTGTTTCATTTCGTGACGGTCACAGGCTAGGAAACGATTCTACAGCTTATTTCTGGTCAAAAATGTCCTGTAGCCATTTTTTTCTTACTCAGTTAAAAAAAGGAGTTTTTTCAATTTTAAGATTTTTTTCGTGTTTCCAACTTTATCACACTAAAATGGCCATAACTCCCTTAATTTACATGAAAATTCAAATCTAATTACACCGTTCGATAGAACACAAAATTTCCCATCCTTCTAATTGGAAACACATTTGAATCGCCGAAACGGGTAAAAAATGAACTTGAAAAAGAACATTTGTCAAATCGTAGAAATGTCCTCTTTTTTCAAACGCTCATAGACCCTTATAACCCGGCACGAGAATTTCAGCCTGTAGTTCTAAAAGTTACGCCCAAATATCAGCTTATAACAAATATCAGGTTATTTTCGGTCACTTCCATGGTGGCTTTAATGATTACATTTGACAGACATAATTAGGAAGTATGTACATGTATAACTAATGTACTCTGAGTGCACGTATAACTAATGTACTGTGAGCGCACTTATAACTAATGTACGGTGAGTGCACGTATAACTAATGTACAACGACCAAGGTATGAATAACTAATACATGGGAATCAGGGCACTGGAATCACGGTCATGTAGTAGGGGAATCACGGTCATGTAGTAGGAATACGTAGTACAACATCGACTGCTATAGTTCAGGATCTTCGTAGGTAGTTTTAGAAGCCAACCAAGCATAGTAAACATAGTAAGCATAGTTAATCCTAATAAGCAAATGGGTGCATATTTTTCAAATATTGCGTACATGACCTTATTGCAGTGGCGTTGCTTAGTAAAATTCCAGGAGGGGGGAGAAACCTCAATTTTCCCAACTGCTTAAGCAACTTAGCAGTTGGTCCTTAACTGCTTGGATCGTGTATCTTAATATAGATTTACAAACGTTTTTTTATTTTTAAGAAATCAATTTCTCTACTATTCAAAAAATCTACTAATTATTATACTACACTGCACACACACTCAATTCAGAATTTATTAAGTTGTATTAACAAAACATCGTTAGTTTTACATACCTACCTAATATGTAAAACTAGTTTTACATAATATTATCTTGTAAAACTAGCGATGTTTTGTTAATACAACTTAATAAATACCTAAGTTTTCTGTTGAAATGCTTGTATTCCGCGTATTGGGGGATGGATTTGAATAATATTATTATACTAATTTCGGAGACACGTTATATTTGAAGTCATGGTTCATCATGAAGATCGTGTATCTACGAAGCCCCCTCAACAAACCTCATTTATCAAATACGAACAACTTGTGATGGAGAAGTCAGTTTTCTTTCTTTTGAGCGATGCCGTTCGTCATCTTCAAATCAATATGAACCCGTGTCGTGTCAGTTTGCCATAACCTCCCTATCACGTTAGCCGGTGATCTGATGTTTGAACGGTAGATAAGGCCCGTCGACTCCGCTCACAACCACCAAACCTTCCATTTTCTTCTTCAATCGGGGGCTATCTCGAATTCAATTTAATGCAGGTATCAACCTCCCTAACCCCGGCTACCAACTCGCCTAACGATCTGCCACAACAGTAGTTGACCGACGCGCGGTATGTTGTTTTGCCGTGGAAAACAACTTTTTATCACTCGCCATCGGAGCTGAGGCCGATTCAGCCAATATCACATCGACATCATACGACCAGTTGGAGTCACACGACAAAGTGTCAAGAACCGTGTCCGCCCACCCAATTACTTACTGCCTCTTCAATTGACATAATCAAAAGTGGACAGATGGAAATGAGGCACCGGTTCAATAGGTTATTACCTCAGTTATTACCACAGGCCATTCTACACCATCAACTTTGCAAACATATCGTAAAGTCCCTCCGTACAAATCAGTTCAGTGCAGTCATTAAATCGATCCTTTCCTTGATTTTTGGTTTATTATCTTCGATAATGAACCAAAAAGAAAAAAAATTACAATACTTGATAATAATTACTAATAACTAATTATAATTCTTAATACTAATTAAGGGGAAAGTGGACGACAAGTGTGCGAGAGAGAGAGAAGACACCAAAAGTTTATGCAAAATATTTCAACAGCCGGATGAGCGATTTTCAATCTGAAAAAAGTTATGTTCATATTTTTCCTAAACAAAATGCTGCATCAAAAAAAAATTTGAAAAAAATTTCAAATTCAAATTTTAGAAAAAGAATTTTGGACAATTTTAAATTTAAAAAAAAAACTTGGTTCCAGCCCCATTTTTGAGAATTTCCTGATTTCAAATTGCCAAGAACCAAAATTCTGCGATGAATAGCACGATCGTAAAACGAAAAATAAGAGTCAGTGATAGCAGCTTTCATCTCCCCTTTTAGACAGTGGATCTGCTGCGTCAATCATTCATAGGAAAGGTGATGAGTCCGAGATTTGACAGGGAGCACTTCTGACAGTAATGAAGGTGAGTGAGCTGAATCTATTCCCATTCGTCCAACATTGTAGACATTTCCAATGGAACCTTTGAGGTAGAGGAGACTGTTATTAGAACAGTCAAATCTTACACAAAAGAGGCCTAAAATCGCAAATGCACGGCTAGTTCTGATTCTTTGGTATGTTGTTCGGGACTGTTAGGGAAATCTAAATCTAATTTCGCAGGAATGAAAACCTTGCGCTTCTTTCGTAGCACTCGAAAAACCTCGAAATGTTTGCCCTTACTCTGGGTTTTTCGCTATAACTTTGAAACGATGCGTTTTTCGCGAATTGATACTACGGACTTATTTACAGGAGATAAGATTTGCTACACAATGAGACCAAGTGCAGCTCTGTTGGGTCAATAGTTACTGAGATACAGCCTTTCAAAAATGGCTTATTTTTCAAAAAAGTGAAATTTTAAGTTTTGGTCAACTTCCGACCTAAAAATCATTGAAAATACGTATTGTACGAAGGACGTTAACCGATAGATGTTGTAGCAAATTTAATTAGCTTTGAGTAAAAATAGTTAAGAAGTACAACGCCTTCCCATGACCCTTATGGATTCGCCTGCGTCCGTGCTTTTTCCCGTTCTATTCGTTATAGCTCATCAGCCACTGACCCTACGCTTTCGAGATGGTCATTTTCGGATTCCCCATAAAATTTGGCTTCAGAATAACCTGGCATGTCCAGTTTGCACCCCACATGAGGCCCTAGCAGGGAGGGGAATGTCAAGTCAGTGGACACGTCACTTTAGGCAAATGAGGAAATTAGTCCTAACTTTGACGGCGTGTAGCTCCAAAACGAATCGTCGCACGGAGTAGCGGTTTGTTTTGCTGGTTTCAGCGCATTCTTCTCGACGACTATGAACCAACAAAATACCCCTAAAAAAATTGTTTCCCAGTTTCCCCAAGATTTGAATATTTTGTGACAAAGTTCGGTTATTTTTGGATGTTTTCCAGAAACGTTTCGTTTTAGCTCAAATTGGAGGCCATATACGTGTTCCTTGATACATTTTACCCCCGAAACCAATTTTCAGCCAAAAGACAAATAGTTGCTGAGAAATAAATCATTTTCCACAAATAGCCCCAACAAGTTTGGTTTCCCCTAGCTCAGCCAATAAATTTTTTTGGGATCTAATATTTTGGCTTTTCACTCATAGATGAAGTCTGATAGTGAATTTATCCAGCTTGAGAAAAAGCAATTTAGGATCGGACCAATAATTTCGGAATTACGGCAAAAAATGTACCAAAAAAACTTGGATTTTACAATAGTACGCGGTATTTAGCGTACTGGCATGAGCATATTACGGGACTTGATCAAAATGTCATATATGAGGTTTGATGGTAAATTTAAAAAGCTTATAGATGGAAAAAAGAAATTGTGAATCGGACAAACTTTTAGCGTTATAGCGAAAAATAGGGAAAACGGGGTGAAGAACAGGAAGAAATTTATTACAAGACAATGGCATATTACAGGTATCACATTATAATTATGCCCTCGCACCTAGCATTCCCTTTTGAGGACACACGATACATTTCAACACAGACGCGATGGCACCGCGGGCTCGAATATAGAAAAATAGAATGTAGAAAACGAATAATAATAATAATAAACGAATGTAGAAAAAATGAGGCGCTAGTACGAGCGATGCAAGCTGAAATGAATGTATGAGCAAACCTACCGAAGATCGGAGATGGGAGGTTCGAGACCGCGAAGGGTGGGGGGCGACTTAGTGTACATACGCGAGGACTTTGTCCATTTGATGCTATTGTGGGGTTATCGTTTCCACGAAGAGAGACGGATGGAGAGAGGAGTGGTTCAAGAGAACTGATTGACACAGGCTACCGAGGAAAGGGAGCGTGGTGACCTTGAGCGCCGAATTGGGGTCTGCAGCCATTCTGTTTTCCTTCAAAACCAACATTACCATTTTTCGTTTTACGTCTTGTATATTTACTCAATCATTGAAATGATGCTCTCAAAACCCATCCAGCCATATTGGGAAGGGGGCTTGCACCGGCTTTTTCCAAATTTCAACCTCTAAACCTCAAAATTTTCAAATTTTCCAATTTTAAATTTGTATAAAAATTAAATGAATTGATGCAGCAACTTGTAGGGGCGTATGAAGGCAAACTGCGTTTCCCAAACTGTTATAAATTGGATGGTTCCAAAATGAGACTGCAAAAACTTTTGATGCGTCAGTAACGCCATCTCTTATCCCAGAATCACACTAAGGGCCCGTCCACTTCCCCCTTAATCTATCACTTAGATCACGTGATCAAGAAAGAAGGGTGATCTGTACAAAATCATCTGGATTGTTTACTTGTATTATTACCTGTATTGTTTACTTGTGTCATTTACGCCATATCTCAACATTTTTAAATTAAACAGTGGAGTTTTTCGTAGAGTTTTTTTAAGGACTATCCTGAGCTTAGTACAAGTCTTTCTGAAATAATTATTTTGAAATTATTTTGGAGTTGCTTTTTAGCGAGGTTGGTGTGGTTTTGTGGGTTCTAAAGGTGTGAACCTCTGGAGCAGGTAGTTGCACAAGTAGCCTTCTGTTATTTTACAACTACCCGGAACTCCCTTTCATATTGTCCCTTGGACTTCTAGGACCTGTGATTCTTGAGAGCGGCAAAGGGGCATGATAGTTCCTGTAATACAAAGCCTTTTCTTGATGTGTCGAAGTCAACTTATGACGTCGCAGAGATCGTCCAATCAGAAGGAGGTCTTCAAGAGGCGGAGAGGGCGACACGTGGATCCCATCGTCCAGCCTTCTACCAACATGTTTTCCGGGAAACCCTTTCCTATTGTACATTTCTCCTGCTCGAGCCCACCAGCGAGTCACTACTAGGGATAGGCGTTTCTGCTCTTTTTGAGAAACGAAACAAAGCAGTTCGTTTCTTGTAAGAAACAGTTTCGGACAAGCTGCTTCAAAATAGCTCCATCTTCAACGACAATGGCGCTCCAAGAAACTAGTCGTTTCAAAATAACTGGAGAGGCTCTCAAAGCAGAAACAGTTTTGCTGCAGCTTTGTCTTGGAAAAACATGTTTTTCCTCTCTCATACCTACACCTAGGTACCTTCTATGTTTCAAGCTGCGTAGAATTCAAATCTGCCTCATCTACACGTCGCCCTTGGATAGAAACAATATGAAATTTCGCACACCGGCTTCATTAGCGGTTTTTGTGGCTTTCGAGAACATAATAGGCGACGCGTGTGGGGTACTGTTTTCCACGTACCTAATTTTGGACGCTGAGTAAAATGGTACAGGTACCCAAACGTGGGCGACTTAACCTCGCCTAAGAAAATTGCATTTCTTGGGCAATAAATTGTGAAGAATCAGTCAACTAGTCTGCAGTTGCGAATCTAGAACTGCTGTACCAAGGGGGCTAACCATTCAGGAAGTAACGTAGAAGAAACAGAAATTCTTTGATCAGAAACGAACACTATGAATGTATAAGATACTACTATTTGCGAACACTATAAATTATATTCCATACAGAAACAAGGGGGATTTTCCTTCTTCCATGACCAGAACAACAACTTTCAAAGGTCGATATTGTTCAATTTATTTTCACCATTGTTTTCCCTGTAGTAATTTCGTTTTTTTTCTCGTCTGCATTTGCTGTTTATTTCTATTTTCCTTTGTAATTGGGCTTGCCCGTACTTCCAAAATAAATAAATAAACATTAGGTTTGGGCTTCGGCTGGATGAGATAAGAAGCTAGCAACAGCAAGGTGTTTCATAATTTCTTTTCAAGAAACTGCTTCTCTACTGCTTCTTCGTTTCAGAAGCAGACTTGTCATAGAAGAAACGGTTTCACGTTCTTTCTCCACAACCTACCAGGCAGTTTCGCCTACTTTCCAACCACCGAACTACATTAAAAAAGACGAACATCCGAAGTACACAGAGTACAACTTTCAAAATGTCAGCATTTTTATAGTGGAGGTTGCTCTCGAAAGTCTGTAGAAACCACGTAAAATTTGGTTTGTTGGCAATCTTGGCGCCGGAAGCCGATACAGAGAACGGAGCACTTCGTGGTTTTGGAACAGTTACAACAAATTTTGAGAAGCTGTTTCATCGTTTCTTTTCAAAAAGCAGCTTCTTCGCAACTGTTTCACGTTTTTTTCCCATCTCGTCAGTGTCCTTGGTAAATTGGCTCGGGTGCGACCTACTTGCGCTATGGGCGCGGCTTACAAGATTGGACCAGCACAACACCAACCTCAGTTCTTCTTAGGTATGTTATCCACCTATTTTATCCTGCTAATTACTATAACCTTCAAGAAGGTCGTAAAATCAACCGTAGTATTGTTTTACTTTTATCATCTATGAAAAACGAAAGAGTTCAATTTCGGCTCATAGTTAAATTATGGCGTCCGATTTCAATAAATAATGGTTGGTGAATGGGTGTTGGAGTAGATCACTTTGGATATTTGCTCTTTAGGTCATGCTGGACGAAACATTATTTTTTTGCAAATCTTCGAGGCCCAATATCTTTAAAACTCAAATTTCCGAACAATTCGATTATCAAAATCCGTCCTCGAAAATCCTGAATTCACTGCCAAGCCACCAAACATCTAACGCATATATTTATATCTTCAGATTTAAGTTGAGACACCTTGCATGTATGTCTCAACTTAAATCTGAAGAACTTCAGGGATAATAAACCGTTGTGTCAAGGATTTGCAGATTTTTGTACATTTATGTAGGTACAATCAAGTGCCAACGGTCTGTATATAACTACTAACCATTGATATGTATGCATATCGATGCCACTTACTTACAACTAGATTAGTGCATGAAGAATTTTGAGTAGTAAGTAGTGAGTGAAGTTTTTCATCAGCCAACGATGAATTTAGAGTTGAATGTTGTGCTAATGCAACGAGGAATTTGTCGTGTTAATTCCAGAGACCTACAACTAATTTCTAACAAGGAATGTCTTCATTGGAGTGCAAATTGATCCCACCGGCAGCACTAGGTATTAGAATTCAAAAATAATTGGAAACTGTCTCAAGCCCAATGACTAATCGACCTTCGCTTATTATCCGCCTTTTCCAAAGTTTTCAAACGTCACTTCAAAACACCTTTACGGAATTAGGGGTGGGGAATATTTAACGTAACCGCTTCAAATAACCTGATACTGTCCAGTAACCTAATACCAGAAAACCTATTACCAGAAAAACCCTATTACTGGAATAACTGTTTTGAGGACGTGGGGGAAAGGCCTTTGAGGGCCTCTTTAACGCCGGTCGTTCAGAATTCCATGATAATAGGTAAGCTGGGGTTATTCCAGGCAACACCAGGTAATAGGTTATAGAAAACGAATGCGTGAAAGGTGTGAGATCATAATTGTCGACAAGTTATGTGAGTGAGTAGGTATTGTGTTAGTTTCGAGTAACAGAGACCGTCTAGTAATAGGTTTTAGTATTAGGTTATTTTGGTAGTAGGTTACTGGCGATTAGAGAACCTTTCCAGCGCCCAACGTGGGCTGGATTACCAAAATAACCTAATACCACAACGTACTACTAGACGGTCCCTGTTACTCGATCAGCTATTACCATGAAATAAACGTATTAGCCATGCCTATACGGAATGTCAAATACCGAATAAGCAGTTTGGTATCCGGCGCTCCCATTCTGCACCATCCCAAGAACGCCTTCCGCAAACGAAAAGCTGCAGATCTGCTTATTATTTCTAAGAACGTTCTACAGTTTACTCTGAAGTTTACCATGACCTGAAGTTGCAATGACAGTTTACCCACATCTCGGACGTACGATATTTTGTCGTTTCCGTATTCCCGGTGAGACTTATGTGGCGATCGTTTTTGGCTCATACTGCCCGTTTACAACCTGCGGCCACTCCTCATTCCAAGGAAAATAAATCGATAGATGACTTTGAAAGAAATTGCAGGAGCATGTGTGGCAATTAGTATTAATTAGGTATATTTCTTGAATTTTCGAATAACGAAACTCTTATTGACAATATGATTGGGCATTCGAGGGAATCGTAATGTGAATATGATAAACGGTTGGCAGAATAAGTGAATTAGGATTGAAAATGGTTCAATCATCAACCCACAACCATCAGAGATCATTAGTACGTATTTCATTGTTGTGATTATAACCCGCCATCGTTGCTCCGGTTCGCAATACTATTTACCTAATTGGTAGTGAATAGTCGAGATCAGTTTCAACACTTGAAGGAGATGAGAGCAGGTCAAAGTGCATGCACGGGGTGGAACCGAAGTTACGTCAATCATTGATTACTCTCGAAAACCTCATTAATGGTAATTACCTTGGCTTCATGCAGTACAGCGTCCAACTTCGTGGCAGCTCAGGTACCTCAACCTCTACATACCTATCACCGTTATTGATCTCTAACGCGAAGTTGAGTCTAAGGATGAGATATGACCAAAGCTGAATTTATCTTTTGTTATCAGCCGGTCAAGTCGTTATCGAATGAATTCCGCGAGTCCCGCAGTGCTTATAACCCCCGAGCTAAGGGCTCGAATGAAGTTTATTTAGGGCCCGTGCCCGAGGCAAGTAATACGAGTACATCTACTCGATACCACGTTGAATAATACAATCCACCCGATACAACGTTCAATCCCTCGACAATAACGCTGGTTCACAGTCAATAATAATGGAAAACAGTCCGGCAAAATGCAATTTATAAGTATCTTCATACCAATTGGAAGCTAGAACGTTCATTGAGGGTTTAATCATTAATATTTTATTATCGAAGTTATTAAACCACTCACCGTAGAGATGTGTATGTATGTAATTTTTTCCCAAGTATTTATTTCCATTTCATAATCCAAACATAATTTAGATAAATGAAAGAAACGTAGCACCGTATTGGATAACACACATAATTACAGGGGAATCAATGTGGTTCTCCGAAACTTTACATATTTAAACGAAAATTAATTTGAATTTTGCGATTTTATTGGATTGGTGTTCATTACGAAGCAATGTAAAGGGCCCTAAAAATTTATATTTAAGCAGGAACCTTTTAATTTTCTGATATGGATGGATGGTGTCTGAAATGGACAGGACTGAGGGTCGTTGATGGACCGACAGAAGGAAAGGGGGGGGACTGTTAATTACGATTAAATATGGATTCAAACTCTAGAAATTGTTAATTCAAAATCGTACTCTGTTATTGAAAATATATACGACTCCAAGTTTACAAATACAAGAATACAAATCTTGAACATTCTGAAAACTACTACAAATTAAGAGTTCTTCGGAGTCAAGAGTCAACTCGAATACTTAAAGTCACTTCTCCCATTAAAGCCTTGTCAAAATACCCTTTTTCATCTATTCAGTAGGGACGGCCATCGGTAGCCTACATATCGATTTTTCGATATTCGATAGTATCGGAGGTGAGGTATCGATGACGATATTTATCGTATAGCTCGTCCGCGGTTAGGACGTCCATTGAACTAGTAGAAAGCTCTACTAGATCACCCTCAACACTAAAACTCGAGATTTTTCCATTTGACTCGACTATTTTGGATATTTTTCATATATCGGATGAAACAAAATATCGTCAGACACTATCGGTTACTCAAGTATCGATACCCAATACTACCGGACAATATCGATATAAAAATATCGATATTTTGATACTATCGACTATCGATGGCCATCTATTCAGTATACTAGGTAATGTGTGCTGATAACATGGATGTTCTAATAAGTAACGACTTGTTCATCGTATCCAACTTACATAGAGACAGATGAATGGATGGAATGTTTGTCGAACAAATCTCAAATGTAAAACAAGTATGTATTAACCAAGTATTACATTGGTATAAGTAATACCTACCTATTCGAGGAAAGGTCTTTTAACTATTTCAAAAGTAATTGGGCCCTTTGCGAATTGTGTTGGAAGTAAGTCATTGAAGCATTGAGATAGGATTCAGTCATTGATTAGGTTCAAATAAAATAAATCTACATCAGAAAAAACAGAAATTAAAAGAACGACATCAAAGACTTAAAAACCATGCTCTTCTATGGAGAAAATCTGCAACGATTTCTCTCCAATTTAATAGGAATGATAATTTCGGGGGTAATTCAAGCGCTCAATATTTTCAAATAGGTATCAAATTATTTAAGTCTGAGTGATGCTCAGTGCCTCAATTCTGAGAAATCCAAGAACTTTTAAATAAAACAGTGATGAGACCACCAGAGTTCATAGCGAATAAAAAAGGGTCTTTACAGTTGCTGCATAATATTATCCCAATGTATACTACTAGATGTATAATCAGTTGGAAAAACCCAGTGATTGAAATTCAGTCTGTTGCGGAACTTGGAGCGACTCAGGACGAACTCAGGTTGTTAAGGAGTATCACTGCTTAAGATGCTTGGGCTATTTAGGCCATGACAAAGTTTTGGGTGGAAAAGAAGAAGTGCTGCCAACCTAACAACTTTCCGCCATGTTTCAAAATTGTTGAGGGACTGAGGTAACAACTCTTGGGACAAAGGTATTGTCATCATTATTAAACGTGTATATCAAGTTATATGAAATTCCCGCTCCCCAATCAAAGTAGAGAGCTCATATTATGATATCATATTGTAATTATATTATAATGGTGTAAATCTAAACGGTACAGGACTTGACGGCTCCAAGCCACAGCTTGTCGAACTCACTACCTGGTATTGGTGTAGGAGTGAGATTATGTGACACCTTGAAAGGATTTAACAGTATAATCCACACGATCGGGGAAATATTTACTCTAAGAAATTATCCAAACCTTTATCGCCAGACCGAGTGAGAATCGATTATTATGAGCAATGCTTCTGGGATTAAGAGTCAGGCCTTTCACCAAACCGTCATTAACAAAATAACAAAATAAGGATTGTAGGATTGTTGTTGTTTCAATAAATAAATTTAAAAAAAGGATTGTAGAGACGCGTCATTGTAGCAATATCATGTTATTGACCCAAAAGTCATGTATAACCCGATGGGAATGTTCGAAAGTAACAACTTGGAGCATGCAGAATAGTCAAATATAGCTAACGATTTACGGTGAGTTTTGGCCAAACATACTCCCCCCCCCCCCCCCCTCATAAACATTTCATAAAATCCTTCCTCATTTATACAATTCTACATCGTATTTCCAGATAGCAACTTCACCATTAATGAAGGGGAAGCTAAGAATACAATTCAATGTACTGTCGTGGCATTGTTTGGGGTATGAGTGAAAAGTCACATTCTCAGATCACGACCTGACCCACAGAATTCTTAATAATCACGATTCTGTTGGGTTTAGCGAAAATAATATCGAATTAAAAGTTGTTTGTAAATAAATTATCTACAGAATGACACTAATTGCAAGTTTCTAGCTAGAAGGGTACTCGAGTTACAAAAGAAAAACGTAACATTTTTCCAAAGATTTGCAGTTTCTTAGCAATTTCTCCTTGTCCGATTGATCTAAAAATTTGCCAAACTCATTTTCTAGCCTAACTGCACCATTTAAGAAGTTGAGAATTCCAATTTGGCGAGAAAAAGTTTTCCCCTGTGGCCTATTGCCACCCCAATGAGCATACCCGACGCTAGTGGACGAGTCCACCGAATAATTATCATGAAAAAATTCCAATTTCACACTCGTATTTTCCAACAAAACCCCGTACTTTTTCATCAATTTTTTCGAAATAAAACCTATTTCATACCTAATTAAGTAATGCCATTAACATCGTTATCAATTTTCTACGCTTGTTCGCCAATATAAGAATGTTTTGATCTTATTTCAAATATTCATCAATCAACCAGCTAAGATACTTGATTGAGTTCACTCATTTGATTGAAAGGCATGGTCTAGGTTGGAAACAACATGAACAACACCTAATAACTAATTACCTAAGGGAAGGCAATCAGTTGAGTCTAAACTCGGCAAACGAGAATACTACTGCTACTGAATATGTTAGTGTTTACATTTTCCACTCTCTGAGGAACATTCCCCCAGCTCGGTTTCTGAAGATCACTCAACGATTTGCAATCGAATAATTCGATACACACATAATGTGAAAGTGGGCATGAAATCAATAATGAATTTTGTTTTGTGAGATTTGTACCTTCCAATCCCTGAAGAATCCGAATTAATTGGGCTTCAGTGCTCCACTGGACCAAGTGTACATACAAGGAGTGGTTTGAAACCGCGAATTTCAAATAATGAAATATATCCTGATGATCCAGCGAATTCACGAACGAATGCGAACATGGCGTAATTAACTGCGGAAATGGATCACGATATCGTTGGGAAGGTTACCAAGAGAAAAAGTTTGTTGTCTTGGTGATGAGTTTCGGTTTGTGATTTCCCCGAAAACGTACAAATATGTATATTATTTTTAGGTATATATATTTTTTACAAACATGTATATAATATACATATTTGAATATCATACAAATATCGTCGCCAATAACGCACATCTCATTTTTGGCAGTTTTTCAGGAGAAAAACTGGATTTCAATTACTTAACAGGCTAATTGCTAATTGGCTAATACGCTAATTGCCACCGGAAACGTTCTAAGAGGTACCTATTCCAGTATTTTTTATGGTTTTATATACAGAGAATTCGTGCTAGTATTTATGAATTTGCATTTTTTGAATTCGATATGCGGTGTTACTGTTATTACAAAGAAACGTTTTTCTCAAATACCCAACCTGAAGAGTATTCTAATGATGTCGAATAATATTCATATTTCTTTTGATCCAGATTATCCATTAGCCTTAAGGTACCTCATTAAAAAGATTCAGTATTGCAAATTATACACCAAGAGAAAGAACATTTTCAAGGAATATTTGGTCTAGCTCTCAACCTAACCAGGGTCTTAGGGAAATGAAGAGCTATGCTGAACAACGGATAGAACCATTATATTTATACGAAAAATCTCAGAAAATAATGAAATATTAGTTTGAATGAAAAACAATCGGTGGGTGAGATCCCTATCACTTTTTTAAATCCTACTCGAAATTCTGTTCGTATAATTAGGTATCTCAATGTTCTTAACTGTGTTGAATACAAGATATCAATACTAACATTTCAAGAGATCAAAGATTTGCTTGATTACGCAAAAGTTCAATAAAACCAGTTCTTATTTTAAGATTTGATTCAAGATTTTAATATTTTCTTTCATTTTGCTGTTAGTATCGCGAGGTATTAAATCGTAATATGCTTAGCAATCTCTCACAATAAATTTTTCTTTAAGGTATTGCAGGTCATTAAATGTATCTAATGGCATTTTCAGACGACCCTAATGAAGAGCAGGAAAGTTTAAAGTGGGTTGAACTTTTGTATTGGGCCTGCAAGGAAGAGGGGTGGGATCGTCTTAAAAATTAAGTTTGTACCGTATAATTACATCAGGATAGTACTGCATCCATCTGAGATCACAAGAGAGTTGGGTCATGAGGTTTCTTCCCTGTGCGAATCGATGGGTAAAACATAGTTTCAGGAAGCCCATAGTTGCGGAACTCATCGAGCTGCATTAGCTTGGCTTCGTAAGAACACGAGAAAATACTTGAAGCCTTTGCCAATCTAACGTATTCACTAGGCAAATAAATATCCCTGTTATCAGTAATTTCGTTGACAGTAGTAGTGGTTGGAGGGCTCGTACTACTACTAACTACTACTACCACTGTTGGAGGGCTCGTAATCTGGATCTCGGACGGCACATCAGTTTTTCCCTTCGATTCATCATCAGGAATTTCACCGATCTCTTCATCTCTGTTAGTCATTTCATGAGAGCGACACCTTCGTCAGGGTGGATGACATTCTTCGGATTCTCATTGAGCTGTTGTGACCAACGTGACGCTCTACCATCACAAATAACAACCACTGGTGTGGGTGGAGAGTGATCAATATTGTCAGTGATAGGAATAACATCACATCACTTCGCTATCCCCTCTTAGTAGCCTTAAAAGATCATAGCCCTAGAAGCCCAGGAGTGGAATCAAAGAGTTATCCTATTCCAAGCCATCCAATGGACCAAAATAAAGAAATGAGTATGAGCTGAAAAAAAGAAACCTGAATATGGTATCCAATCAGTTCCTGCCTTAATCCCAAAGCAGAATAACTTTTGGCAGTCATATTTACACTAAAGAGCTATTACACTGTTTTTGTTGTTTTCATTATCTCGTTAATTTTGTTTCAATTATCATTGCAAAATATTTGTCATCTCCTCATACTAGTAATAATGAAAAAATACTCTGCAAATTCTTGACACAACGGTTCATTATCTTCTTTGTACAGATCACCCTTCTGTCTAGATCACTAGGTCTAAATGTCTAGATCCTAAATGTTAGATTAATTATTATTATCAATTATCACTAATTATTAACAATTTTATCAAGTACCTACTGAAAATTATTATAATTTATTGTTAGGTATTAATAATTCGTATTTATTATTAATAATAATTATTATTAATTATGATTAATTAATACGATATAATTCTGGGGTTTTTAATACTACGTCGGTAATAATTTTTCTATATAAGATGTACCTACCAACAAACATTCGAAATTACCTTCATTTCCGTA
The DNA here is from genome assembly GCA_963920205.1 of Stenodema calcarata. NCBI lineage: Eukaryota > Metazoa > Arthropoda > Insecta > Hemiptera > Miridae > Stenodema > Stenodema calcarata. Next base: position 28,016,878 of record OY986051.1, on the reverse strand, counting down.
GCACGAAACGCACCTCAGAACAACAAACTCGACATCACTTAAGCCATATGATGTTCCAAAGAGCTTGTTAGTATGAAAATGGACCCGTATTTCAACAGTTTGATTCACGATCGGGTTGTGAGGCACAATCTTTGAGCCGTCATTGTGAACGAACGGCTGGTCGTACAAAGCTGCGGATGGTCTTAAAAAATTCTACGGAACAAACTCTATCTAAATATGAAATAAAAAACATACCGTTTGATGTGAATTTTTCGAGATATGGAATTTTCAAAATTTCAAAATTCGTTTTGAACCCCTTCCCCTTGACCTAGGGTTATGAAAAGTTTCGTGGATCATTGTGGGGCTGGTCCAAACCCAGAAACCAAATTTCGTAATTTTAACTCAACGCTAACTGGGCAAAGTGCCTCGGACGGCGGACGGCGGACGGCGTACGGCGTACGGCGTACGGCGGACGGACGGATTTTTTTTTATTCGATTTTCTGAATCTACGTATCTTGAAACGTAAACCAACAAATTTTGAGGGGGGGTTAAAATTTTTTTTTCTTTGGGCGATTCCAATGGTTCATTATCGAAGATAATAAACCAATAATAGTGTAAAAACCAAACTAGACGGGAGCAACAACTCATCGAAATTTCGCACCTGAAGATATTCTCATTATTCTGACAAAAAACGATCAAACTATAGTTATTATGTTCCTGAATATACCGCAGAAGAAAGATAGCTCCAGGCACCTTGAAAACTCCACTGAAAAGTGCAGTGTTCAAGGGCGATGCAACTTGGGCCAACATAATACGTTCATATTGTGAAATAGTAGTAAACAGGTCGATAGAGCGGAAAATTTTAAATTCAACGGTATAAATATCTACAACATGAACAAATGAGATATGCGTTGTTGCAGTATTGGCTACGATATAATATATCGTACTCGTATTATATTATAACTCATGTCTTTTCCAATCCAATATTTAATGGAAAAGAATATGATATAGCCAACCTATTTCCGAGAATTTTATCCCGCGTCGGATATTTCATTGTTTCGTTTCATCAAGGGGTACGCTCTAAATCATTGATACGAAAAGAGCTTCGCTGATCGCATAAATATTCAAGTAATTGAGAGGGACCTTACGGTCGTACAAAATCAAATTTTATATTTCCCGCAGCTTAGTAGTAAGGCAGATTCGACCCAAGCTGAATTTCTTCTAGACGAGGGCTGCCGTATTGTCTCCAAATTTAAGGGATTTGCCAGGGAATTGTATACGGAACAGTTTTTCAATACAGAAGTAATAAAGTCATTCTGGGACCCACTAGCTTGTTAAAACACCGAAATGTGGACATAAGAACCTGGGACTACTGACAAGCCCGGTACTGAACCACAACCACTTGGAGAACCAGAGCCACCGTCTGCCCCAGAATCACCAGCTGAACCTGAACTATCGCCTAAATCTCTTATTTGGAGTTTTTGAAAATATCGGCAACCGCAACGGCTTTAAAATGCCAAGCGAACACCTCAAAACATGATTCCTCAAAACCTTACAGATTCCAACGAAAGATGGTAAAAAGCGCAAATCATTGTCGTAAAGGGGATAGTACGAGTAGTAATATTTTACCTCCTCACCACACGCCCCATACAATTCAGGCGATGAAAAGAAAAATTGATTGTATTTTCCATGTAATACACTGGTCCCTCTACAGGCCAAGCTGCAGGTTTTCTTTGGCATTGTCAGAGCAATACTTACCTAGCAATACTTACCTATGTCAGGATTCCTGGAATATAAGATCGAGGAATCAGTTCAGCTCATGTTCACCAAGAAAGTCGACATTCCACCTGCCTATGTCGACCCCCAGCTATTTAATTTTTTTAGAGACCGAACTCGAGACTCTGCCTTTACCCTGCAACTGCATTTTAAATACTTGGCAAACGTTTCGAAAATGGCTGAATCCCGTCTACCAAGAATTGTTGCCGTCGAAGTGATAAGGACTGGAGTTATTGGCCGGACCACTGGAACTCTTTGGCCTTAAAGTATGATCTCCCAAACTCGCTGTCTCTCATTAACACAAAAAAACTTGTCCTAGACGCCGAAGTCTTTCTCAAGGGTTTCAGGGACGAAAGGCGCATGTATTGTCGGCAGAGAGCGGTGGATTCCAACACTTACACCCTGTACAGTGCTGGATCCTAATGTAAGGGTGGCCAGTTTATTCAACCTGGTTGACTTACCTTTGTACGCTGCCCGGTGGCTGTTCAGACTGATGACCATAGTCATAAATTTGAATGGCAAACCGTACGGATTGAACACAAGGAGGAGTGCTCTCTTTGCAACTTGCATACCTGTGAATATGTACGAGTATTCCACTTTTTGTGCATTTGCCCAGCTCTGAGAGATTTCCGGGTTCAAGCCCTTGAGCATTCCATACTCACCCATGAGGAAGCGCTGCGTATCTTAAATGGAGGCATAGGCTGGCCCAAGCTGATTCAATACTACCGCTTTGCATGGAGATACAGGTCATGTCTTGTTCAGCAGTTTAATTTCTAAATCTGGGCCAGAAGAGTCTCTTTGTTTTTTCTTGCTTGATCTTTGGTTTTGAAGTATTTATTTTCCTAAAACTATTTCCAATTATTAATTTATACACTCAAACTCCAGCGGTTGGCTGATGCAGCCATGCTGTATTGTTTATGGGCATCGTTATGGATATTTATATAAGATGCAAATAATAAACATATTTCTATTCTATTCCGTGGAAAGATTAGTTGGAGGGTTGAGCGTCGATGTTGCGTTTGTATGATAGGATGGGCTCATCGCCTGCAGCTTCTCAAGTTGTCGTTGGTGATGGGGTCCAGAGAAACTTGCCGGTTTTCAGCTGCGGGCCGCCATTTGATCCAAATATGACTTTGTGGGGGGAGAGATAAGTGGGTAGTTCGAAGGCAAACTAATTTATGCTCAGCTCTGGTTGAACTTGGATTTAAACTCGATGGCGATGGCGGGCGAGGGATCTCGTGGAGACCTTTAACTAGTTGTTCCTCACAGTTTTGCGCTGAATCCGCCAGTTTGACCGAAACTTGAGGGATCTCCGAGTGAGCGTGACTGAGTCTGGTTTGAGGTCAAGGAACGGCGGAGGTCTCGAAAAGGGGCGTGCTTTCCTGAGTCCCCTCGACAGTTGAAACCTAAATACAGCCCTGTCCAAGCGTCCGGCGACAAGGGACCTGAGATCTTGATGTTTAATCATACGACTTCATAGTCTTTCACCTCAATCCCACGAAACATTATCAGCTTTTTCATTCTCATTCCGGAAGGGATTTTTCATCTGAGCTGCACAACCAGCAATCAACGCGCAAAATAGAAAGCTCCGTAGTATTGACGTTTTATTTTCAAATAGGGGCCAGGAACACCTGAGTTATGTTCTCTTATCGTAATGGCCAGTTTCGAGTATTGTCTCACACGCAAATTCTCGCATATAAAAGAGAAATTTCTCGCTGAAAGATTAGTTAACGTCATAAAATAATCACTTGTACATTTGTTTGCTATAATTGGCTGTATGGAGCTTGGATAAGGCTCAAGTTGGAAATCCAGCAGAAGTTTGAAATGAATTCAACGAAACATACTTGCGAGTTGGAAAAACGTGCTTTTCCGGCTCACACATCAATCTCACTTTCAACCTTTCCGAACCGTCCTGGACCATTTCAAGCACTCCCCGGATAAAATACTGCCGTCATTAGCAAGAAGAGCGTATCTCAGAAAATCAAAATTTTCATTAGAAGCAATTTTCGTTTTCCAAGTTTCTCGGCCAGCTAATTATACTTTCACTCCATTTTTGGGACATCTTAGGCCTATTCATTCTCCGACTTACTACTGCCTTTTTTCCATGAAAATCCATGTCGTAACCAATCTAGAGGAGATACGCCCTTTCCGCTCAGTAAGTGAGGGTGATATTCCAGATGCACGCCTTATTCCTTAAGCATTCCCTGTAGGCATGTCTAATACGGTTATTTCTTGGTAATAGGTTGTCGAGTAAAAGCGACCGTCTGGTAATAGTTGGTGGTATTAGGTTATTTTGGTAATAGGTTACCGGCGATTCGGGAACCTTTCCAGCGCCCAACGCGGACTGGAAACCCTGCGTTCCAATTCTCGTTCAGGCTGCTGGAATTATCGAGCCACAAGACGTTGTTTGTGGTAGAGACGAAATGTGGCATGTAACCTCCTTAGGACTTAAGAGATCCGGCTTTCGGGTAAGCATTATGAAAGCCATGAACATATTTCGAACTTTTGCAAAGCAAAAATGTCTTATCTCAGGAGATGCTGCTTTTTTGCTCAGTAGGGAAAGGTGTTCGGCGTGATATCCCCCTTTCATGCTTAGGAAAAACGACATACGCCCATAGGGTTTCAAGATATTTCAGTGATACGCCCTTTTTCAGTAGCGTTTTTGTGTACATTTTAGTACCCATAGGTACATGATTGACGTATCTTCAGGTGCAGAAGCCTCCAAAGATTCTAGATTTGCAAAAATCAGAAAATAACCAAAATCCGAAATACGCCCTTCTTGCTAAGGAAGGCAGTATAGTGCACCCCACCCTCAAGTCCTCTCTATACCTCCCTACCTAACCTCAGCCTTCCTTAACCTTCTTAAGTCTCCCTTAACTATCCAGAGATATCTGTAGATAATTTCTTACGTATCCATCTTTAGATGATGCCAAGCCATCTTCGAGCTCCTCAAGGCTTCCATCTTCTGTCACACCAGGAGTGCCGTAGTAATTTGAAACGGCCACAAGCCACCCTTGAGCAGTCCTTAACTATCCCAAGTCAGTGATGCTGCCAGAATTTCTATTAGATGGTGGGGGAGGGAAGGGCCAGACCGTGGCCTACTAGGAATAGAATGCTCCTCCTGAGGTATGGGAAAAAACCCCAGAAAGGGGGATTTGGACTTTCTGGATACGTCCCTGAACTAGGGAGTCAATTATTTACTGATGATCTTTATCTTCTGTACAGATTTTTGAGGCGAAAATCGAATTAAAGCTCTCCATGGTGCAAAATCGAACACAAGGCTCGCCGTGAACTTATGAACACTAAATACTTCCGAAACCTCTTGCGCAACTTTTACCCTATCGACACAAATCCAACATCTTAACCTGGTAGTTTTGCCGATGGTCAATCTGAACTGTTTGCCGCAAAGCGAATTGTGCCCAAAAATATGAGGGGTTCCAGTAGTTCAATACTTAGCAGAGTAGAGAGTCTGTCAAACATATTGAGAGAAATACTATACACCCTAGCAAATATAAAAAAATATGCCCTCGACCAAACTGTTTTGCGAACCTTATACTGCGCACTTGTGGGATTAATTATACCCTAGGGACTGGTGGTTTGGGTGGTGCGTGTATGAACGTGTTAAAAACAATATCATCACTATTAAAGTTTGTTGTGGGGATAATAAAAAAGTCACCAATTAGAGCCCATTAGGGACCTATTTCGGATGCAAAAGAATTACCCCGTTGCAGGTCATTCCTAAAGTTATTTGCATTGAACAAGGAACAAAAATGGTGAAATTTCAAATGGTTGACCGCGGATAAGAGAATTCAATTACCGAACTTGAATACGTCCTTCGCTCAGAACCACTTTACTTAGACAGGGGAAAAAGCTTTTAATGCACTCACAAATTTTGTGAGTGCATTCAAAAGCTGTTTCCCCTGTCCAAGTATTAGACACATTGGTGTCAACAATCTCAAAAACCGGTGACTACGTACTACCGAAATAGACGGAAGTTGGCAAGCTGTTATGCATTAGTTTATTTTTATAAAATAAAATTCAGGAGTTATTCATGTTCCAAAAGTAATTTGGGTTATTTTTCATGATCGTCCGAGGAATTTTATTTTTACTTTACATGAGCCGAAGTGTTTCCTATTTAAAGTAATTTATAACAAGTTTGCACTTAGTGCAGTATTATTCACACTATAATTCATTATAAATTCAAATTATGACCATTAAGTCTGGTTAATACATTTACAGAGCCGACTCATTCTTCAATTACGGGGAAGTTGTGATACCTACTCAATATCGTTAACTGATATATATTTATTTTAAACTCAATGCTCCAAGAGTCCCAAATACGGTAGAGCTCGGTATCAGGCTGTGAATCGAACCCAGGACCCCCGCGGTATCGAGCTGTTGCAACACTATGATACCTAATAACTATAATAGCTCATTCCTTAAATACCATGAGATATGATCCATAGTATAGATAACATGTGCAGATACGGCAGACGTGGCAATGAATGACAAGGCTATGCTAGTGACACAGCAGTTTCTGCCTCTTTCTACACGCTTTATTACACATTCATAGTCACACAGATAGTCCTCAGTAGGGCTAGGCATTTATATCTTAGTGGTGACATAAAATGGACTGTAAAAATGTAGAAATTAAAGAGGTGGCTGTGAAGTAGAGGCGCAAACGAGCTTGCGGCTACATATTTGTAAGCTCATTATACAATACAACAAGCAGCAATGTAATGAAGAATGAAACAATTTAAGTTGTGTGTTTTTCGCCCACATACATTTAAATTGCTTAATTTTCAAATGTTACAATATGATATTGGAAAAATAATAATAATATTAGTATATTATAATATAATATATGTACTAATATTATTATTATTGTTCTAATATTATTTGAATGATAATTTGCTTGATAAATTTGATACGGAAATGGAACCCTGGTTTGGATGTTTGCATTGATGTGTTTGCAATTCACCATGCTGTACGTCCCTCCACCGGATTGAAGGTTCAGGCCGGCCTCATACTTGACTATGTTTCTCAATCACGTGACTGTATTATGTAAGTATAAATAGCAAATTACTCTGTATAATAGGGAGGGAGTACATTGTTTGGTCAATTACCGCCGTGATTACGCGAGGCTGGCGTGCTTCCCGCAATTTACACCCCCTTGAAGGAACATCAACGTTTTTCAACTCTCTCGACAGTTATTTCAACTTTACTTCATTATTTACACCCTCCAACCTCAACTGCTCTGAGTGACGTCGCTGACATTTCATGTTTTAACCCGCGAACCGGCTCCCCTTTTTTTCCAGCACCGTTTTATGCGACATTAGCTCATTTGCACGAAATCTCTCTGAATAAGAACAAACAAAAAACGAAGTCAATTACACAAAATGCGCGTTCCATAATAGGACTGACTGCCCCTTCTGATTGCAAGAGCTCTGCCACACCACCTGCTTTGTAAACTGAAAACGCTGTCGGTAATTACCTCAACACGCTTCATGTTAAAATTCCGCGGAGCTTATGAAGAAGAAACAACGGGTTAATTCACGCATGCGACCAGCTGAACCGGAAAATGCATTGTCCCCCACAAGCTTCCGTCATGTGAGTTCGCGAACTGTCGGTTCTCATACCAATTTGTCCATTGATTTGTATCTTGATGTAAAAATTATTAACCCTAGTACAGCAAGTTAGAAGTTAACAAGTTTACAAATTACAATTCGCTTTGTCGGATTCTCTCTTATTTACCATACGAGGTAGGTAATTGATCGGAGTGATGGAGTTTGTTGGTTTATTATTAAATGAATTGAATTTTTAGCTTTTTCGTCGTCGTACCTTCCAGCTCATGTTCGCCGATTCCGTGTTGTTAATATTTACGTGCCCTGATTTATGTTATACCTCAGTGTCCTTCAAATGGAGAAAAAACTAGAATTGGGAGAAACCAAAATTTTCATGTTCTAACAATTTTAGAATAGTTACTCGTGAAATATTGTGGAAATGCGAGGAGTTTGGGCTAAATGGGCTACGGGTCGCCTGACGGGACTGGGGGGCTTGGAATCATCTAAAGATGGCATTGTAGCGTATGATTACAGGTATCTATGGATAGTTAAGGAGGACTTGAGAAGGCTGATGTTAGGTAGGAAGGTATAGAGAGGGTTTGTGGCTGGGGTGCACTGTATTGTACGGGGAGAGCTTGAAATGGTCCAGGACAGCTTAGAAAGGTTGAGAATGACGGGATGGTTGAGGATGACTGGGGCAGGGACTTAGCCAGGGGTTCAAACCATTCCGTTGGAAGAACTTTCTGGACAATCGTTATTTCGAATGGATGGGCTTGCAAATGTTTTTTCAACATCACGTGAAACCTTACGCCGCAGAATCCCAAAATCTTTCGCCCAACCTCTCCCCATGCGATTTCGTTTTATGAGGTTATCTAAAAACCAAAGTTTATGTCGACAAACCACGTTCTCTTGCCGCATTGAAGGTCGCCATCAGAAGAGAAACTGCTTAGAACGCTGAAAATAATATTGGAGAATGTGATGTGCAACTTGTTCCTGGACGGTTGTAGGAACGTTCGGACGACGCCATTATCGTCAAAAGGGTTCAGCTATTCGGGAAAAAGCCTAATAAACAGTCGGATAAATACACTTTATGACAAAAAAAAAAAAAAAAAGGACATTCTCTACCCATTGACATAATTAGGAAGATATTGTCAATTAGGAAGATTTCTAATTGGCAATCTTCCTAATCTATCTTTGATAGAAACAGACATTTTGATTTAGAACAATAAAAACAACCATAAATTGAGATAAATTGAAAGATAACTCAAGAGGAATCGAAATCTTGGATAGTAAAATCGTGGCCTAACGCAGCTACCTCATCAATTTTCGTGAAGACAGTACAAATTGATATCTGCTGCGAACGCAATTTGATAGGCGGGTGCAATTATGTAAATAACATTGAGAAAATTCCTAGGTGACGGAACAGTTTTTTGCTCCTCCTGTGAAGTTGCTGAGAATTAGATGGGCCATGATCGAACGTATACGACGATGTATAAATATATTTGTGATATGGTGCAGATGCTGCGCGTGTACCAAAGCCTGGTAGGTGTACAGATGCTGCGCGTGTACGATACGTTGCAATGGAGTTTGCCGCTAAGAGGGGTCTAGTAGACCGACTGCGTCTGTGTAGCAGAGAGTCGGGGATGAGAGAGATGTCGCTGCTTGTATCTACGAGGAATCCGAGTCGTGATTTGCCGCATCTGATGAAAGTCAGTGGTAGCGCAGTGAGTGCACAATCCTTATCTCTGCTGTAGCGGTCTGCGTGGTAACCAGGAGCAAGGATGTCTGCAGTTCTTTGCCTGATCGCCCCATCTTGAGTTGTACATGCAGATGGTTTTCTGGAAGAATTGTGGCCTTTGTGCTCTCTGGGTTGCATAACTCTGGAACAGGGTGCATCGTCTAGGCAACGATGAGGGGGTCGCTCTGGGATGGACGTAGCGGTCTGATGACTGGTCACTTTTCTGAAACAACAGCTCGGAGCTCAGAAGAATTTCTTCGAAATCCTTGGAGATTATGACAGCTGTACGTCTTGGTTGATCTCGACGTGAAGCTGGAAGTGTTCGAGCGAGGGAGTCACCAATGTGATTTACACAAAAGGAGATATGAATGAGAAGTCAATTCGAGATGTAATGCATGTTTTATTGAGGGGCAGAGCCCCTTTTATAGGAGTGGGAACTCCTGGCTTACAATAGGAGGAGCCTGGTCACCACATTACCAGGTCTCCACAATATTCCATAAACTTCCACATTTTCGGTTCATTTCAATCTCCTAATTTCACTATTGAGCACATGACAACCATTTCAATTTTTATCATAACATCCGTATCTAACACTGCCTTCGGCTGCTGTCTACACAGACACTGTATAAATGTCTGTCAGATACTGTTTTTGACAGTCGGCACTTTCACTACACAAGGGGAATACTTTGTTTAACTGCCACTAGTACATTCATCAAAACTCAACGCCGGCGAAGAGAAAATAGAGACACTATTTGTTTCATCCTGTGTTCACGATTGATAACACACAAAAGATTCGTCGATAAATGACAAATACCAATGTTTCCAATACGCTGTGCTTATTTACAAGTTAAATGTATCTGCTTTCTGACTTTCCGAGTTTAAAACATCAGGTTGGTCGAGTGAATTCAGCTCGAGGATTTCGCCATCTAAAATGGAAATAACCCGCTCAAACTTCAACCAATACACCGCACCCAGTGTTAATTCCGCATAACAGCGCGTTGTGTTCACGTCTAGTTGGCCTTCGCCCAGGGGAGCTTGACCTACATAATGCATCTCCCGTTAACTAGTCACTTGATTATCGATTCATTCACGCAGCGAAATTGGTGTTATTGGATACTAATAACGTACACGCCAGAACATTACGCCGTGACTCACGTCGGTCCATTGACACATAATGACACTCTCAGAATATTCAGATTAGGGTAAAGCTCAATAAGGCAACTAAAACCGATTTGTGTAATAAACTTTAGGGTAAGAAGGAATCTGAGACTGATCATTTTTTCCTCTATTTTCTGATTATTTTAACAAGTAAGACGGCTTCTGACTTTTGACGGCTTAAGACGACTTTGGATGAATTGATAAATTATTCTGCTAGACCACACTGCGATTGTCCAAGCATTTTGAAAATTTAACACTAGCATCAAGTCGGTATGTTTTCAGCTCTGTCATGTTATTATTATTATTATTTTGTGAAGTTTCGTGTTGATTCGAATAAAGTTGGAACAGTACCTACAATGACATTGGATAATACACCTTTGTCCAGAATTTTAGATTTTCATTTTTAGATGGTCTGAACCGGAGAAGTGTGACAATTTTGGAGCTGTCCGTGGAGGGGAAAATAGTAAAACCTAAAAATTGGAAAATGATATTTCCCAGTGTGTTGGAGGCCTGAAAACCGACCCGAACCACCAACTCCGGCTAACAGGGGATCAACTAAAGGAGTTTCGCTGCTTCAAAACATCTGACCCGGAAGTGAGGGCACAACTGCTATTGCCAAGCAGCAAAGGAAGCCCGACAGGAATTACTGTAAATTGGCTTATCTGATGCTGTGCTGATCACCACGTTCAGCGTAGGATGGAGAATGCGAGGGGATCTCGGGGCGCCAACGAGGGCTGAAACTCGCGTGAAGTCCGCTAACTTGTGGGATGGAAGGGACCTTGAAAGATTGAGCTTTCAGTATGGGGACCTGCAGGCAACCCTTATTGGGAAAATGATAGAAACAATTGGCGATACTGGCCAGAAAATAGGGAAAATGGGTAGTAAAACTGGACGTACCGCTACCAAAAGGGGACTGGCCCAACGTGGATTCTCCCACCAGAGAGCACTTCATTAGCTGGTCCAATTACGGACAAGGTACACCGATCACAAATTATACATACCGAGCCAACAACACCACATGACAACATACAGCAGCGCCTCCTTCACTTACCGAGTAATGAAGCCCGAAAAATTAAGATAACTGATATATCATAGGGGATATGATAAGGGATATATTGGATAATGAAGAAACTTCATGAGCTATTAAAGAAAACAAAATAGAAAATACTGGGCGGAAAAAATGAAATTTTCCCCGGACAAAAATCCTGGACTTGATAATATTTTTTATGTAGGACCGATGTGACTCTGATTCGGTTTTAGCGTCAAGATTCAGCTTATTTCGGCCCCCACTCGTTTTACTTCCTTCACCAGCTCTACAACTGCAAAACGCCACGAACGTAGTACTCGACGTTCTCGGCATTAAGGAAATGGTCGTTCTGTCTTTGCGGACGACAAAACTCGACTGCGCTTGCCCAGAACCGTTCTGAACTGGCTGAACGCTCACTGCGAACGATTCGTATGATTCCAGAGGGCAACTCTTCTCTTGATAGTGAAGTAGTAAGTGCACTCAACCAATAAACTGACTCGCGATTGCCTAAACACTAACCGAATGAATGATTATTGCCGACCCCAGTTAGGCCACGTGCCCGTCAAAGGGTTAAAAATTTGGTTTATCGAAAGTCGTGAAGAGCAAATACGGTAGTAGTGGAGAACTGATTATAATGTACCGACAGAAGCAATCGTCACGACCATTTCCACGTGTGAGATATTACTGTCGTTAATCGATGCCAACAGTCAACGAGTTCCCTGATTTATCTTCCTGCAGTTCTACAGATTTTTGCCCTCCTGACTAAGAGCACACCTGAACTAAGATCTTTCTTCCGTCGGTCTCTTTCGTAAAATTAATAGGTTACTCTAGATTACGGACTTTTTTTCTTAGTTTTTATACCTCCGGCAGTCTCATTAGAGTAGACGAAATTGAAGAAACTTCTCACTTTACTGCGATGGCCCTTCCGCCCCCCAGCCGTTCGCCAACGCCTCCTTCGGGTATTTTCTCTTTTCCGATTCCATTTGAACAAATCAGACGCAGGTCCCGACTAGTTGTATAACAGTCACTTCACAAGGGACAGTTCCAAGTGAATGGAAGTAAATTCAGGACACCCGATACAGAAACTTAAGAAGCGAACACGAACTGAACGAAGAACTTATATCTTGGAGAATGTACAACAAGGATCGTAAGTGAAACACATCTTGAAACTGTGTGAGACAGCAGAATCTGAAATCTGTTGGAGAACAGAAATTGGGAATCTTCAAAATATCATGTGTGTGGAGGCAATCCTCAACACAGTTCATTTCTCGCCAAAATTATCGTTCATTTCCAGCCTTCTTTCTTAATTGCCTTTTTCAGTTCTTTCCCAGGCGAAAATGGTCAAACAAAGAATTCAATCAGACATGTCAATTTCTATTTATAAAACACTTGGGTATTTTGCCAAAAATAATCTGAACAAAATATAAGCCTGACTAGGTCAATAAAAATATTGAAAAAAAAAAAAAAAATCACAACGCAAAATCGACATGTAAGTGACAGAACAATAAGTCGTTTTTGGTAACGAAGGATTTCTTATATTTTCATTCAGCAATAAGCCTTTCGCATGAATAACGCATCAGATTTTTGTACTGAACTCATCAGGAATACTTGCACTTCCCTAAAAACCGAATGAAAGACGAGAAGACGACGACTGACGACAACTGACAATACAAACACGGGCCAAATTTGATAAGACATTGAAATGAGACGAGTTTTTAAACTATCGACAATACTATCGATACTATCGATAGTTTAGGAAAACCATCGATGCTATCGGAAAGCGAAACTATCGATAGTTCAACACCACTATTGTCAATATACCGAAGGTGTCCGTTAGCTCATCTGAGGCATGACAAGATAACAAAGGAAAACAAGGTATATGACACTAAGTCATACTCAAAAAATTCATATAGAACGGTATGTTTTTATTTCATATTTAGATAGAGTTTGTTCCGTAGAATTTTTTAAGACCATCCGCAGCTTTGTACGACCAGCCGTTCGTTCACAATGACGGCTCAAAGGTTGAGCCTGTCAACACGATCGTGAATCAAACGGTTGAAATACAGGTCAATTTTCATACTAACAAGCTCCTTGGAACATCATATGGCTTAAGTGATGTCGAGTTTGTTGATCTGAGGTGCGTTTCGTGCTACGAAAATGAAGGTAATTTCGAATGTTTGTTGGTAGGTACTTCTTTTATTGAAAAATTATTAGCGACTTAGCATTAAAAACCCCAGAATTATATCGGTACATTTTATTTGTAATTAATTCATCATCTCTTTCATTCAGGTTCTGCACAAAGGAACCCAGTCGATTCCAACAGTCGGATATCGTATTAATTGATCATAATTAATAATAATTATTATTAATAATAAATACAAATTATTAATACCTAACAATAAATTATAATAATTTTCACTAGGTACTTGATAAAATTATTAATAATTAATGATAATTCATAATAATAATTATTCTAACATTTAGGATCTAGACATTTAAACCTAGTGATCTAGACAGAAGGGTGATCTGTACAAAGAAGATAATGAACCGTTGTGTCAAGAATTTGCAGAGTTTTTTCACTTCTTCAGCATTTTGCGCCTTCCAAAGATCTTTGTAGCCCAGTTCAAAAGTTTTTGATGTAGTTGCAAAAGATCCCCGTGCATATTTCTATTGTAGTTGAAATAATTACCCAGTTGACAAAAGTGATTTGGTGCATCGTATTGTGATGTCGAAAGCGTTGAATTGAAATCAAGTGAGACTTTTCATTAGCGGGCGAGTGGATTGAATGTGATTCATTCGGGCGGAGTGAATGTAGTCGTTAAAAGTCTCGTAGATGGTGGTGGTGATCGCGAGGAGGGAGAAGGAGGGAGGAGGGTGGAGGAGGGAGTAGGAGGGAGGAGGGTGGAGAGAGGAGTTGTACTGGGCGGAGTAAGTTACCTGAAGCGGTCACGCGAGATTGTGGTAGAGGAATCGGAGGAGGCGGAAGGGGAAGAATATTGTAAGTACGATAGTGATGATGTAGAGGGGGGGAGGGCTGTGGAGGGAGGTGTGGCAGAGTCGCAAGGAGTGTGGCACGTCTCGCGTGTGCCGCCTTCTCGCTGCACCTTTACAACTCGGTACGTCTCACCTTTGGATCTCCCCCCCCCCTCCCACTCACTGTTCGACGCTCTCTTATTGTGTGTGTGTGTGTCTATGTGTACCTACAAGGAAGAGATACACGAGTGAGGAGAAGTGATGGAGAGGGGGAGGTGTTGCGACCGATTTGTGTTATTATTACGCTCCATCGCGGCTGATTACCGTGCGGTGGCCCAGAAGCGCCGTCAGTGACGTGGTCTTAATTACATCATCCGCGGAGGTGCCCTGACAACCGCCCTCCACCCGCCGTCTCTCACTCTCTCACTCTCTCTCACCATCATCATTCCATCTCTCACTCTCTCTCGCCATCATCATTCCATCAATTCATCAGAGCTCCATCATTTCCCTTCCAAACACTCGTGAATTTTACTTCTCTTGTTGACATTCAATTTTTCATTCTCAACTAACGTCACTGCCACCCTCGACACTGACATAACATGTTGTGTATGATCACACGATGTAATCGACGTAATTTCAACTGACACACACACGATGAACTTACGACCTTCTATTTTGGTTTCCGTCAATATTTGAGGGTTTGAGTTTCAAGATATCTCTATATTATAGCTTTTCCAAGTCAAATTGAGAATTTTCCAAGTCAACTTGAGAATTTATCAAACCAAATTGAGAATTTTTCAAGTCAAATTGAGAATTTTCCAAATCAAATTGTGAATTTCCTAAATCAAATTGAGAATTTTCCAAATCATTTCAAAAAATTAGCGACAAGATGAAGGATTTTTCAACGTGAAGATGTAAATGAATGCAAAATGAAGGCGCGGAATTCCAGAGGCTTATTAAAACCCGATCACCTAGCCAGCCAGCCCTCTGACGTCATAGGCGCTTACGGCATTGGCTTTGACGTACTAGTTGGCCTCCCGCCAGCCGTCTGACGTCATACGCTCGTGCGTCATAGGTGCGTCTGACGTAGTGGCCCGCCTGTCGCTTGTGTTCTGACGTGATCTGAGGGAAAGGGTGAATCAAGGAAACAAATTTTTCCCGTTTCAGTTTATGTGCCAAAGCAAAGACATGAAAATGTCAAAAGAATGTCAACTCCATCCTGTTGTTGATACAGTCGAGAATTAAATGCTTGCATACGAGTCTGCATTAAAGAAGTGATTCAAGAACCTTCGAACAATGCTACATCACCTACCCCAGTAGCGTAGTTGTTATACCTACTTAATTGTAGGGTTCATCATAAATTATGAAGCTTGCATTCGTATAGACAATAATATTGTAAATATTGTATAATATACAATATTTACAATATTATTGTCTATACGAATGCAAGCTTCGGCCGACAAGCTGCGGTATGAGCGTGATTGTTTAAATAATTGTTTACACACAGGTGATCATTCTCAATCATTTATAATATTATTATAAATGATTGAGAATGATCACCTGTGTGTAAACAATTATTTAAACAATCACGCTCACTTGTCGGCCACGCACTCCGCAGTGGTTAACGTAATATGATTAGGTAAATCGAGAGCTATCCAACGAGTAGTGAACGATTTTTGTACGATGATAACTGGCGAAGATAAAGTTCCGTAGCAACGAATCGGTTGTAAGCGAAAATCATCAGAACTTTTCGTGACGATTTCGTGTAACGCTTTTGTGTAACGTTTTTCGAGTTATGTGCCAGAGTAAAATGTCAATAAAATAGGCACGAACCAAAAACTTCTCTTTTAAATCTAGGTAGGTAGTAAGAAGGTATAAATCCGGTCGAGAAAGCTTTCTCTAAACAAGCTAACGTGAGAAACGTTCTCAGTGAGTCAGCTCAGAATCTCATTTGGAGTGAAGTGATAGCTCAAAGCATCCCTTCCATTTCATCAGTTGATTGTACCAATTGGATGATGGACGTGTTCGTACAGTTAACAAACGCAGTTGCTGGGAACCCACTACATTGATTATTCAAATTCATACCAGCCTACGTAAAATTTAATACCTTCCTCATTTTACTCAAAATATTGAAAATTGATTTTTTTTTTTAATTGAAAAATGCGGATTTCTTTCTTTCAACTAGGTACCTATACCATGGCTAAATGGTACCTTGTACCATTTTATTCATTATTAAAGTTTTGATTTCATTTGAAAAATTATCACTCTAGTTTGGATAATTCCTTTCTGTCTTTATGTTTCAAAGATAAATTCTCAATTTGGTTTGGCAAATACTCATAATATTGATTCGGAAAATTCTCAATTTGATTTGGAAAATTTTCAATTTGATTTGGAAAATTCTCCATTTGACTTGGAAAATTCTCAATTTGGCTTGGAAAAGCTATACTTAACTCATCGATGGCTGAAACTAAAAATTTTGAAATTGGGATTAATTTTCATCTAGTTCCTCTAGTTTTTGGCGGAAGTTACTCTTTGGAGTTGGTATAAAATATTAGTTTCTGAGGCAGCCCTAAAAAGTAAATTCAATCTCCAACACGAAAAATACCTCGGCGATGGCACCAAAAACGATTTCGGCCCTAAAAGAGTTAATCAACTCGCCTCTCATTTTGGATCCAACAGCCGGCGTGGAACGTCGCTTCTCGTTGATCGGACAAACGTTTGAAAAAAAAAAAAAAACGTAGTTGCCTTCACAATTACAGGACAACCGGAAGAGGCAGAATCCATTATTCAGAGATGGGCGGATCCCTCCCGCATTCACAGGGACAAAGGTAAAGTCCTGTTTTATTACTGAGCTATCAGAATAATTATATTAGCTGACTATGGTCCCTTCAGACCTTTCGACTCCACTTAGCTTAACCTTCCCTCTGATACCCTGTTCACATTTATTATTCATCGCTCGAGTAAGGGTACGTCGTACTCCTTGAAGCCTGTTGTTTGATTCAGGGCGGAATCTCGCGTATAAATACGGTCAAATCTCCTTGTTGACTTTTCATTCACGGACGTTAATCCGACTTCTGCTACCAATCAAATTCAACTATTCAACTTCTAATTCGAATCGCAGGGTAGTGTAACACAACCTGAATACAATATAACTTAAATATTCACAAATTGTGTGGTGACATTATTATTATTACCAACAGAACAAAAGGATCCCTGGTCAGGGTTACCAACCGTACCGTATTTTACGGGACCGTCCCTTATTTTGTCCATTTGTTCCATGTCCCGCGAAACCCTTCCCGGGACGCTATTTGTCCCGTATTTCAGGGTAGGATAGGTAAGTACCTGCCTAATTACTGCAGAATAGGTGTTACCTGTCTACGTGTGACTCCAGATGTGAGGATTTTCATCAACAACGCCAGCTGCCAACCTACCTAACAACAACAACTGTTATCTTCTTAGCTTCTTCTTGTTTCCTTTTCCTAGTTATAACTTGTTTACTTTTTGGCTATGAGCTTACATTTTTGTCTGGGAGGTAGTTTATTTCTGTGACATCTTGTATATTATGACGGGAGACAATGAGTTCCTGTCTAGGTATTTTGTTCATGCCATTTTCTCGGTAATTTACTTGTAGGTAGGTCCATTTCTTACCTAAATTCTTTCCTTTCCTTTAAAAATATACTTAGGTACCTGAAAAATAAAACGTTGAAACAAAGGTTTACCGTCTATTTTTTGTTTGTCTCGCCTATTTGACCTGAAGTGAGTAGTGTGCTGTTCAACATTATTATAATATAAAAGTTGAGGTGTTCATTACTCACCTAGTACCAGTACCAGGTGTGTGTATAAGATATTATGTATAGTGTCCCGTATTCTTCTGCCAGCGAGTTGGCAACCCTGTCCCTGGTACATTCGAACAGCTGACCCCCACCACGATCTTGTGAGTGTCTACGAGTAGTTTTGAAATCTGTGATTGAGGGTCATAAATGTGGTAATCACCAAATTGTCCGAAACAATCGTCACAATTAAAAACTGCTCATAATCATAAAAATATTTCTCCTGACCGCCCGAATAGGAGACTAAAACGAAAAAGCCACACTGACGTCCCCCAGCATAGCGACAGCAATATCAAATTAATAATCATATACTTATAATAATTATAAGTATAATGATGTTCGAATTATTATGTTCGAATTAAACGGTATTGAAATCGATAATGAATCGAAAAGTAGACCATACCATTAGAAAGCTGATTAAATTTGCGAGTTTTCATGAGATTTGCCTGCTTCCAGCACGTTTTTGGAAATGCGGTTAACGTACAAGTATTTTCAAAAAACATTTTTTAAATTGCGGTCTTTAGGAGTTCGTTTTTGGTTACAAATGTAGAATAGGCGTATGTATAAAATGACGCTGAATCCGAAAATGTGGTCAAAAGAAGAAAACAGTTTCTTTAAAGAGAAGAAACGTGGGTCTTTATGGCAAAAAACCTTTGAAAAATCATTTTTCGGGAACGGATTGAGATAGAAAGATGCGGTTGGCGGCGTTCTACTCCATTTTCAGTCTAGTTTCACCCAT
This sequence comes from Stenodema calcarata, assembly GCA_963920205.1. NCBI lineage: Eukaryota > Metazoa > Arthropoda > Insecta > Hemiptera > Miridae > Stenodema > Stenodema calcarata. The sequence goes on along the minus strand of OY986051.1, from coordinate 27,998,094 downwards.
TTCTTTCTCTTACACCAAGTGCCGAACACCCTGTATATGCTTATACGCAAATGGGTATGATGATCCCTATGTAGGAGTCCCTTCTGGGAAAGCTCCGTACAGCTCCTGAGAGGTCCAAAAAAATAGTGGAGGTGGTACCGAGGCAAAGCCACCACATATCTACCAACGATGCTCTGCTACCATGTAAAAGACCCTAATGTCACAGTTCTATTATCATAACACAAATATCACAGTCGTACAAAAATAATATAACAAGGTGCAAGCTAAAGTTTTGGTATAAATACACTGTTAAAAATCATGATGTATTCGAAAACCGATTAATCAGTAACAATAATCGATTGATACTAATTAATCGGTAGCTAACCATCGATTAATCGGAGTCAAATAATCCCTACCCCAGCAGTACACTAGTCCTCAACCTCAAGACATCCCTCCCATGTGCCAAAATTCTCAAAAATATATATATATATTTATTGTTCGAATATGAGTAGGGAAACAATGACTGCAATCAGCTAAAGTGCGGAAATATTTCAGAATAAGTAGGTGAATACTTTGATAAAAGCCAGGAGAAACAATGTTTGTTTCGAGAGATTCCAATAGAAACGCCTTCATAGAATTATATTTTTCTTTCTGACGGTCTTATTCATTTGATTTCTCAGTACTTGGAACCTTTGAACAGCTTTTTGAACTATTTTTGTGGAGAAAATGAATTTGAAATTTATTAGATATAATCAAGAGTTGGCTTGAATCCCCAGGGGTGCGGAATTGGTGGTAAAAACGATTTGTGTGTTCCAGCGTTGAGATTCAAGTTGAAAATATGTCGAGTTTTAGGGAATTATGATAAATTAAATCTGGATCGATGGACAACTCGAGTGAGACGACTGCGGTTATTCTACCAGTTCGAGCTCGGAATTCAGAACAAAACCCGGATTGGGTTAAAATGAGTTGAGGGGCTGAGTGCAATTGAACGGAATCATTGCTAGATGTCATCTATTATTGGGACACTCAATTCACCCCGCAATACCGCCCCATCACTACTGCCCCTTTCCAATACGACCCAGGGGCGGTTTCCCCCTGGCATAATGAGACAGCTTTTCGCTCTAGTTATTTTCCTCTGCGGTCTCGCTAAAACCCACATCAGAAACGAATTATTGCCATCCTCGGAGCCAATAAATTTCATGGACAATAATTTCAGGGATGCAGCATGACTTAACGAGCGAATCTTCAAAGTAACGCAAACTATGACGGGTCGACGTTCCAACCTTGGAATAGCACCGGGCTTATGTTTCGAGGTTGTACGTAAAATCTCGAACTGGTATTCGATCCCCCGCGAGAAGCACTTAGCGTTCATAAAGTTAACTGGTAACTTTGAAATTCGTCATTGCCCTTGGCCGAAGACAATCTTGACCCGTCTGTAGAGTGGAGTAACTGAGTCACCCCGGTGGCCCAATTTTCCTGAGTTTGGAATCAATGCCCGTCAATATTGGCACAAGACTCTTTGTATTTGCTCTTTAGCACCCACTGTGGCAGAAAAACAAAGCTGCAGAGCAGGAGAATGACATTTGATCGATTAGATTCATGTTCTACCGGTGAGGTAACTTAGTCGCCCCTGATGGTAATGTACATGAGTTTGTACTTCTTTTTCTCCAAATATTCATGGATATAATTGACATTGGCGCACTCAGTAGCTACGTTATTTAGTGGGAGAAATCTGAGGAGGAGAAAAATTGTCCTATTCGAACTCGCAAAACATCTTGCTCACCCCAACCTCAAGTTACCTCTGACGCAAAACCCCCACAAACACATTCTGAACTGCATCAGGAGGCAGATGATTCCGGCAACACAGCACGATAAGATTCACCGACCAAACGGGTGAGATACCGGACAATTTCTTCAAATTTGTGAGATCAGAAATTGCCAAATGTTTTTGTTATTTACCTACGTCAATTTATACTCGTGAATAATTTTACTCCAAGTATCCAATACTTTTCTTTCTTACTATAAGTATTACGTTAATAAATGGCTTTATTGAAAAAAATTGCAGGCCTTGTCGTTCCCAGAATGTGGTCCATGAATAGTAAAAGGTGGTTCAAGCTTGGCCACCATAGTTTCACTTGAGATTTCAATCGATTGGTGTATACTCGTATAACCAGAAATTTTACGCTCGTAATAATGTGAGGAGATACGAGATACTCGTATATGCGTTTGGTGTGATGACCCCCTTTTCTCCCTACACCACAATGAATTCGGTGACATCCTATACTGTTAACCAAGGATCCCAGGCCTCGATCTTAGGTACCTATGCTTTTTTTTGTAAGATTGGATGTAGATATTTTTCAACTTGAAATTTGGAGTGGGACTTCTTGGTGCAAATAATAGAAAGCGCTGAAAGTTTCAAATCGCTAGGTCTAACAGGATCCGAGTTATTGTAATAATACAACTTCAAACACTTGGTTTTTCGCTCTTACCGTGTTCTACTCCTTGTTCAGACGGTCAAGGCTAGAGCTCCACGTTCACTGATTGACATGAAATTTTGCATAGAGGTTCGTTTCAGCTTCGTACAGAGTGTTTTAAAAGATTTAACCCTATATCCCAACCCAGAACAGTGTGAGAAAAAAACCCAGAAATATTAGGCTAATATTATCCACTTTGACGAGTCTACAGGAACCAATCGACTCGAATTTTGTGCAGACCTTCTTTATAGCATGACCCAGTATCTTTTGAAAGATTTGACCCAAGAAAATTTAAGTAAGTAACAAAAAAAAAACTGAAGTTTAGGCGAATGTTGGCTAATTTTGGCCCTTTGGTATGGATCTTCTTGGTGTGGATAATACGAGTTGCATAGGCTAGTCTCTCCACCTACGATTGACTTCAAATTTTGTACAGGACTTCGCTCCAACTTTAGCCAGTTCCATTTAAAAGATTCAAGTAGCTGAGTTATATAATTTCAAAACCCCGGATTACGAAACGGGTACGGAGCTTGTGAAGTGGTTAGGACATCTCTTTAGTAGGAAGGGAAAGGGCTGGCGGGGAAAGGGGATATCTTGACGTTTTCTGGCTGCTGTAGAATGATATTTGCGAGGCGGTGTGATTTTTTTGGTGGTACAAGACTTGTACCACCAAAAAAAATCACACCGCATGTATACTTAGTATACAATGTACAAGCGTTAGGTACGATATATAACAAGCCATTCGGTCTCAATGAGGGCTTAACGGAACATGGTTTTGTGTTGTCGATTTTCCTCTTCTGAGATACTTCGCTGAAGGTGGTAATTTCGAATATTCGTTGAGAGGTACTTTCTGTTATAAATTATTCCCTTTGTAGGTTGTAATAGCCCACGAACATTACTATAATAACCGTATTACAGGTTAACTGTGTTATAAGGTTGGCCTCCACTGAGGAGAGGACCAAATATTCAAAGTGCGTCGGAATGGATTTTTCGTTCCAAATCATTGGTTTGCGCAAGCCAGGAGATTGTCCGATTCAGTCGGCATACAAGGATCCCCGGCCTGTCAAACGAAAAAGAGTTTCACCTTATTGCCCAACTGTTTCGTAGAGGTGTAGTGAGATTTACAAGGTTAATACATTGAGAACACTTACCAATACGAAAACAGTAAATCGTTGGGGAAGAATTTTCAGTGAGGGTGTGGAATGGCACACAGCCCTCTCCGTCCTATGCAATACCGCTTATATATTTTACGAGCACCTAAATGAAACTTCATTGAAATGGGCTATTGAAGATGCATGAGGGTTTTGAGTTCGCGTCGTTGTGTATGAAACATAGTCAATGAGAAATGCCAATATCTCTTCCGCAATAACTCCAGGATGGTAGTACACTTTGAATGCTTTGTCCCAAATGGTTTCCGAAGGGAAAATGTGAATACGAAAGCAGCGTAAAATGAAGCATTCCGTCTAAAACGAACACAATGTTCATTTTAGACGGAATGGAATCTCTTGATGTAGTTAGTAACAATTGAATTGAAACCGATGAGATTTGTTATTAATCTGTAGGTATTCCATGCATGTAACTATTCTATTTTACAAACGTGCATGAAGTAAGTCCCAATCAAGCATAGGTATCTTATTTCTTGAATCACCACTAACTGCCATATTGGATACCGTGATTTGACCATTTGTAAAGTGTGCTACCGTCGAAGTGAAGATGATATTTTACACGAGGTGGGCCCTGGGGATTAATAATGTCACCAGCTCTAAAAAAAACCTTATCGAGCCGCCTTGAAAAGTTCATCTAAGTATTTCTTATAAACTCGCACTTAAGGGTGTTGAATGGTGGCAAGGGGGCGGAGACTTTGCCGTTGAAATGAGTTTGTAAACTTATAGACGTGGGTAGCTGTAGTTTCCCCTAAGAAGAAGCCTTCGCGAGCGTTAACATCACATGAGGTAAAGATATGATGATATTCGTGTAGTTGGTCATGTGACTTGGACCAATCTAATTTTCATTCTTTTTCATGATTTATGGTTGGAACCATTTTTCACTCAAACTTGAACCCTTTTTGAGATTTCAATTGGTTTGCGATGATATTGGCCAAATGTTAACCCACTCCGTCACACCCTGGTCTATGGGACCGTGAGGGAAAGTTGAGTAAAAAACGTTGGCACTACTGCGTGTTTCCCACTCCTCTCCTGCTAATGTAAATCTCAATCAGTTGCTCAAGAAACAGGTGCAAAGGACGGAGGGGTTACAGTCTGCAAAAGTCACAGGAAATAAGCTCATTTTCCGAGAAGTTAGCTGGTCTGTGAGACCAAGGTGTGACAGCCAACCTCGTAAGTTGGTGGTCTCAGAGACCGAGGTGTGGCTGGCTCACATAAGTTTCTTCATGCATCTGCGTATTTCTTATAATTTTTCCAGAGAGCACATTGATCTCTCTGTGAATAATACTTTTTTATCACAGTGAATTCCTCCAGAATAAGCCAGAGCCATTTTCATTAAGAATGAATAATTTTTCCGAACAGACGACACATAATTTTCTAGCAAAATTGAAGAACTGCTGCTGCATGACACTTACGAGTTTGATGATGATGTTTCCGAGGATATGGATGTTGATGACGATCCTGAATTCATTCCTGCAGATCCACGGTCTGCTACTGCAGAATGCGTTCTACTCTTGAAAATTAATTCAATGAAAGTGACGTCGACAAAGATGAAGAGGAGGATGTGGACGAAGCTCCTTTCCAGCAGCCCCTCGACATATACATTGGCACTCAGTGGAAGTCAATTGAGATAGTCAGATCAGGTAGGCCCCCTGCTAATAACATTTTGAAAATATCAGGATTGCCAGGTTTGTCCAATTATGCTCAACAAAAGTTAGGTCAGTTCCCATTCATATCTCATTATAATCATAATATTTTTCTATTTCACGAGGTTATCTCAGGCGATTGCACTCAATTTTTACGTTACGAATCTTCCCCATTTCATTGCACCATTCTTTTCAATTATTACTCAGTGTACGGGAGAAAATTGTGTTCTTTAGTCAAATCTTTAGTCTGACGAGTAGTGTAATTTGAGGTCTTGTTGAGTTTTGAATTCAAGAAGTTGCCAAATGTCGTTTCTAGAGAAAGAAAGGAAGATAATGTATTTTTGTATGTTGAATAGTCTAATGTTGTTACTTGTGCCAAATTAAATACCTAGATGTAATGCTATTTTTGTGTTTTAAATGGTGTATGTACGATGATTTTTGTGTCAAAATAGATGTTCAAAACATGAACTAATTGCTTTCCCCTCCTCCCCCCCCCCCAAATTCTAATCAGTATAAACCACATATTCTTAATTGCATCTGATCATCATAGGGGTCTGTGAGACCAGGGTGTGGCTACTACTACAGAGTAAGAGGTGTGGCGGTGAAATTTAGAACATTCATTTATAGTTCTTTTCATGGTTACGCTACACATGTTTATTGTACGCTAAGTCGCCCAAGTAGGTACATAGTTATTTTGGATGGAATCTGTCCGCGAGAGACTGAACATTCGGGAGACAGCATTCAACTGAACAACTCAGCTTGACAACCTCCTTGCATCGATTGGGGTGTCACTGGAATGGGACAGCATCGCGTACCAATCAATGAGAGCCGTTCAGTCGAATATAGTCGCTACACTCGGTTACCACTACCTCACCCTGGATATTGAAAATCTACAGTCATTCAGCATCGCTATAAGAGCGAATTTTCGAAGAACAACCACGTTTCTTCATCGTCAAAGCTCCAGTATGAGAACGGAATAAGATATCGCAATTCTAACTTCACCATCGTGTTGAGCGTACGAAAGCCCCATTAACTTGAAGTGTCATTTGTCATACTGTTTTATTTTCGGAATTTATGGTAATATTTCTTTCCTTAAAACTCCCCAAAACCCCCCTTAGAGTGGTGATTGGGGGCCCAACCAGGTTCAAACCGTGGCACTGGCTTTCTGGTGTTGAGTACTTGGTGCCATTCACATGTTGGGACCGAACACTGTTGTAAGTAACCGAATGTACGATTCAATACCAGAATAATTCAGGTGCAATCGTTGCAATCAGTGACTCTCATTACAATATTTCCCGATCCGGTTCATTTGAAGGCTCATTCGCCGTCCACCGGGTGCAGTGTAACTAACGGAAAATGATTCCGAGATGAGGGTTTGCACACACGGCGGAATCGCAGGAATAACAGAGGCACACATGAGCTTGGATGACATGAAGGGGTCGGATAGCGAGGTAGGGACACTTCATCATAAATAGGGCATTACAGCCATTGGTTGGGCTCATAACTCCCTACGGCCCGCAGCCCTCGTCCATAACTCTTTCTTGTGGGGAGAGTTCCATGAACATTCGTTACCCCTTGCGTTGGGGTCGTAGATCATCCTGCGCTCGTTCCGATGGGCGCATCAACCGCCTATTATATTCCTATCGCCCCTGTCTGTGCGGGTCAACACATTTGAACGCTTTCCAACCTGTCAAAACAAGCTTACAACTGATTGAGAAGGTTTGTGCTCCACCAATTACACCATTTCCATACTCATATGGAAATGCAACTGGGGAATTTTTTTCCCAAATTGCATTTTTCTACTTTGCATTTCTAATTGCATTTTTTCTACTATGTTCAAAGCTAAGTAAACATTTTTTTAATTAGTTAATGAAAAACCTGTTTACTTAGCTTTGAACATTCCTCCAGAATAGTTTCATCAATGTTCTGAATAATCAAATTTCCAACCAAATCGGAATTTTTCAGGCTAAAAACGGTAGAAACGTTAAAAAACACTACGTATGCTATTAAGTTAAAAATCGATCCAGTATTTATCCCAAAATACATGACAAAAGACTCCAAACTCGTATTTATCACTGTCACAACTGTGTGCACTGAACGACGTATGGAATAAGCTTATTGGCATCCGTGTAGTTCCACATCGGTGGAGCTGTATATTTGTCCATATGTTAGCAGAATTGGTGGAGTAGAAGTGAACATAGCTCGTTAACGTAATGTGCCGACTCCTTGTTTTCCGGTTAGTGATTCCCTACGGTCGGGATTGTCGGAACGTGCAGAATTTATATAACATTTCACCTAACATAGTAATCACTGCAGCTCAACTATTAAATATTCAAAATCCCAAGGGCTATTCATAGCCGAGCTAAGCCTTACACATTACTATGCATCATGCCTTATTGACCGTGGATGGAATTAGCATGGGATGAGCATAGGAATAGCAGGAAGCGGGCCGCTATCTGCTGGGGAGTGACCGACCACTCTGAAACGGATTAATCTGTTTATTTCTGGGAGACTTAAAGTTAGAGGGTCAGAACGCGGAGGGAGCGCTCCGATTAGGGCTTTGAATTTCATATTCGGGTTTGATCCTCTTTCCGATGCAACGGAACAAACACCGGAGCGGGATGTGGCTCTAAACCCAGCTCTTGATGTGGAGGGGTGTTTTAGGCTCAAAACAAACCCCTTTCGTCCCCTGAAATCGCCGTTTGAATTCCGCTCATCATCGCACCCCTCTGGGTCATCGCCCTTAACAGACAATGTGCCAGACCGGAATTCGATTGGTCGTTCGCCGCACAAATTGCGCTTCCATCGCGAAAATTCGACTAGTCGAACGAGGCATCTGCTGTGATGGGCCAAATGAGCAGCCTACACCGTTAAATCGTTGAATAGAAGAAAATTTCTGTCTCGTCAAAGCCAGTTCCAATATTTAGTACTCCCGATGTTTATTGTAACATCATGTGTTTTCCTCCTCCAATATCAATTATCCTACTAACGGGTGAGTCGCCACCAAACCTGAGGCCTATATAATAAAATAATAATAAACAAAAAAATTACAAGTAGATTTTTTCGTACAAGTGATATAATTCATTCGACTAGTAGCTTGATTAGCCTAGCAGGGGAAATGTACCAGTTATTGAACACTTGAGGAGAATCTCGAACTTCATAAGGATTATTATAAGCAATATTATTCCTGAACACTGAGCTGAAGCTCCATACTTCGGCGAGGAAAGCCTTTACGAGCGCACGCAGTTATCCAGTTGAATAACAATGCTTCTTCTTCCTTTGAAAGAACTGTTTTAGGTCCACTTTCTGGCCTCTCCAAGTTAGGGCTATTCCTGAAGGATAAAGTCGATTTGGGAACATCATACTTCTTTGCCGCAGCTCCAAGGCACAAAACGCCATTGGCACGCTTTGCATCTTTCACAGCGCATTCCAAATCCACAGGACTGTATTGGCGACGGGGAACATATTCCTTGATTTTTATTTTTTTGGGTTTTGATTTAGTTGTTATTCTTGACTTGCCCATTGCTCTAGAACAAAAGCTTAGCTTAGAAATTCGCGAATGGAAATGAATAATAGGCATAAGGAATGCCTTCATGCGATTCGAAATCATCGTTCAATAAATGGAACATGAATGAAACTATGCCCACCAGTTATTGGACACCTGTTCAATAACTGGCTCATACACATTTCCTTGTTCCAGTTATTGTACACCCCTATTATATATTTCAACAAACTATTAAACAGAAAGTTCTTAGCACCAATGGAAAGAAAAATAACTTCAGTAAGTGAAAGTAACTCCTAGACATGATAAAACTAATGCAAAAATGACGAAAATCATCAATAATCATGAGCCTGCTGCTTAACGATTCCACAAGAAACTCAGCCGAACTTGCATCTTCAAACTTTCAGATTGCACTGAACATCGAAAACACGTTCAAAATATTTACGCTGCACACCATTGCACTCTAGGATTATAAAAAAAACTATTAAACACTCTGTAACTATTAAAAAAAGGTAGGAGAAGAAAATCCCGACAAAACGCTTAGTAATTCAAACAACACGATTTTAGTGTCCAATAACTGGACCCCGTCCAATAACTGGTACTTTGCCCCTACGCACTGGGATTACATGTTCGGTAATGTTCGATTCCAATGGTTTGTTTCAAAGATTACAAACCAAAACAGATTCTAATCAATAAACGTTAGCAATAATCATGTATTGAATTGCAGTATCAGGTGAATCTTCTGTAGGGCTAGTTAAACCATCTCAGGGTAAATTACCTTACCCTGCCCATGGATAAGATTATTAGTTATTATTAGCGGGGCCCTAGCTAGAATCTTTAGAACTTTCCAGATGGCAGGTAGGTGAAGGAAGTACACGCTCTACGCCAACCCTACTTCAATACTGTCAACCCTATTCAATACTATTCAACCCTACTTCAGATAGCAAATATTTATGCAAATACGAAAAATGATGATACTGATTGAGCCTAATGGGGAAAGAGATGAGTTCTTGAAAGAAATGAGTTCGTGAGGGGTTGAGATGTTGGCTTAGTGGGGAAAGAGAAATGCAAAATCTCCTACCATAATAATTAATTATTCTCCCTGGCTGTCTGGTGAGGTTTCATGATGCGGCAACTTGAAGTTCGGTTGGCTAGGCCGATAGCTGAACCAGGAAGCTGTAGGTGATTGCTACTAGTGTCCAGTCCCGAAGGTTGATCGGTCTCCTGGGCAGATTCTTCCTGTCCTCGAGCTTTCTACCTCGGATCGGAGTAGAATGCTTGGAAAATGCACGATCTATCGGTTTGGACGAGCCACAATAATTGAACGGTCTTGCGCAGAAGGATCAATCACAGACGATTTCCTCAACGGGGGAAATTATTCGAGAATCATGGTTTTTCCGTGGGACGCGTCGAAATCTCGCCTTTCCCCACTCGGGACGATCTTGAAGAGTAGTAATCTCGTAGGAATATTGTAGTAATCAATCCATACTTTTTGGGGTTACGGTGGATGCCCTACATCTACATTCACTAACTATAGTCACACCAGTGAGAATATGTAATGGCCAAGACGAATTTGGGCCATTCTGATATCCATCAACGGAATTAAACTGACGAGCGAAGATTTGCCATTCACGAATGGCTTTCGACGAAGCTTCTTTTCCTAAAAAAAACGTTTCCATCCAAATCCTCATCTTTCTCCTGAACTCCGGCCATTTCCCTTTTCCAACAATCCCGATCTACCCAAACCAGCAGATGAAACAAAGAAAAATAGCGGTTCGACAAAAAGTTGAGTTTAACAAAAAAGTCGAGCGTCCATCGGAGCGAGGGTGTAATGAATGGAAGAGAAAAACGGAGGTCAAAGGTTTTCCGGGATTTGGTGCCTCATCCAACGCGCTTTCTGAGCCAAACGTTTCTTTTTGCGACTACCGTTCCGCACCTTCTTCCTCTTCATCTTTCTCGCTGCCCTCTCAGTCACTCCTTCCGATCCCGTTCTATTAGAAAAAAAGGGAGTGTCTGGACTTTGCTCCTATTGTTTAAGGGTTTTTGTTTTTGAGCTCACCTACTGTCGGTGGTGGACGGTGGCGAAAGGTTGTTATTGTTAAGGACTGAACGGGTTTGTTTTGGACGGAGTGGACGAGTTATTCCGTTGAATCGCCCTCATGAAAGACAAAAGTTTGGATTCCTTGACCAGAGGTTGGATTCGATTTTTATTCAACCGACAATAAATAATATTATCAAAATGAGTCGTTCAGGGTAGAAATCATCCTTGGGGCGAGTAACACTCGTGACGTTTTCAAACTTTACGTTGAAATATATCTTGAGGATGTGCTAAGTATTTTTTAACGATACCACCGCATTCCTCTCCAAACTACCTACAAATTGATACCAAAAACCTTTTTTTTTTTGAAGCTGGAAACCCATGTGAAAAACGATTACTGCGGACATCAAATGGTCAAATAATATGAGAATGACACATATAAGCTCCAGATTAACTTGGATTATCCCCCTGTTAATCGGACAACAAGAAGAGCAAGTTTAGGAATATCCGCCTGTCAGGCGGGGTGGTCTTGAAATGAGCAGAACTTATGGAGGGAAACACGACTCGAAGAGGCGCGAGGTCTTCCCCACACTATGACTGGATCCCAATTGAGACTCTCCCAGTGGTGCTATCCAGTAGCACTGCTAGTCACAGATCGGTGATTTGAATCCGCCTCACAGGCGGATACTCTGTTCTAAGGCTTAAAAAACATTTTTCTTGGTCGACTCCAATGCACTGGGTCATTGGTAATGGGTCATGACCCATTACTAAAGATGATTAACCAAAAGCTTTCTCTTGATAGAGCGTGGTTAAGTTATAGTTTTATGAGGCATTTTTGTTCATACCAGTTTCATTATCTATTTCCACTAAAATATGAGTACAGTGTTGAACCGGTATCGATTATGGTTTACGTCAGTCATAAAAGGTACAGTATTTCCTACACAATTTCGAAACAATACAGTGCAGCTCTGCTCTTTTGCATTTTGAGGTGGGTATCTACGATTTCGTCATGAGTGATTTTGTTCGCTTCCCCAGTTCCTACCATTTTGGAAAAGAAAACGAAGGCGCTCCTCAACTCCTTCTGCCTCTTTCACGGTAAATCTATGGGCTGGATTCACTTAAACCCGGAAACGACGAGTGATATAGAGAACCATCTGGTAATAATGGCCAATTTAGTATAAACCGCACGCTCTATACGCCGTCCAGGACCTCGGAACCCCTTCCACACCACCTTTGTAACGACGTCACTTAAGTCGGAAGGTGCTCGGCGAGAGCATATAAATTACGTCGGAAAATATCCATGGCCATGCGTGGAACGGTATCTTAACGAACTGCGCCAATGTTTTCTCTCTGTGGCAGTTCGAAGTTTCCCCGGAATATTAACGCTCATCCTCGGGAGTAACTCTTTTCAAATGGGTTAATTTCCCTAACAACAAACTCTTGAAATCCAAATTATGTCAAATCCCCGGGTCGAAGGACGCATAAGTAACGCCTAAACACAATTGAAAACAAATCAAAATGTACCAATGTGCATATAAGCGTCAGAAAACGTGATTTTTGAGGAACGTGCGGTTTGCTGAAGAGGAACGTGTTTTGAGCTTCACGTTGTTCTAAACATGTTTGCGTTCCAAATATCTAAATAGTTCTACCAATCCGGAAAATGCAATATTAACTCGTTTTCCTGTCGGTAAAATTGTTTCAACAATACTTATTTCTTTAAACGAATTAATTTTGGATGATGAGCTAGTCTTGGAATTTCAAACATGGGGTCGAAGATGGATAAAATTGCAATATTCACTCGGTTTCTTGTCTGTAAAATTGTACAAACCTGGAAGACCAGACGTCTAGAAAGCTAGAGTTTCGCCTATCATTTCGGGAATTAGATTAGTGTGATCTGCTCATGGAAGATAATAAAACATTGTGTCAAGAATTTACAGAGGTTTTTAGAACGTCCTTAGTGAGTGACATACTCGTAGTGCCTACGTGTTTCCACCGTAACCGAGTTATTTTAAAACCGCGACAAACATTTTTCCACCATCCTATTCAATTGAAGGGCTCAGGGGAAAAAACGAACTCAGTCCAATAAAGCTGATTTTGAGAAAATCAGCAATTCATAGTTTTCCAACTCATACCTAGTTCCAACGCTAGGAAAAAATTGCCTAAAAATCAGTATTAATTCAGGAACCCGTGTATTAGTAGGTCGTAAAGTTTTTTTTTAATACAGATTACACTTCAGTTTTAATACATTTTTGCAGAAATGTATGGACTCGTGTCAGTTTTCCCAAGGATCAGGCGACCTCTTTGGCGTCGTGTCATTCAAGAAATTTAGCGAGTTCTTGCAAATCATCCCATTTGGCCTTCTTGATGGGTACTTGTGTGGAGTCTGATTTTTCACCTCACCTTTTTCTTCTTTGTTTTCACTATTTTATATTGTTGATAAGTGCCCAAAAATGTCTTTATTGTGAAAAAACTTATTGGGTTATTTAATATTAAGTTTCAGCATCCGTTCAGGCCGGGTGAGGAAGGGACATTGCACAGAGTACAATGAAGGAAGATAGGTGGTCCATTTCATAAAATCAAAATCATTACCACAGTCAATAATTTGAAAAGGACTGGGTTTCACTCTACAGTTTTTTAATTCCTCTCTCCAGTCATTTGGAGGTCTAGGTATAATATACTAGGTATTAGGTTTTTAACTAAAATATTATGTTTTTTATTAATCAGGCTCATATTCCTATCACACTCTATGTATGAATGCCCCAAACCGGAAATATAACTTTCGCTTATGATTAATTCATGTTATAGTACTCTCAAACTGCTACTAGATGGCATCTCAAGCGCGTTTTAAGATTAAGCTGGACTGAGTCAACCTTTTCAATAAGTCCGCTTGAAACTCTGTAACCAGTTTCCACTATTTAACCGCGAGCTGGTCGGACTTTGTTGTTTACCAAGAACAAAATGCTAATAATCAAGTTCGCTTTCTTATCACGAATTAGAACTAAGATGGCAAGTCAATGAATCCGTTGCTGACTCAATATTATTATTTTTTGTCCCTGCGGATCTCAAATGAAGGAAAAAGTAATCCCTCTTGAAGCTGAGGCGAGAACTAATTTCAAGTTCTAGACTCAACAAATGGCTTCCGAAATGGGTTTAGTAGGAAATGAGATGGAAGGTGAATTAATTTGCGGGAGACTTTGCCCTCCTCCCCAACTACCAATTATCTCACTAAGCCGAATTCATCGTGGAAAGGAGGAAGGAAAAGGGAATCGGAAGGTTGAGCCATTACCCAAAAATGTAGGGAAAAGGGCTATTAATGTATCGAAGGAAGAACAAGGAGGGTTTGCAAGCTTCAGTCAACATCTGGCACTAAATGAGAGTTGTTGGAGGGAAAGACGTAAACTCTGGTTATAAGGAATGCTTAGTGGAAGAATGGGGTGGGGTGTCCAAAGGGGGTTGAAGGCAGAGGCATTTAATGGAATAATTAAAACCAAACACTGTCACCCCATATCTGGCCCAGCACCCCGTCATTTCGACTGTTTCCTATTCGAATTTATCCTTTTCCATCCCACCGCTACACTTGCCGCCCATCTCTGGGTACGTCGAAATTAAACCGTAATTTACTGTCGGGCGGTGCCTGGGTAATGGTCTGAAGGGCTTCCTTGTTAGCTTTGCAAAATTTTCAATCATGTCTGGTGGATGAGGGATGTCCGTCTGCAAAGGTTAAGTGATTGATAGTTAAACAATCGTCGTTGTCATCAACGGGCATCAATGGTGCTAGGTAGCTCTTTCACCTGAATTATGCATCATTCAAAACGGTCGGGAGATGTGTATGAATAGCTGTGATATGGTAGCCAATAGGATGGATTTGACATCTCAGAGCGCAGAGACATCTCCACCTTTATTTTCACCTTTAGTTCCCCTTATTAGGTTCTTTTAATAATATTATAATGATCAATATTGATATTTTGATGTGCACATTGACTGACATGGGCATCTCAGATCCACAGGCCCACCCTGCAAGTATGGGTCTTTAGTTGCACGGAGAAAGATAAGTGAACGAATAGGATCGGAAAATCTGTAGTTTACTGTGGTGGATAATTGAAAAGATTGAAAACTGGGGAGCACAAATGCACCTAATGGTTGGAATTCGGGAGGGAAGCAATATGGCGTCACATGAAGCAGTTCGGTATATTCTGTATAACAAATTAAAACAAACCAACAGCTTTTTTCATCTTTTCTACTTTCAAAATATTGCTGAGGATATTGTTGCACACTGGAAAAAAGACGGACGGACGGATATTTTTAAATTCGATTTCCCGAATTTACGTATTTTGAAACCTAAAACTTACAAATTTTGAGGGGGGTTAAAATTTGTCTTTTCCTTGGTCGACTCCAATGTTCATTATCGAAGATATCAAACTAAAATTATTGAGATAAGATATTTGGTTATTTGAGTAGGTATCAGTTTGACTAAATAAAAGTGTACTTGCTCTCCTACGGCATTCATGTGTTCCCCAAACGTGGGGAGCGTAGGTGAAGAATGATCTGACTGGAGAGATGAAAACTTTATATTTATCATGGAGTGAAGTGTTAATACCTGGAGCCGTGTTAATGGGCTAATTGTTTCGAGTGAGAAACTCGAATTGCGGGCTCTTCATTTCGAACAAGATTTCAACGTGTCACAACTCTCCCCCTTGTTCTAGCGTATTTATTTCTGGGGATCCGATTGTGGAAAAACGCCATAATGAAAATACTCATATAATACCGTATCTGAAGCGCGAATGACGATAATAACTCAGTTTCTATTCAAAATTGCGTGAGACGAAGGAATTCACAAGGGGATCCCGCTGAAGAAAATGAGCGGGAGCAAAACTCATAGAATTATGAATCACTGGGTGAGGTAGGGGAGGGTACTCAGGGTATGTACAAAGGCCGTACTCGTTGATGAGGGACAAAAGTGAAGGAGGAGGCACACAGTGTCAAGCAGAGCGAGCGCTATTTCAAAAGTTGGGGAGGATCTACACAAAGACCGCCTCAAGTGCTTCGTCCCAATAAAAAATCAATTTCACCTCTCAGTGTCTTCTTGGTGGGCCCTGAGTGCCCCAATTGTGCTACGACCGCCCCCTGCATATATTTGGGCCCTTCCCCTGCCAAACTTCCTACCGTTCAATCTTGTGACCCAAACAGAAAGGGTGAGTGAAGAGAATATTCGCTTCGTTACCACCGAAGGGAGGGTTGCTCTGTATCGGTGGCAGAAGTAAAAAAAGACTTTCGTCCACAATCAAAAGGTTCACTAGAAGTCCACGAGCCATGTGGGAGTACATTCCAAAGTTAACGAAAATGGCTTCTTTTTTCCGATGCCAGAAGCGATGAAACAGTACATAGTAGTACATGCGATAGTAAGCAGTCAACATAGAATTCAGGGAACACACACTTTTTCTTTTATTGACTTTGTTTTAACTTGGTTGACTTCAATCTTGTTTCCCATCACAAGCTCACGCACAAAGAAATGACGAATTTTTATGTGCTTGGTTCGCCTATGGTATTCTGGATTGTTAGCGAGTTTCAAAGCAGCTTCGTTGTCGATATGGAGCTGTGGCATTCCAATTTGGCCCGTCAAACTCTTCAAAAGGCGTTTCAGCCATACGAGTTCGCGCGCTGCCTCACTAGCAGCTACAATCTCTGCCTCAGTTGTGGAGATGGCAACTCATGTTTGCCTCTGACTCAATCAGCTCACTGCTCCTTCTGAGTAAAGGCAAACGACTCCCGATGTCGATCTTCCCGCTTCTTCGTCCCCAATATCTTACATATAATGAATATCTCTGGAAGTCCTTGGAGATTTCCAGCTTCAGGCTATCCCAAATATTCTTCAACTTGCTCATGTGTGTTGCAATGTCATCTTCTGCTTCCTACTGATACCCAAAGAAATGCATACACAACTCAAAAGCCTTGTCCTCAGACATTCCATCAAACAGCCTGTGCAATTCTTCCCAAACTTCACGTGCACCTGAAAAACGCATGACCTCCTGGATTGTCTCCTCCTTCATATTGGTCGTCAGGGCAAGAAGAGCATTGCACTCAGTATAAATATTTAGTTGCCTTTCGTGTTCTTTGGTTGCTTCTTTGGAAACGGCACTTGGCTCTGTAGGCTTTAGGAACCTTCCCTCAACTATATCCCAAGCGTGAGGTATCCCCCGAAGTAGTACCGAGACTTAGTACTTCCAAGCGGCCCAATCGCTTTTCCCTTCAAGCATTCCAATGGGCATTCCCTTTGCGAATTCCATTCTAACGCCAGGTCAGATTTTTACTTTTACTGGCCCAATTACAGCGTCCCTGGGCCCATAACCCGACGAAACAATTCATTTATATTGGTGGTGTAGCATCCAGTCATCGCATGCAGGAAAACGGTGTCATCAGTTTTTCATTGGTATCTTCATCGTTGAATTCTCGCAGCCAGTCCCAGAGCAGTCTTCCCAGGAGTTCCTCGTTCTTTGAGGAATACATTTCATTTCATTTTACCCTTTAAACATCCCATTTTTCTTTCAATGCTTTCGTGTGACGCGGGAAAAATGTGCCAATATACGGTGCTTGAGGTAGTGCACTGGGTAGGGCATTGGTCAGTTCCTGCAATATAAGTTAATTCCCTTCTAATCTCGGATTACCACTCGAGAAGGAAGATTATTGATAAGGAGGAGACGTTGAGGGGTGTGGAAGGGTGAACCCTCCCTGTTGAGCTCATGGCAGGTGCGTCTTCATCCAGCAGGTTAATGAGTTAGGTGCCGGTGAATGTTAGCTGCATCGGGAACGGGGCACCACAGGGTGCGCTTCATGGGATACGTTGAATAATGTATTCTTTAACTTGGCACCGGTTAGAGTCTAATGTTGTGTTAGAGCCAGGCAATTTGACTTTCAAGTGAGCTGGAGGGGCCAACTCCTCCATCCCCCTTGTCATAACCCACCTCCTGTTTGAATAGCGCCTCAAACTTGGCATGCTAATAGTAGAGGGGCTCTAATACCCCGGCGCTGCCATACAGCCAATTATCGGAACCGGTATTGATTCTATTATTGTCATAGCGTCGCCCTCATCGCAGGATTCCTCCTCTCAGGGTCCTCGTGGAACTGGAAGAATGAGGCTCCATTGATTGAGTGGATTTCGGGATTAGTTCGAGGAGATCGCAAAACATCAATAATCACGATTGAATTAATCATGAAGTCGCAATCATCATTGTCTTGAACTGGCACCAACCGGCCTATTTATCACTATCAACTCTTGTTCGATTCAAATTCAATTTATGACTTATCTCAATGGAGTCCGGGTGACCAGGACCCTCACATGTAAGGTTGCCAACTTTTATTCGGAAAAAAGAAGTACTATTCAGAAAATGATTGAAAAAAAAGTATTTCCTAAAAAAAGAATTAAGGTCAGAAAGAAAATTTTGAATTCCTCGGTTCATCATCACCACCTCAACATGCGGAAATGACCAGACTAGCAGCACCTCACTAGGTACCTAGAATACCTACTCTTCATCAACAATTTCTATAACTTCGTTTCCATACTTGGCTATTGGGAATAAAAAAAAACCTCAATACTTACATCAATTTCATAAAAGAAACGCCAGTTTTAATATTACTCCAACAGAATCCGGTCAAATCGTCAATGAAGTATCCTGGTGTCATGGCGTATTTCATTTTTATATGTCTCTCCTGTAAAATTGGAAATTTTGAGATACGCCACATTGCTCCTACAACGATGATATGTAAACCACATTGTAGAGTGACTGATCATCGAACCGTGAAGTGGAATAACTGGTTGATGTCCTTTTTGGCTAGAATTAATACAATCAGGGCAAAAATCTGTGGTGAAAGAGTGGTTTTACTCGTGGTCCCGACAATAGTTTCATAATAAATTCCACTCCGCAGAGAACACTGGACTTGAAGGATTCCTGCTGTAAACCCTCTTACAAAGAGGATTCTAACCCGAATCGACTGCGAAACCCTCCGCCCTCACTCGGTAACCCGACCTCCCTTGTAACCTCCCTTGTTGAGCAGCTGTAGATCTCGGAGCTTCTTACATTATTCAATACGAAACTGGGACAAGAAAACATTTGTACTCCCCAGTACTAAGAAAGGAAAAAAAGTATAGAAAGAGCTTCTTCTTGATTTGAAAGGATTTCTGATTTGAGAAGCCCTAGTTGGGCAGCGACGCTCATGTTGCTTAGAATTGCATCATAATTCAGTGAACATATAATTTTCATGAGCCAGGATAGAATTCATTCAACTCAAATAGAACCGTCGTGGAACATGCATCGGTCGATGTTGATAACTTTGTATTTTTATGACGGCTCCAAGGTAAGACCAGTAATATATCAAAAGGTTCATACTGGGAATCAGCTACTACTTTTCGTGTCTACGAAATATGTTTTATCGATTTATTAACAGCGTTAGTAGGTACCTATGTAATAAAAAAAGAAAAATTATAATATCTAGGAGTAGGTATTTGAAAAAATTGCTTAGCGAAATTACAAATAATAAGTACTGTAGGTAGGCAATGAATGAGATTAATTAATCAGCCATAATGATCGCTGATTATCATGGGGGATTCACAGTATCCTGCAACGGAAAGGAAGAAAGGCCGAACCAAATAGGTCCACATCCAATTGGGTGAATTCAGCAAGTAGTTAGTTGCAGAAGTGGGTATGTAGAATGCGGGTTGGATACGGAGGAACGTAGAACCCAAGAGCTTCGAGCAAGTGAGGAGCGTCAATCTAGATGGACCAGCTTATACAGGAACAGTGTGTCCATGAGCCTTCTACGGCTTTTCAGGAGCATCAACCCACTCTCTCTCATGACGGTGCCGCTCAAAATTTGCCCAAGGAGTTCCAGATTTGAACGCAAAGAAATTTAGGAATCTTCGCTGAACTCTTTGTACTGCAGCTTTTCCATTTGCGTGGTAGGGAGACCACACGCAACAACAGTATGTACTCCAGGCTGGGACGAACTAGTGCACTGTACAACAGCCCCGAGACGTTGAGGTCCGTGAAATCGCCAGAAGATCTCATAACAAAACCATGCGCGTTCATCGCCTTACTGGTTATGTGATCTAGATGGTAACAAAACGAATATTTGGTGGTAGGTACTGTGTTAGCGCCCAAGTGTGATTTTTCGTTATTCGTCATGTTTATGTTTTATTGTGGGTTTTTTTGTTTTTTGTTTTAAGAAAAAACTTAGAAAATTTTCGTTTTGTTAAATAAAGTTGAAGTAAAGTAAAAACTTTATTGTTCTGTTATGAACACAACACTGGGAATGGTTGAGGAACTGCAGTAGAGGATTCCTCTAATTGGCGTGTGATGTGATGAAGGGTTTCAGCACATCAACTGGCCTCTCAGTAGGGTGTGGGTTGCAATAGTGTCCAATCGAAAGAAGTGTTTAATGTGCAACGTGGTCATGCGACGCTGGTTGACGATGAGGAATCTTGGGGTCTCCATCTCTTGAGTCGTCTTCTGAGGCTTGTTATTAGCTGATTTGTGTAATGTATCATAGTGTGTGGAAGGTTGTTATAAGGTTGTATAGGTTGTTGTTAAGTTGAAATCTTTGGATTTCAAGCGACAAACCGTTCTCTGCATTTCATAATATTCTGACACTGTCAGACATTGACAAAACTGTATTAAATTTTGAATTGGTTACTAATTTATTCGTTTTTGTTGCAGGTAAGCTTCCATGCCGCGCCAGTATACAGATCATCGCAGTGGGTATGATAAGGAATTTATTTGGATATAACATACGATGATTTAAAAATTGTTTCCCCGCGATCTCGACTCATAATCCATATAGATGTTGAAAAATACAGCATCTACGACAGGTCGCCCTGTATAAGTACAACGCTCAACCGTTGGGGGTGTATTCGTAAATTTTCAACACAAAAATAATATGTTAAAACACTGATTTGGCTTGCATCAATCTATTTGCCTTATCTATTACATTTTTCGCGTCATTATAAATCACAGAACCTTCAGATTCTTCGGCACGAAGATGAGAATTCTCCCTCTGAGATTGAATGGTGACTAATTGCCATTCGAGTCGTGATGTTGATTAATGAGTTGAACAACCACTGATAAGGGATATTCCCCCCTTGAAAAACATTTTCCTGCGAGCGCGAATTCCACTGAGTACTTTATGAATCGAAAAAGGAGTCTTATCAAGATGAATGTTGTGCTACCTCGAGTCCGCCCATTAATATCAATTTATTATATCTTCCATCCACTCTGCTCCCGGAGTCGCCCGTCCTTTTGACTCCGATAGTGAAACGAAGTTTCCGTTGTGAAAAATGCATTTTTCTTCCGACGCTAATAAAAACGAAACAGCCAGACTGATGTAATTTTTCGATAATACACCACGTTCAACTTTCGCTGGTCCTCCCGGCAGTAGAGTACCAGCTCAAGATAAACCAGAACAAACAGCCACATCTACCGTTCCGTGATTTCTTGTTAATAGTATAAATTACTCCACAGTTACAATTACAGCAACAATTTGGGAAAAGCAAAATGCCAAATCAAAGGCACTCCTTTTCTTCTTTAGAGAACAGAGAGGTAAATATTTGGCTATCAGTTCTTCTCCCCATTTTCAGTGTTCCCTTATAATTTTCGTATAGAAAAGGCTAAAGCTGAGAAGGTCAAACTAAGGGAAGAGAAGAAAGCTGAACAATAAAAAATTAAGGTAAGAAAACGGGAGTCCCAAAACAGCAGACACTGGAAGCAAGTCCAAGAGGAAAGCACAAGAGAGGGCTGTGTGCGAAACAAAGACAAAGACTGCAATCAATGCAGCGACAAGCAGCCAGGAAGCAGGACAACACAGTACTCAGGAGCCCAGGTGCCTTGCTTGTGGTGGGATATATGAATCACCACCTAAGGAGGACTGGATTATGTGCAACGCCTGTCAATGTTGGTGGCATGACAACTGTACGTTATACCCTGCAAATGGAGTGATTATATTATCACTGCGAACCGTAGAATAGTTAATTCAGTTCGAATTTTGTTGTAAATTTGTCAATATTTAGAGACTAATTTGTTCATATTTTTTCCACTAGGGAATAATAATTATTTATTTACAATTATTGTGAGGACTAATTTTAATTTTTAGCCTGATTGTGATATCTGATGAGTACTGTACCGTTCAAAGTGGTTTTATTACCGCAGTAAGTAGGTACTTAAGAATGAAGTTGTTATTCAGAGTTTTCATATGATTGAATTATTTTCCACACATTACCCTGGTTTCTCAAGTTCCTAAGATTCTAGAGATCTAAAATTTCAGGGCATTTGTTACATTTACTTTTCTAGATAAAGTTCTACATTTTCCTAAGTGAGCTTCTTTTGCATTTTATATCTATTTGCCTAGCCTTTAGAGTGGGTAAAACAAATCTAGGGTTTTGGTCTACAAGGGTTGGAATCCACAAACGTCAAGCGGGAAAGAATCTCATTGGAAGATATGAGCCTGTACAAAAGCACCTTAAGGGGATACTTCAGCACCGTTATTTTTCAGCTAATAAACTTTTGTAAGGATGAGGTTCAGCCAGTTGTAAGTCCGTCTCAGGGATAGTGAAAGGTATGAAAAAGTTCATCAAAACAAATTATATCGCCAGTAACTTACTGCGAGGATTGTTGTTCTGCATCAAAGCAGCTGATATGGTTCTTGATTTAATGTGATGACAGAATGAGTTTTTAAGTAAATTCAGTAGATTGATTTGAACGGAAGTAACGGGTTAACAACCCCAAAAGGATTCCACGTAAGTATCAAGTAGCTCATCTTCCTGTACTGGTACTTCTACTACTTGTACTGCAACGATGTTCATGAAAAATGACTAGCAATTGAATTAATTGCATCTAGAGAGGTAATAAATATTATCTTTTAAAAAATTTAAGAATTCAATGTTTTACAGTGAATCCAAACTTGTTTGTCGTTTTTCACGGACGGTTCGCTTCGACGGGGCGTTAAATTGCCGAGGGAAGTTCGAAAGGTTTAAATAAATGAAAACGTTACAGCGGAGAGAAATAGAGTCCTTCAACCCCCAAAACCAACCATCGCTGGTAAACGGTACATAACCTCGCTCACGTTGTCGAAGTTACTCACATTCAATCGATGTAATATTATCGGCGGGAAAATTCCGGAGAGAGGGAGCTAAAATCTAATGACCTACACGCGATGTTTACGATCCGAGGTCCCTATTATTTGTTGATATCTGTCAGAGGTAAGCACACATAATTGTAAATAGAGCAAACCATCACGCAAGTCCATTTTAACGACGTCAATAGCGGTCTACTTTCGCGCCTAGATGCCCCAATTTGTACAAAACTGCCTACAGCTATTTCGTCCAGTGACTGGGCAATCAGGACGAGTTGGAATTGGATAAACTGTTGTTGAGTGGAGGTCAGCAGTGTGTTCCGTTCCCCAATGCACAACTATAATACAGGTATGTATTTGTCCAACAATTCAAATGTTCCTAAACCACTTCAACAATACTCAACGCTACGAAATGGGGCACTTACCAAAATTAGCTATAAAAAGTTCCAAAAAATGAAGTTAAAGATAAGTACCTACCTACGTTCTCTATCACAGTTTGTTTTATTCTAGAGCCCTGAAATCGGTTTCACATAACTTTATTACAGTAATTGTTGATAGCACCGCTGTTACTCCCCTATTCACAAAACATACTTTGATGTATTATTTTTAACTGTGTTCTACTTTTGTTTTACCCGTATTCGTTTCACAAAATCGTGTAGAGATGCCAAAGACGTTTATTCGGAAAGTTTTCCGAACTATTCAAATGAGTTGCACGCCAAAATAAAACTCTTTTAGAGGATGTTTATGTTTTTTTTCTTTGACTTCTAAAGCTGATTCCACGGGAACTGGGAAAACTGACTTTTTCACGAAACAAAAATAGACTCGGCGACGAGGAGAATCGGAAGAACAAAAATGCTTTAATAGACCATTGGAATCAATCAAAAGAAATAATTATGTGGTAAATAAACCAAATACTGTTGCGTTTCCTACCTTCCTGAACAAATATTTTTTACTTTACACACACTGAACTCCGAATACAGCTTAGTAGTGGATATCTGAAAGGTTTGTTAAATAAGCGAGAGCTTGAGGCTAACGTAATATGGTTAGGTAAATCGAGAGCTATCCAACGAGTGGTGAACGATTTTTGTACGATGATAACTGGCGAAGATCATCAGAAATTTTTGTGACGATTTCGTGTGACGCTTTTGTGTAACGTTTTTCGAGTTATGTGCCAGAGTAAAGACATAAAATGTCAAAATCAATTGGTTCACGTGTCACTATCACAAGTTTCGCTATCTGTGGATTTGACCAACGAAATTGTTTGTAACCCCAACTATTGCATTTCAAGATACGAAGTACTTAGATGAAGAAAATCGAATAAACTAAGAACCGAGTCGAAACAATTACTATATTGTGTTCAAATCAGCTGGATTACAAGTCTGCAACACAGCGAGCTTGTGTGCAGTAACTGTTATTGGACTCACAAAGATATTGTGTACAGAGCAGTGACCTGGACAAAAGGGTTATCTGTTCAGTGGGTAATCTGTTAATAAACCTTTGTGGAAGAATTTGCAGAGTTTTTTCTTCTGTTCTCAAGCTCACGTAGCCATTAACTGGTCCATACATCTGTATATCTGGTAATTAAGTACAGGAATATAACTAAAACCCAAAATTATTTGAAGGCTCAGAAGAAGATTTAAGGGTGTTATTCCTATGAAGGGTGCGATATAAATGTATGGAGCTCTTCAATTATATATAGATATTAGTTATATTCTAATAATTACCAGAATGCATTCTATATTTCAACCTGTTTTATATGTAATTAAATAATTATCTTATACGTGGGTGTAATCAATCAGGTTTAAACCACGTAAGAAAGTTTTGTAACTTTTTGGGAAGTAGCCCACAAGTTCTATTGTGTCTTTTAACGAATTCAATAAATCCTCCCAACTGAAAAAAAAGGTGTTGTCGGCAAAACCAAGATAAGCTCTTTTCAGAATGCTTTATTCCACACAAACGGAATTTCCGTTGGAGGTCCCGTCATTACGGCCATCATATCCTTTTTGAACTGGAGACGGCTCTTTCTGTCTGCTTAAAGCTGTCATTCTCTCCGGAATCAGGGCTGGGAATAAATTGAGCGTAAGGGGGTAACGAGTGTTGAGGGAAATGGGGAAAAAGAAGCGTTTCGGGGTGGTGTCTCGTGGTTTACAAATGTGATCTTAACGAAGAGACCTTCCTTTTAACTCTTCATCTCATGAATACTAATAGAAAAAGATACTACAAACGAGAGAGTATGACACTTTTATTCATTTCACAGGAGGACCCCATGGCCGACGTACATCTCGACTGATTCATTAGTATTGAAAATCAAATAAACTCGAGCTTGTCGAGAACGGTAACTTTGTAACGCTATTCATGCACCGGATTGTGACATGGGGTGAAGTGATTAAAGACGAGAGATTCCTCGAAAGCAATTCAGCAAGGAAAGCATTCTCTCAGATTCGGTGTGATTAGGAGTTTGCTATTAACAAGGAAAACCTCATCGACGTCAAGCAATTGCTCGGACCTCACTTTACATTGACCTCGTTTCGCGAGCTTTTACTCCATTAATTTGGGGGCCAAACTCAGCTGATCTCGCGTTTCAGCTGGTTGATATCAACTTGATGGTAGCTATGGGAATCGTCCCATATTCCCTTACCTTTTACAACCCCAACTTGAAACTCAGAATCGTTATCGAATCGAAGAAATACTTCCATTTTCTGACGCGGTGCAAGTGTCATTCCTCGCGACTCTGTATTTTCAGGCAAAAATGTTAGAGTTGACGATCTACAGTTCATGAGTCAAAACGTAGTAGCTAGTAGGGGTGTTAGATAGTCGACAGTTGAGACTATCGATAGTCTCGATACTATCGAACACCAGCTATCGATAGTCTATCGACGTCGTTTTGGAGATTACCTTTGCTCGGCATATAATTACGTATTATCCACCTACCTAGTTAGGGCTTACTCAGCAAGCCTTGCCGTGGGCAAACATGGTAAAATTTACTATTTAATTTCCCCTCATACACATCTATTTCGAAATAATCCCATACATCAGACTTGGGAGGCATAATAAAAGGAAAATTCGTCTCTTGAAAGAGCCCAAATTATAGTACGCACTGAATGTCAACTGACTAATATTGAAAAAAAGGAGAAAGGAATAGGCGTAGTTGCTAGTGAGTAGGGAGCTGAATTCAACGAAATTCAATCCCAGGAATTACAAAATCCCAGCAGCTATTTCTTTTAAGTTTTATATATAGAGTTAATATAGAGGGGGATTCATAGACGTCATGTGTGTGTGTTGAGCAAACAGCTTCTAGAAGGAGAAACAAGAGAGCAGATCAGGGTATTAGGAACCACCTGACTCAGTTTGGCAAATATTGAAAATAGAACAATAAAAGGAAAAAATACAATTCAACGAAATTCAATCACATGAAGAGCCTTCAGGTTATCTTTTTCTAGTCCTTACCTACTAAGAACAAGAACTTCTTACAAACCTCTTCTTAGAATGAGGGGTGTGCTAGGTACCTAGTACCTGTTCCCTTTCCGTTTCGAGAAATTATAAAGTTGAAATTTCAAAACTATCATACGAAACTATCGATAGAGAAAAACTATCGATAGGACTATCGATAGGAGGTTACTATCGATCAATCGATAGTACTATCTAACACCCCTAGTGGCTAGTAGCTGCTTTCACCGTGTTGTTCCTTAGATCATCGACATTTTTCTTCGCTTGAAAGCAGCCATTACAAACTCAAAAGATAAAGTTCGGAACGCGAAACTTTTATTTCCAACAAGCTCGAAAGAACATACAACACGCACGATATCCTACACAATGGATAAAGTCCAAATGTATAAGTTTCTAACCAAGTCGGGTTATTTGCAAGCTCGTGGAATTACAATTAGGGATGTTCCGACATTATCGATGTCGATATTTACGATATTATATCGATATCGGAAATGCGATATTATTGTGATATCGAAAGATTATGGTGAATATCGGCTTTTGACATTAGGTACATTTTTATAAGTTGAGTCCCATTTTCAGAAAGAATAATTGGACTTGGAGAAGTGAGCTGACAGGTGGTATCATAAAATTTCTTATCAGCTGGACTGGGGTGTAGGCTGATTTGCATAATAAGGAACAGCTGACTAAAGTTTTGATCGGTACCTACAAATTTTGTAACAATTGGTTCGTGTTATAAAATGGCAGATATTATTATTTATGTTACTACCTATTTTTTATGTTACGAGCTATAATATAGCTCGTATTAAATATAATAATATCAAATATAATCTTATTATATTTAATATAATGAAAACTTAATATAATTTATTTATGAATATTTAATATAATATAGCTCGTAACATAAAAAATAGGTAGTAACATAATAATGATGTGCCATTGTATAACACGAACCAATTGTGAAAAATGACTGGGCTCCCTAAAATGATAGGTACCGATCAATACTTTAGTCAGCTGTTCCTTATTAAGCAAATCAGCCTACACCCCAGCCGATCTGTATACAGTTTTGAGGAACAGGCTAGTCATAGAAAGCTCTGGGTGGTGTTATAAAAATCCTAAAAATAAACTCTATCTAAATGTGAACTCAAAACTATACCATCCCACCTGAATTTTTCGAGATATGAATTTTTCAAAATTTCAAAATTTGTTTTGAAGTTTCAAGGATCATTGTGGGGTTGGTCCGACCCCGTAAACCAAATTTCGTAATTGTAGCACAACATGCTTTTTTTTCTTTGTTTGATTCCAATGGTTGATACTATTGGTCGAATCCCAATGGAAGGTAATAAACCAAAAGAATGTTTTACAATGCGGTATTTATATGATTTTGCTCAGAAAAGCCCGTCAGATTGAAGCCCTTCTTCAAAAATCTTCCGACAGGTCTCGGATCTCAATAAAATTGCGACGAATGAGCTACCATTACCTATGAGATACCGTTAATATCAAACGGCGGTTAGTCGGGTCAACGGTCTTTTGTGGAACAGCTGATTCAAACAAAATTTAACCTTCCGACAGTCACGCGTATGTGACACATACACATTTTTCTTCAATCGCCCAGCTCAACCACGTGGCCAAGCAAGGGCCGGGGCCTGCTCTCCCTAATCTTCTCCCTTCTGGCGGAGAAGGCCTCAGTCCACTTGCGGCCTCCGTGGTGCAATTGTTGTCTACATAATCAGAAATTTTTATTACTCACATACATCCGACTGTTGTGCAAGTGATCCGTCCACTTCAAAATACCCAACTGGAAGATGAATTACGATCTAACAAACGAACTCGATGTCGATGCTATTCTTGCTATCAAAACGCTATTCTTGCTGAATCAGATGTTCAATTTACTGACAGAATTGGTTTTGGGGAGTTTTAGGGGGAAAATTACCAAAATTCCCAAAATGAAAAATTCTGACAAGTGACACCTCATATTAAAGGTTTTTTTTTTACGCTCAACATTATGGTGAAATCAGAATTGCGATGTCGTATTCCGTTCTCAAACTGGAGCACATGATGAAGAAACGTGGTTGATACTCTTCATGTTTAATCTGCTCTAACTTGATAAAGGGATGATATATCGCAATTCTGACTTCACCATCGTGTCCAGCATTGAAAAATCTATAAGCTGAGTGGGATAAGGGGAGTTTTTATGAGGTGGATCTATGTTTTGTATGTGACACATACGCGCGACTATCAATGTCGAGCTGGAGGCGCGACTATCGGAAGGTTAAAAAAATACCTATTGCCTCCTGTGAAGTGTGAAGTATGGTATTCGCCAGTACTATAAAACAACAGGATACTGGTAATACAGAGTAGTGTAATTTAGCGCGTCAGATATTTCTGAAATAATTATTTTCAAGAGTTGGAGTTGCTGAAAATAATATTGTCAGTGAAAATTTGTGGATTATTGTTGACGAGGTTGGTGTGGATTCCTGGGTTCTAAAGGTGTGACTCTCTTGAGCAGGTAGTTCCACCAGAAACCTCTTGTTATTTGTTTATCTGCCTTCTACAGAATACTCGGAACTCCCTTCCTTATTGTCCCTTGGATTTCTAGGACCTGCGATTCTTTAGAAAGGCAAAGGGGCAACGGCCAGTAATTCCAGGTACCAAAGTGTTTTCCGGGAAACCCTCTCCTATTGTACAGTTCCCTCAAGCCCACCAGCCCTTTTCCGTGTCAGTGTCTTTGGTGAGTTCGCTCGAGTGTGTTCTACCGGTACTAACGGAGTGGCTTACAAAATCACAGCGGGATTGGACCAGCAGAACACAACAGTTCTTCCTTGGTATGTTCTAAATCCGCCTATTTTATCCTCCCCATTATGATACCGTTCAACAAGGTCGTAACCATTAGGTTTATAAAACACGAAAAACTTCAATTTTGGGCTCATGGTTCAATTATGGCGTCCAATTTCAATAAATGGACCGCGTTATGCAAATAACTGGTAAACGGCATTAATCGAGTTTTTGTTAGGTATCGTTGAATTCAGCTCGTCAAGATCTACAATTCCACAGTGTTTTCATTCAATTATGTTGGTTAAATTTAATTAAATAATTGAATCACGTAAGCGACAACCCTTGTTTAAGCCGTTTTTATTTTGCAAAAACATGGTAAGCGCCAAATTATACATTTTATTTCTCAAATACCTAGTAAGTACCACTAAGCTTCATTGCAAATACCAGGTAAGCGCCAAATCGACTTGGTCTTTACTCCCGAATATGAAAATTGAAAATACCAATTGTTTTTATATAACATTACTGAATGATGTTTTGTAGCACTCCTTACTCATTTTATGTGATTACAAAGTTTTTTTGCCTAAGGTTTTATCCAGTCTGAGTATTTTGGTACGCAATGTTGAATATCCATCGAATTTGGAGCCCCAACCCGTTGAGTATCATACTCAATAATGGTGAGGTACAGGTTGTACGTGTAATTATTACCTGTTAACTACCTATTGATGTAATTATTACATTATTAAATAAATTTATGAAACGATACAGATTTTACAGATTACAAATTATGAAACGATTTTTGAAATCAACATTACCTAAATGTTGATTTCAAAAATCGTTTAAATTTTAATGATAACCTCTGGGAGGTGGGTGAACTGATTCAATGGCGTAAAACGTGTGGGTTTTAAAACCTAATTTATTGTTATAACTTCTATTGTATTCTTACCATCATCCTCAAGTTTGAGAACTTACACGAATTTTATGACCAACCGAACCCGGTGATGTCATATCGGTGCATCCTTAGTAGAAGGTTAGTTAGGGGTTTTCCTGGTATTGCTTTTAAAGTCCCTACTCTTTTCGATGTACCAACCTTCAGCAAATCGACAAACTGGCGCTTACCATGTTATCGATGTTCTATTTCCTGTTCAATGTAGTTTCGTAAAGGCCAGTTAAGCGACAAATTGGCAGTTACCTACCAGGTTTTTGCAATTTAGGTTTATGCTCTGGGAGAATTTTTCGAAAACCAGGTAAACTTAAAAATGGTACTTGGAGTAATGTTTCTGAAATTTTGACCAAACAGCTGGAAAGAGCACACCGAAAAAACCCCCAGAGACGAAGTTAAACTCCTTCATTTGCATCGTAACTTCCTAAACTATGTGTACGTTCGTAAAAACTTTGGAATCGTTTTTCTCAAAATTTAATTTTGTCACTCACCAGGTATTTGCATGACGTGGTCCAAATAATGGTCGGCGGATGGGCGTTAGATAGAACACTGAAAATTCGCTCATTAGGTCATGCTGCGTGACAACGTTATTTTTTTCATGAAAATGATTACCTAATAAACCTCCACACGGGCGAGCACCCTTCGAACCGAGAGATTCGTACGTTTCCCGCGAACGGTTCTCAGTCCCTTTTCAGCCATGGAGGCAGACCGTGTATTTTGGTTTATTATCTTCGATAATGAAAATTGCATAAATCGTAAAATTTAGGTGGAACGGTATAGTTTTCAGTTCACATTTTCATAGAGTTTATTTTTTAGAATTTTTTAAGACCATCCGCAGCTTTGTACGACCAGCCGTTAGTCTGTACGCCTGTACGGTCTAGATTCTAATAGCACAAGGTTTTCAGATATCGAGTTAATTCATAATAATTATCAATCATTAATAAAAATAATTCATAAACATCATTAATATTAATTTTCTTGGTCGATTATTGTTAGTCATGTCACTAACAATAAATAGGTAATAATAATTTTCATTACTTGTTTTTCAAGTTCCCGATGAGCTAGAGATTGTAAATAGTGATAAATTTAACAGATTCATCTTCGGTCCACTCCATGGTGATAGGGTAGTATGTTCGTGGCACGCTCGCAAGTCAACTTATCCCGTCCACACGATCGAATGCTCGGAGTTTTTTGTTCGGTTCGCGCTCGTGGTCGCCCGTGTGGACGCGGCTTAAGATTATGAAAAATTTCGAGGATCATTGTGGGGTAGGTCTGAATCTAGTAATTTTAGCTCTATGCCAACTGGGCAAATTGCCGCGGACGACGTACGGCGGAAGGACGGATTATTTGTTATTCGATAATAAACCAAAAGTTACACATGGATAGGAACACACAGAGTGTCTAATCCAAATAACAATCGACCATCCAAGTATCAGCTTCTTCAGTCTCCTAGACGTGGGAAGTTCATTTATTTATTAGTTTCTTCCAGGACTCTTTTCCTTTCAATCACTTGCTCTTTTCTCTCAGCCCTTTTAGGGGTCAACCTTCCAAGATTAAAACTTTGTCTTGCCATAAGTAACTCAACAATGAGCACGAACCCCTTTCTCCAGTTCTTTTTTTGCCATCTAAACTTTTGGCTTACCCCTCTTTCTGCTGCCAATTTAAGGAAAGAACTTCTTTGTTCTTCCCCTTTTTTTTCGTTTCTCCCTCGACTTTTAGATTATTTAGCTCTGATACTTTCTTTCTTTCTTTTCTCACTGGTTACAAACAAAACATCGCACTTAAGCCTCTGTATTGTTGAGGCATTGGTTGAGACATCTTTGAGGAGACTGGAGCGAACGGGACGGTTACCCATTGACGGATCAATGCCCTTGTCTGTTACTAAAAGGCTGAAAACAAATAACATGTAAGAATTGTAGGTGTTGGTCACCATTTAGCGAATTTTCGATGGAGATACGATTTTCGAATATACGATGGATTGGTGAAGCTAAGGACACTCGCGTGATATATGGGTTTGAATGATTGAATGAATAAAATTGAATAAAACCATTCCCAAATCGATTCTGCCCCGCCAAGCAAAGAAGTTGAGAAAACGAATGGTACCGAGTGTATGTTTACCGGACGTCGCGAAACGCGTTTTCGAGGTATCCATATCTCGGCTCCTATTTGACCGACCAACTTGAAAATTAGTGTGGGTCTTCTTTGAGTGGATATTAGAAATCCCTGAAAGTTTCAAGTCGCTAGGTCTAAAGGGAGCCGAGTTACATAACTTCAAAAACCCGGTTTATCGGCCTTACCTTGTTCTTCTTCTCTCCTTCTCCTTGTTCAGACAGGCAGGGCTGGAGCCCCTCCACGTTCGCCGATTGACTTGAAATTTTGCACAGAGTTTCATTCAACTTTGAGACAGTGCCTTATAAAAGATTTAACCCATTACCTCAACCCAAAAATGTTTTAGAAACAAAAAAATAGAAACTTCAGGCGAATTTTGTCCACTTCGACGAGGGTAAAATGACCAATCGACTTGAATTTTTTTACATACCTTCTTTATAGCATGGCTCAGTGTCACTTGAACAAAATAACCCATTATCTCAAAAAAAAAAAAAATAGGAACAAAAAACTAAAATTTAGGGTAATTTAGGCTATTGTTGGCCATATCTCAGCTCCTAGTTGACCGATCAACGTGAAATTTGGTATGGATCTTTTTGGTGTGGATAATGGAAAGCCTCGAAAGTTTCAAGTCGCTAGGTCTAAAGGGAGCCGAGTTATATAACTTAAAAAACCAATTACCATGTTATTCTACTTTTTTCAGTCGGCCAAGGCTACAGCCTCTCCACCTTCGCCGATTGACTTGACATTTTGCACAGAGCTTCGTTTCAAGTGTAGCAAGTGCCTTTTGAAAGATTCAAGTCGATAGCTCAGGAGGGAGCCGAGTTATATAACTTCAAAAACCCAGTTTTTCACCCTTACCTGTTCTTCTTCTCCTTAATCAGTTAGGCCTTTCCATCTTCACGGATTGACTTGGAATGTTGCACAGAGCTTCGTTTCAACATCAGCCAGTGCCTTTTGAAAGGTTTAACCCATTATCTCAACCCAAAAAACTTTTAGAACCAAAACCTGAAATTTAGTCTAATTTTGGCAACTTTGACGAGTCTACAGCCTGGGTAACCGGACCAATCGACTCGAAATTTTGCATAGACCTTCTTTATGACATGACCCACTTCAACAACAAAAAGATGTGATATCCCCCCAAAAAACACTCCGTGTAAAAATCACCCCGCCTCGCAAATATCATTCTACAGAGGCCGGAAAAATTTATGATATCCACTTTCCCCGCCCGCCCTTTTCCTCATTAAGGAGCTAAGTATAATGAAAAGCTTAATCACTTCACAAGCACCGTACCCCTTTCGAAATCTCCCCTTGGCGCTATTGCGTGACGTTTTTATTACTTCCACAAGCAACTAATTCTTGTATAAAAAGTTTGTATTTGTAGTTTTTTTTATTACTTTCACTACAAACCTGATTCTCCTTCCCCTAACCACCACCACCAAGTATTAGTTGCTTGTGGAAGTAATAAAAACGTATAGATAAGTGGACTAATAAACCAATTGATATACCGATAGAGAATATCGATATTTTGAAACTATCGACTGTGGGAGGCCATCCATATTATAAAATTTACAATTTAATAATTATTATAAATCACAAATTTCAATCGTCCTTTGGATCTTCAAAAATATTTAAATTGTGTAGTAGTGTCAGTCAGTTGGGTCAGTGCTCCCTTGGAATTGAAGGTAAACGAGTTTAGACCATGACGAGTCCATGACAACCTCATAATGTGAATGTCTATCGTACATTTATATAGAATAGACCATTTTGAAAACCATATCGTACCGTTTAGAAATCCCGACCGATAAGGTGTGGAACGATCACATATTTGATTCGGCATCTATTGCTTATTAAAAAGTGTCCCTTCTCCCTGTTGTCAGAGTCTACCTCAATCAATAATTCAACTGTCCGCTTACTTCCGTTTATTGCCAACGGCTCAGTCCTTTTCATTCTATTGACGCTGAACATTAATTGTTGGAATCCACAAACGTCAAGCGGGAAAGAATCTCATTGGGAGGTATGAGCCTGTACAAAAGCATGATGAGAAAAGATGGCGGGGAATGAAAAGGAAGTGTCGGAAGGCCGACAAGACGCTTAGAATGGCCTTAGGGGAACAGTCAAGGAAAGAAAGAGTGGGGAGAAAAAAAAGAGAAAGCTCTTTCCACTCTTTACTTGTCCCGGAGCAGTTGATGTGAATCATTGTAATTTAAACCCCCAGATGAGCTCGGGGAGCCTCAGGGCCGGAGGAAGGCCTTTCATTTTCTCAATCCGAGTAAAGCGAAAAGAACAATCAATAAGACGGCAGCAACTCCCGCAGGTAGACGAAGTGGGACACTAGACTCAGTCTTCATTAAAAGGCCGTGAGAGGACGACGAAGGCGGAAGGGACGGGGATCCCTTTAGACAATAACAATCCTTCTTGATTATCACCAAGTTCTGTGTAAACCTTCTACTTTGGCGTTTGCACACCACAGGGCGCACCCAGATTGCCTTTGTGATCCCACCTGAAGGCGTTACGCTTTCTAAGGCACACCACAGCATTTTTTAATTAATCAGATTTGCCCGTGGATTTTTTTCCCCGAATAACCGTCAAAAACGGTGAGCCACAAAGCACTACCGCTGTTACGGAAATATAAGTGAAACGTTTCAAATTTTTCCACAACGGTTCATTACTTCCTGTCTGTATCTCTGTTCTGTATACAATATCCTTGTGAGTCTGCAGTCCCCTTTCAGGATGTATCCCAAGCTTTTGACAAAGTCTGGCATCAAGGGATGGAGAACAAACTTCAGAGAGATCTGCCAAAGGAATTGTTCGTCATACGGAAATCTCATCTCTCTGCAAGGCATTTTGGAGTGAAAAGTGAATGAGAGTTTTATAGTCTCACGAAATAAGGGCATGTGTGTGATCCCCGAGATAGTGGGCTTGGCCCTTGCTCTATTTTAGTTATCTTTACTTAGCAATGATGACACAATAATTGTTGAAATTATTGTAACTTGATGATACTGCCCTATTAGCGGTTACCACGAAGAACATTTAAAATATTAACATAATACCATTAGAGTTATAACAATACAGGAGGATGACGTATTATACAGAATTATACCATGACGTATTATACAGAATTATACCATTATACAGAATCAACCATTGGTTGAAAACGTCCGTTCGTTACTCTGTTTGCGTAACATATTTACATGATGCATATAAATATAATTTATTTATATATAGCATATGTATCATATATTATATGATTATATGATACATATTATGCTATATTATATGATACATATTATGCTTGATGCAAGAAATGTGACGTTTTTCGGTGGAAGAGACTCGAAATTAGGCATGTAGCCTCCTTAGGACTTACACTTGAACATCATACGGTCAGGATCAGCTGAGTGGCTCCTAAAGCTAATTTCTATGCTATTCACACTAGGCATGGCTATACGGTTATTTCTTGGCAAGAGTAGGAGCGACCGTTTCGTAATTGGTTATTGTACAGTTATGATCGCAAACCTTGCACGCATTCGTTTTCCGTAACCTATTACCTGGTATTACCCGGAATAATTCCAGCCAACCTATTATCACGGAATCCCGAATGACCGGCGACACAGAGGCCGTCAAAGGCTTTTCCCCCAAGTTCTGAAAACAGTTATTCCAGTAATAGTGTTTTTCTGGTTATAGGTTTTCTGGTATTAGGTTACTGGTCAGTATTAGGTTATTTGAAGCGGTTACGTTAAATATTCACCACCCCTAATTCACTCTATGAACTTTAATTTGGTTAATATGGTTTGTAGCCTCCTTAGGACTCACACTTCAAACAGCATAGGGTCAGGATCAGCTGAGTGGCTCCCAAAGCCAATGTCTATGCTATTCACTCTATGATGCTGTAATTTGGTATGTAGCCTCCTTAGGACTTGAGCTTGACGCTGCCCAGGCCCCGGATCAGCTGAGTTGTCCTAGAGCTAATTTCTATACTATTCACTCTATGCAGGTGAAATTTGGTATGCAGTCTCCAAGCAACATTTAACTGACTCAAACACCACTCCCCCCCCCCCCCATAATATGCATAATCCATATTATGGATTAGGTATGCATATTATGCACCGTGTATTTGGGTAATGTCTTCAGCTAAAAAGAGAACGAATTAGATATTTTAGCTCGAGTATACTTAGTGAGGAATATTTGAAACATTTTATTCTAACTGCACCCACGAGGGATCTATTATAATATAATACATCCCTCGTGGGTGCAGTTAGAACATCATATTATGATGTTTCAATTTCACAATAATTTCACAATTATTGCCTACCTCAGAAGAGAAAAATTATTAGAGGATCTCCTCATTGATGTACGACTCAGGTCTTAAAATATTGTTGCCCTAACTTTAAGAGGATTTTCATTTTATTTTCGAATTACCCTGTATTTTGTATGAAGCATTATTTTTGTATATGCGAACCCTTTGTTGTAAAGGTCAGAGCAACCTCAAACAACAAATAAAAAACATTATTGATTGATTGACTTTAACTTGACACTGTCCAGGCCCCGGATCAGCTTAGTGGCTCCTAAGACGTGGCTAAAAGATGTTCCATGTATATAGAAATTTAGTTGTAAGGCTAAAAACGAAAGAAGGAGGCCACTTTAGCGAGTTTTGTTTTATTTATTTAGTAACTGAAACATAACAACTGAGCTTAAGTCATCAAGTTAATTTAGTTTAGCACCATAATATGGTACTAAACTAAATTAACTTGATGACATCAGCTAAATATATATAAATATATTATATTTTAAACGGTGCAGAGTTCATAGCCTAATGGCAGCTGCTCTTTAATTATGATCACTTTCGCACTACACTTGTCACGGCACAAAGTAAAGAGGTTTCGTTCTGTGAGGACGCCGGAAGACGTCGCTATTGTCTGAAAGACGCTTATAAGTTCTTGTGTTCATGAAGCCGCTGCTAGTCGAAAAGTCATTAACCACTTCACTGACGGTTTCCATCTTGAGATCCCGCTGGACGTCATCATTTCGTTTGTACCTGAGGAGCGTTGACAATTAAACCCACTCCTCGTACCTTGTTGTGAAATTTCGTGCAGTCTCAAAGGCGGATGCCAAACATTCATACAGCCCTGAAATTTTCTTGTAGCAATTTGTTGTGTCAGGATTGAACCTGCTGATTGTGTAGGTACCTGCTGAGTAAGGAGTTCATTTTTGTCAACTTCACGTTTAATGTATCAGTTGGTTTATTATAAAAAATTATGAACTATTGGAATAGATTTTTAAAAAATAAATAAAACATGAAATCCTCCCTAAAAATTTAAGATCAAATTTAAGATTTAGGCTTCAAGATTCTCAGCATCCGAATATAAACTATAAAAATTCGGCTGTCTAACGTCCACGCCACGGTGGTCGTTTGGAATCGTTCTAAATTGGGATTACGGTCTCTCACTGACCTAAGAGCGATGCTTGATACTTGATACTTTTCATAGCCCTAGGTCTTCAGGAAGGGGTGCATTCTTCGAAAAACCGTCATACCCCGGAAATATTTCAAGGAACAGTTCAGTTTTTTGTACTACAGAGCTAGTTACCGACTCTCCATTTCACTCAGAGTGTCTAATGAATGGTCTAGCCACCTATTCAAACGATATTTTACCTCATTAACCCACTTATCGCTTAGTTATATTATAGAACTCACGAATACCACTAAATAGTAATCTATAGATAGAAAATAATAACCCGTTGTGGACAGGTGTTTGTTCCATCTCAGTTTTGCATCTAGTCATCCCTAGATAGTTGTAGTTCTCCATATTGGCGAACTCGTACATACCAACAAATATTTAAAATTACACAAGAATGTCTCTGTGAACACTAATCTTGACATCCAAAACCATGTGGTGTTCAAATCATCTCCTCCCCAATATTATAATTTCCCTAAAGTTCCAAGACAGGGATAAATCCAAACATCTTACGCTACTACTCATTTCTTGAAGGATTGATGATAAAGAGCTATAATCAGGTATTTCAATAAGCTGGCGAGTTCGAGGCAGTGGCGTGCAACTTACTCAACCTCAGCTTCACCCATGACTACCGTCATTCATAGGTAAGTCATCGCAGACTCAGATGCTGAACATCCATTCAGGCGGAAGCAATGCCCATAGCGTTGGTGGCCCTCCGTCACTTCCATCAGCTTCATCGCCAGAGGTGGTTACAAGGTATACAAGGGCCAGCACCAATTGATAATACGAGTATAACACTCGAGGGCACGCGGACAGTCCGCAGGACAAAGGACTCAAGATCCGCCTCGGGGTTTGAAATGATCATACAATCAGAATGATCTAACAGTGAGCCGACCTATTCAACACTGAAGTCACTACGTAGGTATTAGTTACCAAGGAGACACCTGGATTGAGTAATTCACGCGTCGGTTCTCAGACACTTTGATCATCCCCTTCGGCCCGCATTCTCTTTGTACAGAGGTTTCAACAAAAAAAGCACGGGGAATTCGCAGAATATCATTATTGGACGATCCTTCAAAATTGGTGATAACCAGCAGCTGTGCAGAATTCAAATGTTTTCAATACTGGGAACGTTAAGTACATGTAGGTACTAAAATATTGAAAATTAGTGGAGATATTGGACTGGTGATATCAATGAAATATTCCCAAAAGACCACACGTTCGGCGTTTTGAGACTTTGTATTTCGTCAAGATACGTAGATTCACAAATTCGAATCTAAAAAAACCGTCATGCCGCTGCCCATTCAGCGTTGTCCTGCTATTATGACATTTGGGATACGGACTCGGGCCACAGCTGATCCTTGAAACTTTTCATAACCCTATTCTAATGGGAAGGGGTTCAAAATGAATTTTGAAATTTTTAAAACGCCATATCTCAAAAATTTGAGATGGAACAGTTTTTAGATCACAATTGAATAGAGTTCAAGTCAGAGAATTTGTCAAGACCATCCTGGCCTTTTCACGTCCAGCCGTTCATATGACATATTACATTGTAAACGTTCAATTTATCATTCATATAAATAATTATAATTATTTATAATAAATAAATAAACCATCACTGATCTAGTTACCGACCCCCTCCTTAATTTTCACCTATTTTAAAGTTAGGTACTAAAATTTACTAAAAGGCCTGGATGGTCTTTGCAAATTCTCTGACTTGAACTCTATTCAATTTTCAACAAAAAACTGTTCTATCTAAGATTTAATATTTTAGTTAGGTACTCAACTTTTTCCGTATAGTTATAAAACAGGAGGTAATTCGGTCTACCTAACGGGGGAAGGGAATACTCGTTGTTAGGAGGACTATAACATATTAGTTAGGTGGACTATAATATAATATATTATATTTTGTTAGGTGGACTATAATCATATTATGATCTAAACCACTAGTGATAGTTTCGTACAGCGAAATGAATGTTAGGTTTCAGGGTGATAGTGTAAACCGAGGTATATTTATAGGGTGATATAGTTATAAAACACGAGGCAATCCGGTAGACCTAACGGGGGAACACTTGTTGTTAGGAGGACTGTATGATCAAATATCACTAGTGAGAGTTTCGTACAGCAAAATGAATGTTAGGTTTCAGGGTGATAGTGTAAACCGGTGTATCAGCTTCCTGACCGCGGACATTGAGCCGAATCCGAGTACGGTACTGCGACTAGAATTACTGGATTTCTTCTCATTCATGTGAAGGGTGCGGGGAAGTCGAATATGTCATGGGACTGAGAGAGTTTCCATTTCACGTCCCATCACTCCGCTCTAATCGTCTGGTAATTGCTTTCATTCTTCCTATCGCTCCACTTCGGGGGCTTTTCTCGTCGTTGATGTTCCCCGTTTTCTTCTCTATCCATTTGAGAGGGAGTCTCATATCGGGTTCTTTCCTCATTAGGGAGGACCATGATCATCAAAAGGGCGTATTGTATTGGGGTTATTCGTTTCAGACGAGGTTCGGATTTTCGTCACTCGGCAAGTGTTATAGTAACCTAAATACCTTTCAGTTTGTAAGTCAGTAAGTAAAGCTAAACCAAGCTATTTCCATCCATTTAATTTTTAGCCTTCTCTAAATCACTGAGTCAAGTCCATGAACAGGCGCCCGGAAATGTCAACGGAATTCAAAGAGAACAGAATTTCATTCCAACTATGAACGTTGTAAATTCTTCCAAAATGGTATTCTGGAATCGACAACCACCAATTGATTTTTTGAGTGATAACTTATATGACGATTGGAAGCAATCGTTCGTGAGAGAGAAAACGTTTGGTCTGCCTTTTTAGAGACTGCCGTAGAGACTGCCTTTTTGGCTCAGGAGTATAGTGACACACCCGCATTTCATCACCAGTCACAATTGAGCGAAGAAAAGGAACCTAATAACAGAGCGTATCAGCGGTAGGTGGAGCGATTTGGGACGAACTGTTTGACACGTTTGGCTGCTGTGACGAGATTTCGAACGGACTGAAGGGTTTGATGATTTGTTTCGACTGTTAGGAACCCCTCTACCTACCATTGGTGTCTTTTTTTTAATTTTTAAGTTTTTGATGTTAAATTTGCGGCGTTTTTGGAATCGAGTCTCACAAATTTTTCACACTCTTGTGATGATAGATCCATGATAAAATCATTATTTTTTGTAGGACCAAGAGAAGCTTTGGTATATCCGCCTCCAACTCATGTGGTTCGATGAAAAATTCGGGTACCATCGAAGAACCTCCACACGTCTATCTTGTTATAAACACAACCAAGTAGTATTTCGAACATCGCTCGATTCGGGTAGTAAGTACGAGTATACTTTCAAATAATCATCATAGGAGGAAATATCTACTCATTGAGAACAATGCTCAAAACAAGTGTCCGGTCTACCGGCATCAAACTTGAATGCTTTTGATTGATTCAATTATGTACCTACTATAATGTATTCAATGAGTAGAACTACACCCCTGACAATAATCCCGAGGCGGGCGAACAGTGTTGGTATTAAGACTAAATTTGATACTTGGCCCATGGTGTTGATAATCAAGAAAGAAGGGGAAAGAGCAAAAACCGTTATCAAAAGGCTGTTAAACCACTTTTGAAGGAAAAAAATGCGGCTTAATTAATCCATTGAAGCCTGATAAGAGCTCTTAATGAAGCCGATAAAGAAGGGGTGGGCGCCTTCAAAGTAGTAAAAGGGCTCTCTCGTTTTAAGCTCTTGGAAAAACAGTGCGAGTCATCTTGATTGCGAGTGTTGGCCATAGTAGTTCATTCCGGACGAGGAAAAAATCGATAGGGGCTACGTGAGAGCTACGGAAATAACTGATTGTTTTACTTTTAGGTGGATCGAGATAATGCAATAGGTACTGAGAGGATATATCGATGACGTGTCTCATCACTGATCAGGAACAAAGTGCAGCTTTCCCCTGACATTATAATCGTACGATCGAGTGATTAGTTTTATTACGTTGAGTGGCAGCTCACTTAACACTGATCCATTACAAGTAAATTTTGAGGGTATGTAGGGATCAGTAGAACGAAGGTCTTGAGAAGTTAGAACAACAGAAGCGTATGTTGCACAACTGCTGCTCTAATGTAAAATTCTTCTCGACATCGTCCAGCCACTTTCCCTGCTACGCGCTCTTCACAGCTCGGTTTTTGTTCACTCTCTTCACGTCACCGATCCATCTTATTTGGTTAGATTTCATTTCGGCCACGATATCAATTCACGCGACTTATGATTTGCGCGGATTTTTCAGCGGCCATCTTCTCATCTTGCACCGAAAATCTTGAGAAGAATTTTCCTTTCGAACCTTCTCAAACATTCCTCATCAGCATCGGCCATGGTCCATGTTGCGGCACCATAAAGTGCCACGGGTCTTGCATACTTCTGTAGACGTTAAGCTTAAGGTATCTGCTTAGGACTCTGGCTCGGAACACTCATCCCAGGTCAATGTAGCATCGGTGCAGCTGCAACTCTTGCTCTTATCTCCTCTTTCATGATATTTTCCTCTGTGAGAAGTGTTTCGAGATATTTGAAGGTAGCTCTATTAAGCGTCCATAGGTAGCTCCATGTTGCTTCTACTGTCTTGTTGAAAACATTATAATTGAATAATGAACGAAAGTTAGAATTTCCAAATCGCAAGATTATCTAAACCTCCTTCTTGTTAATTGAGAAAACGGAGGATAAGTTCCTACAAGGGTGGAACCAGAATTAACTATTTGCGCTGGTGATTCATTTCGATGAATATCAGTGGAATATGAATGTAAGAAGTATGTATGTCGGGACGTAACACATTGAGCTCACCTCCCAATTGTGCAGTTATTCTAGATATGCTGACGCCAAAATGCCCACCTTTGGGTGACGATAATACGAGCGCGGGCCAAGTTCCTTGATGCGCAGACGCGTGAAATATTATTTGTTCAGGATCACATCCGAGAACTCGACTTACTGTGGGATTATGTTGTTGTTAGTCCCAGCTGGAGGGCGTCGTCGTTAATTACTTTGGAGTTATTATTCAATTCTACGACAGAACAGGGTCGGAGTGGGAGTCGGGTACCTTCCGGGATTGTCTGGATCTGATCCAAGTTCCCAACTCCTCCCTTTAGTCGGACCGCAGATTCCATTACCGCCCTCATCCGCCCTTCCGCCGCTCAAACGGAGCATTGCGCACCTTTTGCACCCGCTTCCTCCGATGTGAGCTTCCACCGAACGTTTGTCCGGAACTTTATTAATTTATAGTTCACAACAGAGATAGAAGTATCAGTCTGAAGGGCGATTGAGTGGATAAGCTCAATGGCACCTGTGATGTATTTACAGCGTCACAAAATAATAGAATCCTTCTGCCGACCAACTTACCAACTTGAATATTTTGTCATTCAATGAATTCTCACCAAACTTGTTAGATGTCGTTCAACGGGAATAATGGCTTTCTATCTTCCGTAGATATCACCTTTCAGTCACTCCACGTTATGGCCAAATGTTGGAACTGTTCTTCAGTTTTAGGCCTAAATCTCAAAAACGAATCGTTTTTCGACCAGCCCAATGGTGGAATCTTTCACCGCGCTCATCACTTACAGTCCAACAATTCTCAGGAAAAAAATCAAGATGGGAGTGGTTTTCAGGGACATGTTGCCACCAAGGACTTAGACATATCGAAGTAGTTCACTTACTAACTGTCATTAGTTGTCTTCTTTGCTGTTGCCAAGAAATCCTGTTACCACAATTCTCAAAGCTTCCCAGGCTGCTTTCTCTTTTCAATTCACCACCGATCTGACACCCTTGATCTCCGTATTTGATTGAATTGAGAAGAAGGTACTTGTCTGTGCCCGTATGTTTCTCTCATGTGAACACAATGCCCACAGGGAATGGAAGGGAGATTGTTACAGTTATGAAGCAAAACGGCTTTCAAACTGAGCTTTGATTAGTCTGCAAAGAGCCTCCATTCACCAGGGGCATGACTTGTGTCCAGGGAATTCATCAAACCGTTCACATCGATGCAACCAGTGAA
Source organism: Stenodema calcarata (assembly GCA_963920205.1). Lineage (NCBI taxonomy): Eukaryota > Metazoa > Arthropoda > Insecta > Hemiptera > Miridae > Stenodema > Stenodema calcarata. Next base: position 27,954,429 of record OY986051.1, on the reverse strand, counting down.
GTCGTCAGTCGTTATGAAGGAATTTATAAGGTTCTTCTGGCTAGATATGTGCTCACTGATCTTGACACCTGGTTCCAGGAGATTCCATTGCTGCAGTTTCGATCCCAGAAGCTCTGCATTTTACTTGGGCGAGCCAAGATCCCTTACAAGATCGTTCATTTCCATTAGATTAAGTATGTAGGGCTCGTTCGGCCATTCAACTTCAAAATCAGGGTCATATGAAGATGCAGGTCGAGCAGTTCCTTTTTCATCATCATCAGCAGCAGCAGCACATTCCTGTCCAATATCACAACTCTCAGGTGTTTTAGGGACTGGCAGTTCATCTGAATGGGGAATAGGACGAATGGCAGATGGATTGTTGGGATAATTCACTGGTACTTTCTGTTGTTGACCATCAAAAGTAACAATCAACTGTATGGTTGGTTGGTTCATGCAAAATCATGGGTACAACGAACTTCATTGTTCCTTTCGTACCGTCATGCCATTCGTGAAGCCACACTGAGCTAGTGACAACAAATATGTGGGGCTCATGCCTTATCCTGGTCACCTCACACCAAAATAATGGAAGTAAGCTGTCTTCACAGTTCACTTCTGGGCTGAAAAAGTCATTTCGCCACAAATATACCAAAGTTGGCTGCTGCATTAACACAGTTCCGCGGCATTTCGATTAGCTTTACTATTGATCCCAATGTTCAAACAGAGATCAGCCAATAGGAATGACAGCTACCAGGTGTACTAGCTTTGTGATGTTCTCCCACTCTCATCAGTTTTCCGACTGAATTCCAGGCTGACTTGACCAACTACCTGTCAAGGGCAGTTGTTGAAAGTGAAAAGAGGAAGATGTAGGAGGAGTTTTCGCATGATCACTCTGTCCGTGGTTTTTGATATTGAATACTTACCATATAAAAATGAATTCAACATCTTATGAATTTGTCGTAGCGCTGCAAGCCGTCTCTTGAAAACGTTTTTGCGTCTTACTTTCATTCGCTTCTATCTTTTTGCCTTCTCTTCAGTCTTCTTTCGGCACCGGCTTTTTGTTTTCACTGCTCGCTCAGGCCGCTCCGGGTCTATCAATCTGCTCGGGCCGGGAAGCTGTAAGTCACTCGAAACCTAATCAAATAAGGAGTCGGGAGGTTGATGGACGATGGAGCTGTTTTTCTGAAGATCCAATGCCACTGGACCAATTCTTAAAAAAAGAGCGGCGGTCTTCACCTGAGCTTGAGAAACAATACCTCAACGCCATTAGAACAAACGTATTACGGAGTAGTGGGAGCGTTATAGGGCAAACTCATTGGATAATATACTTGTTGGAGTTGTTCGGCTTACAATTCCTGCATGCCAAGCAATATATGACAAGCATTTAGCTAAACCTTTGACAAAACTCACTTAGTGGCATCAACTCATGATGTTAATATCTCGCGCTATAACAATATCGACGTTATTCAAAATTCAAAAGTGCAATAAATATATTTCAAACACGTATATTTTACTGACGCCCGTGGAGGTCTATAACCATCTTGAAGTAAATTTGTTCAAATATCTACCCTGCTCGACGCAATTCACCAAAATCGTTACTAAATTGGTACAGTTCGTTCAGTTGTGGCTCGAAAACCATATTGAAATCTAAGATCAATTCATCATTCCAAAATGTCTTAGAAACCATCGTACCTAAATCATGTTGTTACTGATGCCATTGCCGGCACCAGTGGTAGCATTAGTGATGGTGCCATAACAATTCTGTTGTAAGTTCAAAACTCGATTCAGCATTTCAAAATCCGTGCATAATGGTGTCATAGATAAATATTTTGACCAGACGTCACCGCTGGCGGGTTTGGTGTCGGTCTAGTATTTCGGCCGCCTGGCGAATTTGTGTACGAGTAGATGTATGAGAGGAAACCATTTATATCGCGAATCATTCGTTAGGGCGGGCTGTGAGATGACATGGTGGGCTACTATATTGTATTGGAAACAGTTCGGGCATCCTCGTGGTGATTTATTTATTTATTTTGTCGAACTCCTCAACATCTCCTCTGTCAAAGAACTATTCTAAAAACTCTGCAAATTCTTGACACAACGGTTCATTATCTTCTTTGTACAGATCACCCTTCTGTCTAGATCACTAGGTCTAAATGTCTAGATCCTAAATGTTAGATTAATTATTATTATCAATTAACACTAATTATTAACAATTTTATAAAGTACCTACTGAAAATTATTATAATTTATTGTTAGGTATTAATAATTCGTATTTATTAATAATAATAATTATTATTAATTATGATTAATTAATACGATATAATTCTGGGGTTTTTAATACTACGTCGGTAATAATTTTTCTATAAAAGAAGTACCTACCAACAAACATTCGAAATTACCTTCATTTCCGTAGCACGAAACGCACCTCAGAACAACAAACTCGACATCACTTAAGCCATATGATGTTCCAAAGAGCTTGTTAGTATGAAAATGGACCTGTATTTCAACAGTTTGATCCACGGTCGTGTTGTGAGGCACAATCTTTGAGCCGTCATTGTGAACGAACGGCTGGTCGTACAAAGCTGCGGATGGTCTTACAAAATTCTACGGAACAAACTCTATCTAAATATGTAATAAAAAACATACCGTTATATATGAATTTTTCGAGTTTTGGAATTTTCAAAATTTCAAAATTCGTTTTGAACCCCTTCCCCTTGACCTAGGGTTATGAAAAGTTTCGTGGATCATTGTGGGGCTGGTCCAAACCCAGAAACCAAATTTCGTAATTTTAACTCAACGCTAACTGGGCAAAGTGCCTCGGACGGCGGACGGCGTACGGCGGACGGCGGACGGCGTACGGCGGACGGACGGATTTTTTTTTATTCGATTTTCTGAATCTACGTATCTTGAAACGTAAACCAACAAATTTTGAGGGGGGGTTAAAATTTTTTTTTCTTTGGGCGATTCCAATGGTTCATTATCGAAGATAATAAACCAAAATTGAAATACTATTCAAAATTCAACTATTCAACGTTTTCCAGAACGATAATAGAGGCAAACCAACGTTTATGGCCCGCAGTAAAAGCAACCATCAGGCGTTTCTTGCCAACAATTATTGTACTACCTTCTCGTATCTCGTCTAAAGTTATCAAATGTGTTTAACGTAAGAAATTAATAGAGGTCAAGTTATACCTACTTCAATGCACCAAGAATGATACAGTCCACTTTGGAATAGGGAAACATTACCAGCTGACAGTTCCTCAGAGTAGTACTTTTTAATATTTAGGTATATTAATACATTATAGGTAGACATAAAACTAAAAAGTAACTTGGACAGAATGAATAATTATTGCTACTGGTAATTAAAACTGTAATAGCAATAGTAGGAGCTCAAAATTTGAGCTTTAATTATTTAATAATAATTAGTGCTGTTCTGAAAGAAATTAATGCTTTCAATTCGAGTACAGTACTTTATGGCATTACAATCATGTTTGGCGAAATACAATAATTGTATTAATAAATAATTATTTGTAATAATTATTGTTCTTTCATTGTCGATCTTACGTATCACTCAACAACAAGACTGAACACAACGGCCGACCTGACCTTGTATTTGCACCTCAATATCCGTAGCTACAAAGAAGCTGAGGCTTGGACGGAAAAGCGAAATAAATTCGTTCTCTTCTCGACGGCGAACGGAGGTGACGGCTTACAGTTTAAGAAATAACAGGCTGACAGCACCCTCTTTCCGGCCTCTAACACCCGACAACACTTACCAAAAACAAACTACATAAACGGATTACCAACATCTCCTAGTTTCCCCAGTGCTCGTCACCAGGTTTATAAGTTGGTTCTGTTCTCACGCAGTCATCGCGGCAACTTCTTAACCGCAGGGGGAACCTTGGCCTGGCAACTCAAACCGTAGTTTGGTTTATGCGGAATTTCGTTCTCATGTATAGAAATCGCTCTTTACCGAATATTTCATCATGTTGTACTCGAGTGGCGTAACAAGCTAATAAAATCTCAGAGTCTTGCGGTCTTTTGAAAATTAGAATATACCATTTTCCAAACGTTCGACGAAATCCCGACCGTCCATGACTCACGAAGTTATAAGTAATGTTGGCAACACACCTCGAGTGCTTCATGATACTTTACTCAGATGAGTCGTGCATTGCACAGAATAGTATCGGTTTGAGTAGGGTAAAGTCGTGTAGGATAAAACCTTGTCGCCCTTATTTGGCTTAAATTTTTTCCTGATGCTAATTATTGTCCTATTTCTTTGTTTTTGATCTGTATCCATCAAGCGAGTGTCCTCATACTATTTTAATCAGCATCTTCCTGGATGCTACTAATTATTCACGACCAATCCAAACCGGCTCAAGGTACAAACATGGTACCTTGGTACAAACAGGCTATGATTGTACCTGGAGCCACCCTCTTTGAACACTTCAGAGTGACAATTTGGGCCAAATATAGGTAGTACCTGAGGGGTGATACATGAGTAGTACCAAGTATTTGAAACACCCTTTTAATTATGAAAAAATATTTTGTGACATCTTTTTAGTCACTTGGGAGAACCACATTATGCTAAAATTGCACCTACAAACACCCACTTTTACTTCGAGGCATCTAAAACTATCCATGAAACACTGTTTTAAGAGCATAATTTCTGTGACACTAACATTACACTTTCAGTTGTAATAATCACTGAAAACTTGTATGCTTTTGAACACAGAAGTTGATTACACAACTCCCATTGGTCTGCGCGTGCGTAGATAATCTTGAATGACTCTGGGGTCTGCAGAGACCCCACAGTACCCTTCGAAGGTTAAGCTCGTCCGATGAAACCTAGAAGCTTCTCCTACACGCTTCGTCAAGTAATAAGACCAACTGACCAGTATACAACTTAATCGCAATTACACTGTGAATGAAAATGAATGTGCTTGACGGAACTGTACGGTATTAAACGTTAAGGAAACCAATCTTGTTAATCTGATTACTCGTTTTTCCAAACTGGTCTCAATTGGATTGAACGCTATTCAATTCGAGATTTAATTGAATCGTAAAAATTCCACATTTCTAATTTCGAAAGAAAATAACGAGACGGAAGAAGGTTCAGGTAGATTGGTAATTCAACGCCATTCCAGATGCTTATTGGGTATATTGAATTCAGGCTTCAAGTCGTATGGTATGAGTTGGTTGGTCGGTGAGTGGTTTTTGAACTGCCACAACGTACGGAAAACGAAGGATGGCGAATTGAGATGGAGAACTCATTCGCGGGATTGTGGCAGCGCCAGGTGGGCTCTGAAACTAATTGGTTTCTGGGTGAGCCGCTAGACTGCACCTAAAGCCCAGTACAGTAGAGTGATATGACGTAGGTACAGTGTATTGATGACAGCGTTCCATCATTCAGGAATCATCCATGATTTTTCAGAACCGAAGGTAGAAATGCTTTGAAGAAAATATTTTATTGGACGAAATGCATAAACGACAGAATAAAATCGTGGGATTTTGCTTTTGCCATAAATCCGGTAGTTACTGTTCCATCATCATCACCTTCTGCTAAACAAGGCTGCTCCATATTGACTAGTTATAGAGCATTCATTTTGTGAATGTACTAATTTACTCCGATTACTAGGAGTTTTTCAGGAATAACATTGAAGGGAATAATATTATTAATCTCATCTCATTACATGGTAGCAGGAAGTTGTTTATAATGGCTGTTCGAACCGATATGTTTTCAAAGGATACCGACCACCAGTACAAGTTCCCTCGTAGTAGTATACTGTAATAACTATAATTGTTCATACGTTCCAAGTGGTTGTATAATACGTACATGTTAAAACACGCGGGTGGAGGAGAATGTTTCAAATGTTAGTTGTATAAAATCCTTACGTTTGCATGAATAAGAAGGATGACGATACTTCAGAACGTAAAATAGAAGGAAGGAGTGAAATACGAGAGGATTGTCGAGAGATTGCCGTATCTCAAGGGGCCGTTTCGGAAACGAAATACCGTTCCAATGGCCGTAAATGTCAAATTGACAGAGGTTCGGATGGAGGTGATCTGAACTAATTGCCCACAAAGTTAATCTGTGTCCCATAAAACACGCCGACTAATAATATATTACGTCGAAACCCCCACGCAGTAAAATAGAGTAGGACATCAGGTTTAAATGGATGACCCGGTGAAAAAAACCTTCTTTTTGTCTTCGTGAGAATTCATCTCTGATGAACCAAAAAATATCTTTCACTCTCTCGAAAGTAAAGTCAAAAAGTAATCAAAGTTGCAAATTGATTATGACACGAATTCCTTCTCCATATTCCGGTGACGAAATCTTTAAGATGTGTTACACCTACAGTAGGACCTACTGTAGCACCTGGTGGCATCTGCATCTCAAATGATACATGGAGAGGACCGTATTTCCAACTTATTTTCGAACACATTACCGTTCCAATTCCAAACCTTCCTGGTAGGTATACTGTAGTAAATTAAATAACCAAAAAAAACGCGAGATTTTTTTTTAATATACATATACAAATATACATGTAAATTTATTGCGCCAAGTATATAATATAATAATATAGTATATTATATTATATTACCGGATATTACCTATATTATGTACCTATATATTATATAATATATTAATATATTGCCGGACAAACCCGATTTTAGGACAAACTAGTATGGACTAGGATGATCTAGTTTTTCCTGACCGCCCTAGGATAAACAAGTTTTGCCTGGTTGAATTGTTAGGCCAAACTAGTTTGGCCGGGTACCTTACTGGTAAAACTAGTTTTGGCGGGTTGGGGATCAGGCCGAACTCTTGTCTAGTGCACCACTCCTGCAGCCGGGGGGTGGGGGTTGCAAGTTTCGACGTGTTCGTCAGATTACATTTTTCCTACCGCTCACTCCCTCAGTCCGTCAGTGTTCGTTGTGCTTTGCACCGTGCTTTTGAGTGTATCGTATGTGAATATAGGATGTCATGTGTGAGATAAAAGAGTGGTACAAGTAACGTATACTTGAGTATGGAGGAAGATTCTGTTAGTGGTGGGCATAGCCAGAAATAATGGAGAGATATGTTCATGACCAAAGTTTTACAAATCAAAAACGAGAAAATTCCAGACATTTCAACGTATTGACAACAGATAAGTACCAACGACTTATAAATGAAGTCGAAACTGCTGCAGATAAGAAGGCCCTGTTGCACCAGAAACGCCTGAAACTATTTAGTGTAACAATAAGTAAATTCATGTAACATTCATAACTCATTAATAATTCATAAGTAATTCAACTAACAATAAGTGAACAACAAATACGTTTAGTTTTGTTTCTCAGAATATCGAGATGTTAATTATTCATTACCCTTTTTATCGCACTTTTTATGATACTCTAGTAATAGTTAGAACACACTAGTTTGGCCTGGTCTAAAGCAGGCAAATCTAGTTCATCCTAACGCCACCCGGCCAAACCAGTTCAGCCTGTAATCAATAAGGCCAAACTAGTTTATCGTAGGGCGGTCAGGAAAAACTAGATTTTCCTAGTCCACACTAGTTTGTCCTAAAATCGGGTTTGTCCGCTAACATATACAAGTAAACTTATAAGCAATATTCGTATGTTGAATTTTAAATGTTTAAAATTAAAGTACATCACTTAGTCTTATATAATTCAGACGTTTTCACATTATTTGAGCAAGCTCATGGGTTTGGTACGTTTTAATCTTCGGAGTAGATCATATGTGTCTAGTAGTCGGACAACATCCTCCGCCCAGTGTGCTACTAGGTACAGATCGAATCAATCAAATCGTACTAGCCGCCATATTGTAATGGATTGCAAAGATAGATATTACCTATTCGGTTTCCACACCACCAAAATGATCAAGCCTAACATGCATGAATATTATCGATGTGGACAATTAGTCAGATAATCCCGTGCGGAAATGCGAGTTCAAATGTCCCGATTACGATGGAATTCACAGAAACCACCGATCAGCCAATTCCCAAAATGCCATGGGCTTAATTAAGAACGTTCGGCTCAATATTACAGAACATACATAGGGGTTAATATGATTACATGTTTGCGCATGCGCTTAGTCCTGTATTGATCAATTTACGACGGAATTTATGTTGGGATTATTTAGAGCCCCAGCCACGTAATACCTGAAATTTTCATTTAAACCGTTCCAAAAGTGATTTCTTAGTGATGCAAGAGACAAGGATTTGACTAGAGTTCCTGAACCAACTAAATTGTGTCATGTCACAATCCCAAGTGGATTTAGACTTTTGACAACATCAATTTTTGGTTTATTTTCTTCGATTTTGAACCATTGGAATCGCCCTTGAAAGATGTCAATATGTCAATCCGTTCTCGAAATTTAATTTTTACAGTATTTTCAGAAAAACGAGTTTTTCCTCTTTTAAACTCAAATTTCTCCACTTTTCGCCATTTAGTTTAAATTTTTGACCACATTTTCAGAATTAGCGTTAAATTTGCTTTACTTCTTGAAAAGTACCATCTAATGACCATAACATCATTTGAGCTAATGGACGAATTTGAAGAAAACAAATAATTCTGAAAATCTTTAGACCAATAACTACTGTTCCACAAAGAATCCCGGAAACTGGCAAATCTCATGGAAACATCTTCATTCAATAAGCTATTCAACGGTATGGTGAACTTTGAGATTATCTTGTTCCTCCGATCAAAATTCAAGTTTTAAGGAAGAAAGAAAATTAAGCGATTTCAAGTTGTTTTATCTTTTCTGTATACACACGACAACATACACTCCCACACATGCAAATGCTTTTTGGAAAAAGTAGATTTTGAGGTCGTGGAAGGCTCCAGTCTGCCACTAGAAAACCAGCACCGCATGATGAGGGATAAGAGAGTTGGACGGTGAGTGGGGGCTCATTGTACGAGGCTTAAGCGCGAATAGGTATAAGGCGGGTCGTTTATCATCCTTTTGAAAATACGATGTCAAGTAGATAAGACTACTTTATAATATCATCTCTTCAGAATTTTGACAGTTGAAGCCACCTGTGTTGAGTATAGATATTACGATCTGTAACTCTGCAAATTCTTTCACAACGGTTTGTTATCTTCTGATAAGATCAACCTTCTGTGTAGATCGCTGTTCTGTATACTACAACCATGTGAGACCTAACGAAACAAGTCCATACATCCGTCCATTCCAACCCCGTCAATTATTTAACTGGAGACACTTTGATCACAACTGGTGACAAAACGACCCAAATGACTTACAACAGTCTCCTTATAAAATCAAACAAATCATGACTTGTAACAGTTTAATCAGAAAATAACTTCTGAACGTCTGAAATACTTCCTGCAGTCCAAATAAACTTTCAACGTGCAAAATGTGGCGTGGAAGCTATATTGCTCACTCACTTGGCAGATTTTCTTTTTAATGAAACTAACGGCTCATAACCAGCCTGAGTGGTTCTTCGACAAGTAGAGTCAAATTAGAAACGTTCCGAAAAACCCAAGTTTTCCCCTCTTCGCGCTTTTGAACGTTATTGTTTTTCTACTGAGGAAGAAAACTGTTTGCGGAGTTCGGGCGATGAAGCGGTTTCGATAGAGAGGGGGGTTTCTCCCCAGAACTCTTGGCGCATCAGTGTGCGTAAAGACCAAAGCTAACAGAATTATGTGCAAACTTCGGAAAAAGCTTTCAGGGTGGGTGTTTAGAGAAGTTAGCCGGGCGTTGCGCTGGGAGGACGGGGAAAGAGAGGGGTCGGGAAGAGGGATTTGAATAATTATTAACTTTTTAATTCTGATTCAGTTCTAGACGAACTCTAACTCTAAGAACCGAGGGCCACCCTAATTATTGTCTAAGTGCCGTCTGTTCCCCAACCACGCCACGGCTTGATTCGACGCGTCGACCGACAGTTTCCTCCATTCCAGTGTAGTGGGGGTAATAGCGACGATGACAAGTGGCGACGACGAGGGGAAGATGTAACCAAGTTCCTTCTCCGCCATTTACTCTCTTCGACCAAGTTTCGTATTTTCTCCGAGGATTTGCATTTTCTCATTGTTTTCCCCCTCGCCTCTAGTCGCCTCTAATTAAAACCTCTTTTCCAAAAGGTAGTTGGAGAAAAGTGGGAGGGAAAAGCTCGTTAGCGTTTTTATTGAGATCATTAAATCCTTTGGAAACGATGTTGCCTGTTATCTGGAAGCCTCTTTTCCTCGAAACATGGGAGTTTTGAATAATTACTAACTGTAGTCAGAAATACAGTGGCATTAAGTATCGTATAATGAACGCGGATCTCCGTTGTTATGAAACTGATTGTTTAGATTAAACTAATATTTTCAGTAGATGGATTTTGAGATTACCGAAAATATTTTGATACACCCTGTTCTCAGCATTTAACCCTCTGCTACACGCGTTACGACACTGAGTGCCGGAAAAATGTTGAACTTTGGAATCTTCCGAGAAATGCCAGTTTTTTGCCGTCTCGCCTTCAGGTAAGGCTCGCTTCACACTAGCCCGGCAGTCGGGTACACGACGCCGGGTACCCGGTTGATGGGGCAAGGGTTCAGTTGGACGTTTCACATCAAGCCAGCAAATGTCGTGGTCGTCCAACCGGCAGCCGGGTGAAGGCCGAGGGGGCGCCGGCCAGCCCCATAGCCGTGGACGGCTGTCGTGTCGTTAAAGAAGTCGGCCCGGCTCAAGGGTCATGTGGGGGGATGAAGCCGTTCTCACTTACCCGGCAACATTAGTATCCGATTTGTTTTCTTTAAGTAACTTTGCCGGGCCCCTGTCGTCCTATATCCTGTCGTCTATGTGAATAACCGACCGTGTCGTTGCCGTGTAGAAAACCGGGCACCCGACAGCCGGGCTAGTGTGAAGCGAGCCTAATCACACACCTCCGACGATTCTACATAGGGGGAATTTGATTCTCATGTCGGTCGTAATCTGTCCCTCAAAGCTACACCTGTGCACATTCATTCCATCCTTCGTGGGAATATGTAAGTAAGTTTTTAGGCTGCACATTCCAATACCCCACTTATCAAACAGTTATTAGTCAATAAGTTTATATGTATACCTACAGCTAGTGTTTACATTTTGTGCTAACTTCACAATTTTCGCTTTGTGAGTAATTTTAGAAGGATAGGATTCTATTGTTAGATGTAACTTTCACTCTCGCCTACTCTACCGAAATTGTTGCAAGCAAACAAGTTCCACAAGCAACCACAAAACAACATTCAATTCCACAAGGTCAGTCAGCAACTATGATGCTGACGTCAGTGATTGATATGACTGATTTTGGTTTATTATCTTCGATAATGAACCATTGGAATCGCCCAAAGAAAAAAAAATTTTAACCCCCCCTCAAAATTTGTTGGTTTACGTTTCAAGATACGTAGATTCCGAAAATCGAATAAAAAAAAATCCGTCCGTCCGCCGTACGCCGTACGCCGTACGCCGTACGCCGTCCGCCGTACGCCGTCCGCCGTCCGCGCCACTTTGCCCAGTTAGCGTTGAGTTAAAATTACGAAATTTTTTTTATGGGTTTCGACCAACCCCACAATGGTCCTCGAAACTTTTCATAACCCTAGGTCAAGGGGAAGGGGTTCAAAACGAATTTTGAAAATTTGAAAATCTCATATCTCGAAAAATTCATATAGAACGGTATGTTTTTTATTTCATATTTAGATAGCGTTTGTTCCGTAGAATTTTTTAAGACCATCCGCAGCTTTGTACGACCAGCCGTTCGTTCACAATGACGGCTCAAAGATTGTGCCTCACAACACGATCGTGACTCAAACTGTTGAAATACAGGTCCATTTTCATACTAACAAGCTCTTTGGAACATCATATGGCTTAAGTGAGGTCGAGTTTGTTGTTCTGAGGTGCGTTTCGTGCTACGGAAATGAAGGTAATTTCGAATGTTTGTTGGTAGGGACTTCTTTTATAGAAAAATTATTACCGACGTAGTATTAAAAACCCCAGAATTATATCGTATTAATTAATCATAGTTAATAATAATTATTATTAATAATAAATACGAATTATTAATACCTAACAATAAATTATAATTATTTTCACTAGGTAAGTACTTGATGGAATTGTTAATAATTAGTGATAATTGATAATAATAATTAATCTAACATTTAGGATCTAGACAGAAAGGTGATCTGTACAAAGAAGATAATGAACCGTTGTGTCAAGAATTTGCAGAGTTTTTAATGGTTCTATTATCCACACTAAGAAGATTCATATCGAATTTCAATTTCAACGAAGCTCTGTGTAAAACTACAAGTCAATCAATCGGTGAAGTTCAAAAGACTCTATCTAGCCTTGACCTTCTGAAAAAGGAGCAGAACACTGTAAGGACGAAAACCAGGGTCCCTTCAGACCTAACAACTTTCAGGGCGTTCTATAATCAATACCAGGAAGATCCACACCAAATTTCAAGTTAATCGGTCACATAGAAGCCGAGATATGGATACTTGAAAAACACGTTTTGCGACGTCCGGTGATCATACACTTGGTACCGTTCGTTCTTCCCAACTTTGCTTGGTGGGGGGAGATATTGTCTAGTTGTGTCAACCAAAGGAAAGTTGAGTTTTTCTTTGGATTTCAAGCGAAAAACATCAGTATCTCTGCAATATCTTTTTGGTGAGCACTGGACAGCGCTGCAACAAGGCCTATGTGTCTCATGTTTTGGATTGTGGAGGTGAGTGATCCAAGCTGATTTCGTGCCACGCTTTCCAGACTCCTCGACTATCGAGAGATTCAACAGAACATCGTTGAGAATGCTTTTCAAGGTTGATAAAAAATCAACGAGACTGGGGCCACTGGGCTACTCTTATGTTCTACTGGCTTATCGTGCGTAGTCAACCCAGGTTTTCTTCAACCCTGCTGAGCTCAATGTAGGACGTAGGCTGACATTCCCTGTACACTTGTTGGTTGGCTTAGCTTCAGGTGGGGATAAGTCCTGTTCGACATTTGCCCATGAGCTTCAGGATAAGTTGACAGGCACATGAAATTGCTCGTGAGACTGAAGAAAATTGGAGTTGAAAGCAAGTGACGAGGGGTGACGCCAGGGAATGACTTTTGGTTACTCTTGATGGTAATCGTATATTGCTCTGTTGTCTAGGTAGTTGTTGTGCTAACAATAAAAAGTTGAGATCTTCGGATTTCAAGTGACAAACCTTTCTCTGCATTTCATAGTGTTCTGACGCTCGATCAATATTATTGTCAATAATTCCGTTAATAATGTTCTCAGTTCCATTTTCCACCGCGAACGAGCAGGGTGATAGTTCCCTGGATTCTCTTGTTTTTGGGTATTTGCTGGTTTACTGGGCAAAAGCATGCATTGCTTCCATTTGTACAACGAAATGATACGAACATTCGAGATTGTATTGGCATTAACTCTTCGATATCTGGCTACCGGAAGGACTTTTGAAGATCTGAAGTTCTCAGTTATCATGTTGCCGAAAACGATTAGCGGAATCATCGTGGAAACTAGTGTATTACAAGACTACATGAAGTTTTTCAATGGTCATAAATTTTATTCATGATATAAATTCACGTAAGGCGATTTGTTAACTTCAGCGAATTTTCATGATCATCGGGAGTAAAGTACCAACAATGACCATAGGCAGGTACAAACGCATTGAAGTGAACAAGAAACAACACATACAGTTACAATAACACAGTCAGCACTGACCTAAAAAATCAGACAAAATTCAAACATCAATAAACCAAAGAGGAAAGGAATAGTAAAATGTCAACGTCACAACCCGTTATAACCTCTAAACGAGAAGAGAAACAAGAAAACATTACTGTAACTGGGGTAGATAATACAAAAGAGTGCCAACACTCCTTAACTAACAAAACTGCTGCTTTCAACGTCATTTTCGACCTAAACTACGTACCCTGAATAGCATCTCAACGTACCCTTCAAGTTTATTTGAAACTTTTTGTTTCAAACCCTTTAAAAATTAAACAGTAGAAAAAGTTGTAACGAAAACTACGGATATTGAACAACAACGCAACTTGTTCCTAACTTCTTCCTTTTAAAAACCTTGCTTTCATTTAATCCTTGAAAAATTGAAACGGCAGAAAAAATGTCTGTTTTCGAAAAGTTCGAACATTATCATTAAATTTCGAAAGGCGTGCGATTCCTACTGTTGGCCGTGGCGGGGTGATCCATCATTGTTGTCGTCGTCTCTCATGAAATACCTACTGAAATACTTGATGTGACCAGAAAAACCATCACTCCACACACCGAAAAACAACTGTTGTACAGATCACCTTCACCGCGGGACGATTCGACACGACAAATGAAAATATTTAAGTTCACCCGCACACGGTCAATAATATCGACAATTCTTCTGAATATTGACAATAATATTGATCGTGTGCGGGCCCCTTTAGACATGGAGAATGATGTATTAAATTTTGAATTGGTTACTCATGATTTTCGTTTTTGTTGCAGGTAAGCTTCCATGGCGCGCCAGTATACAGATCATCGCAGTGGGTATGATGCGGAATTTATTTGGTATTATACATACGATGAATTAGAAATTGTTCCCACGCGATCTCGACTCATTATCCATAATATGAGATGTTGAAAAATAGACGTTGAAAAATGATAGATGTTGAAAAATGCAGTTGATTGGATAGAATTTAAGATACTATTTCAAGTGGAATGTTAGTTAAAATATGAATGAATTGAGTGTGTGATGCATAAAAAATAGGATTTAATCTCTTAAATCTCATATATCCCTATCTCTTAACTATTCAATATCGTATATGTATATGGAACTTGGGTATCACTGGAACTTTAAATCATTCGAAGGCATTCACCAGCAGATGATTTGGAAAGTATTTGAACAGATGCTCGTCTGCCGGGACAAGTAGGGCCAGAATTATTTGAAATATAATATTCAGAACATAATTGACAAGTACACGAAAGGTTATTTACTATGCAGTAGTTATGTTTCGACCATTTAAAAAAAAATGAATGAACTATGAATATCACATACCTAATTCATAGTACTGAATTAGTTGACTCTCTACCATCTTCTAATGTTATTAGTAGGATTGATGATAACATCGTGGTAGGAGAATTAATGTTCCTTCGTTTTTCTAGAAGAACCGTTGTTTTCTAGATTCAGGTATACATAGTTTCAAGTTTCGTCTTGGGTACATCGTTCGATCGGGATCATTCACGGACTAGTATTGTGGAACCTGTATTAAATTGATTGGTTATTAATCCGTTAAATAGAGGTGAGTTTCTCGCGGAATTGATTGAAAGGGACCTTTCGGTTGCTGATGGTGTTACAACTGGTACAGCAGATCTTCGAAAACAGCTTCGGTCGCTGAAATATTGTCGCTACGTCCCCGAATTCGCGCAGCAGCTCCCACAACTCCTACAACTTTCTCTGTGATGTTTTAACCAGATCTTGTACATTTTGTTTCAATCATCTTTATTGTTACAACTGTTTATTATACATCTAGTAACTTCGCTCTGTTAGTTAATTATAACGTATTGTGGTTCATAGATCACTACCTACTACCGTTCATCACATCACTTTAGTGAGATGTAACTAGGTCCAGGGGTTTGGTCATTTTGGTCATCACCTATGCTCCTGAGAATTTTGTTTTGCGTTGTTTGGATTGTATTCAAGTTCCTCCTCTTAGTGCAGCCCCATAACTGGCAGCCGTAAGCCCAAGTTGGTTTGATCACTTGCTCGTACAGTAGCATTTTGTTATGTACAGGCAGTTGGGATTTTCTCCCAATGAGTCTGTACATCTTCTTGAATTTTAGGTTGATTTCTTTCTTCTTCTTCTTTACGTGCTCCTTCCAGCGGAGCATGCTGTCCAGAGTCATTCCAAGGTAATTAGCAGTATCACCATATGGGACGATTCGGGAGTTTATTTAAATATTGTATATTGTAAATGAGGCGTTTGGTATCAAAACCAGCCGATTCCATTTTTGGAAATTTAACAGGAGGGACAAAAACTTCTCACGTCCAGAGTTCTCAAGCTAAATTAAAAAAAAAAAATTGTTTAATTGTAGGTATAACCGCCTAAGAATTGATTACTTTTTCATTTTCATTGCAGGTGATTTTGGTTGGAATGACCTGATTTTGATGCAAAAACACGATTTTTCATGCTTTTTTCAGTTTTTATTGTTCAATTAAGTTGTGTGAAATTGGTTTTTTTCCGTTTTACCAGTTATGATTTGTGTCTTTACGAGTTTTAAATAAAGGTCATCCACTTTAATTTTTCAAATGATCTGACATTTCACAGTTGAGACATAAACTTTGGTACGACGTGAAAAAGGTCATAAATTGCAGCGCCAAATGGAACAGAATTTTTTTTTCTCAAAGAAAAATAACATTGTAAATAAAATGCAGAAAGCAAGGAGAGAAAGTTCCTGGTGGGAGAAGGCAAAAGCTTGGAATGAGCTGGATTTGAACCAGAGAGCAAACCTTTTCATCTAGTTTTGGGTTGTTATGAGTTAAATTTGAGCTATATCCCTTCGTCTGGTTATGAAGGACCCTCCAAACTTTCAAAATATGCAAAAAAGTGGATTTCAGAAAAATATGGAATGAGCCGGGTCTATTCCGGGACGCCTCAAATATTCTAAATAAGTACAAATAATATAATTTGGTCTGTCTATAAGATCAGAATTTGTTTCGTTAATTTCGCTAAAGGGTTCGTTTAGCCGCCCTAATTCCCTTTCCGCTTTTATTGCTTCAGGTGTCTCTCTAAATAATTTTTAATTTCTGAATACCTCGATTCGAGGGAATGAGTCAAATTGGATGAGAAAAATCATTCTAGAGCTAATGGAAAACGGCTTCACGCTCGTGAGGGTGAGGCGATCTCCGTTTCCCTTCTTCTTCCTTCGCCCTGTGGCGGTAATAGAGTTAATGAGGGCGGTATACAAGTTTATCCTCGTCTCCCTGAAGCCGATGTTTTATTAACTAGATTTCACTGGGTTTACAACCCCTTCAGTGCCCTTAAGCCCCACTCAGTTCCACCTTCGACGAATCAATTAGGCCCTATCTGCCGACCCCCCCACCTCGTCGACATTGTAATGCTTTCAACGAGTCACTTCTGTTACAGTTTGATCAACGACAACATCGCTTGTCGACTGATACGAAGACGTTCTTTGACCTACGGGTAAATTGTTTTGTGACATCGAGATACTTTTCGAGATTCTGAGATACTTTTAATATCTACGAAAAGAAGGTAATTTCGATAATTTGGTGGAAGGTAATCCCAGCATTACATCAATAAAAGTTAATTCTAAGTAATGTTTCAGGAATAATTCCTAATTCCTAATAATTTATAATTATTATAAATTATTCATTTATCATTTATATGAATTATTTATTTAAAATGGATGAAAGCTCAGAGAATTTTTAAAAACCCAGAGCTTCCAACGACCAGTCGGTCGTTGATAATGAGGGTTTAAAGGTTTAACAGAGAAAATTGGAGCGTGTAGTAAGCGGTGGAACTTCCCTCCAATGCTCATACCGGGGAACAGTTGATTCAAGCAACACGTTGTTTGGTGACATTGATTTTCTTGTTCTGAGATACTATCGCTGAGGTTGTTACCGACCCCCTTCAGTTAGAGATGACTATCCAGTCGCTTGCTGAATCGTAGACTTATAGAACTCACAAGAACATACTCGTAATGTACAGTGATGGACACAAAAGGGTGATCTGTACTGAAGGTGATGAACCATTGTGGAAAAAGTTGTAGGTTTGTTTTCTACAGTTCTTTTTCTATTGCATCCTGGCACCAATTTACACATTGCACTCTATTACAACACTGCGGTTGAAAGTGGAAGAATTACAAGTATAAATGTAACAAACCATAAGAAGTTGAAATACTCGTACATCTGAAGTGTTGAATTTTGGTTTATTATACACGATAATGAACCATGAGAATCAATCGAAGAACACCCCCCCCCCCTTTCAAAATTTTATGGTTTACGTTTCAAGTTATGTAGATTCAGAATATCGAATAAAAACGACTGCAAATTCTTGACGCAACGGTTTATTATATTATGTGTGCAGATTACCCGTATGTCTACATAATATGTAGATATATTATATCTAGATTGATAGATTAATTATTATTGTGAATAAAATTACTCCAACTTTGAGCCCTCATTGTGAACGGTCCCAAAATACACCAAAAATCGTATGTATATTTAATCATATACATGTTTATGTATGTGTCATTCCAGACGATAACTCTCGAAAGAATTGAGATTAAAAGTTCAAATTTGCACAAACAATCTGTCTTTGCAATCGAAAGGCTGAGTCAGGCCACTCTAAGGGGGGGTTTTGGGGAGTTTCAAAGGGGGAGGGGAAATTACCCATAAATTCCCCAAAGTGACCCCTCATTTTGAAGATTTTCAAGGCTGAACACGACGGTGAAGTCAGAATTGTGATATCTTACTCCGTTCTAAACTGGAGCACGTTGAAGATGAAGACAAAATTTGGTTGATCCATTTAATGGTTGATACTTCACGGTTCACGGTTCCAATCTGATTACGGAATGAACTATCGCAATTGTGACTTCACCATCGCGTTCAGCGTTGAAAATTCTATAAAATGAGGTATTTCTAAATAAAAGAAAACCAATAAAATTGACACATTTTACATAAATCAAGTTATTCTTTCGAAAATTCGCGCTTATAGCCACGCTGCATAAGTGTAGATTTTTTGTGTGGTGATAGGCGAAATATTACCTATTTTACGATGATATTATCACAACTATAACATTAATAATTAATAGCTGATGATTATTAGCGTTAGGATTGAAATCAATCGAGTGAGATTGAGATGGAGCGATAGATGGAGGTTTATGTGGGAGTTACGTTCGTAGTCGGTCCTCGTTTGGACGGAATCTCCTTTCAGGGTGCGACCCTCCTCGTCCTATTCACTTTATCGCGAGCCATCGAGACGGTAGGAAGCCCAAGTAAGGAGATGGTAACCTTAGTAAAGAGGGGCTTATCTCTTGGATAACCATTGTCCTTCTCATCCCGCGGGTACTGTTCACTCGGGGAAAAGGTCGAGAGAGGGAGGACAATGCCGACTGTCTGTGTGAGACGGTCATGTGCCTCCCTCGTCCCGTAACTATTACCTTACTCCATTACTCAAGAAGAGTGACAAGGGTGGGTGTGAGTGTGAGGGGTGGTGGAGGACGGAGATACGAGTATGACGTAGGAGGGTGTACGAGTTGGTAGAGGGGGGGGGGAACTCCTTCAACTAATACAGCCCTCGTCGCCGGACCCTCCCTAATTTAGAGCGTCCCTCCTCCACGTCCTCCTCCTCCTCTACGACCTCCTCCTCCTCTCGATGTGTTGTTTACTAGTACGTCCCTTTTGACCCCCTCCCTCCTCCCCCACGCCACTACACACCAACACCGCCGTTCACATTCACCGGAGTCTCCGCCGCTGTGTTCGTGTGACCTGATTAATTATTCCTCCTTCGCCCTCAGTTGAAATTCTAATACGATTTATATTTCAATGCGAAGATTCCTCTGGCGGCGGTTCATTAGCAACATTCATGACCCGTAATCGCCGTTTTCGTCCAAAAACATTTAAATCTTACAACTGACGCCAAACTCTTGTGATCAATTATGATTTCGGGTGAACTGAAATCGAATCTGAAACCCGTCATCACGATTTTAAACATGTTATGCACACGAAATCCGTTAGAAATGAACATTTTTGGTTTATTAGGGGTATTCACGGTCGGGGCGTTGTCGACGTGTTAACGAGTTAAATGTGTTTAACTGGTTAAACGTGGAGAACATCGGTCGCAAAGATGTTATCAAAGTGCGTTATTAGCTGTGTTAAGTTAACTGAGTCCGAGGTGTGGTAAACGTCGACAGCAAGTATGTTATCTGTGTTATCAGTATTCTGACGAAGATTCAAAATGGTGGAAACAGTATAGGCGTAGGTATAGTTTGAAGTTTTTTTTTTTTTCAGTAGTTTTTTGAAGTTTTTGTAGTAGTTTGAAGTTGCTTTTCGTTGTGACCCGCTTGAAGGATAGAAAACCTTGGGATGCCGTCCCTACCATTAGCGTGGGGCTCACTGGCACCTTGGGATTCCGTCCCAACAACTTGGACCCAGCCTACTGAAACCTTGGAACTCCGTCCTGAGGAAAGTAAAAAAAAACTACAGATATTGTGAAACATATCATAGTATAATATACACTAATAATATAATATACACGGAAGGCCAGTTGTGACAGTACCCTATATGGTACTAATCAGTTGATAAGGGGATGTTTTTATTCCGCAACCCCGTCCACTTGATCTATATGTCCAACTAATCTATATGGTACTAATCAGTTGATTGGGGGAGGTTTTTATTCCGCAACCCCGTCCACTTGATCTACATGCCCAACTAATCTATATGATACTAATCAGTTGATTGGGGGATGTTTTTATTCCGCAACCCCGTCCACTTGATCTACATGCCCAACTAATCTATATGATACTAATCAGTTGATTGGGGGATGTTTTTATTCCGCAACCCCGTCCACTTGATCTACATGTCCAACTAATCTATATGATACTAATCGGTGGATAGGGGGAGGTTTTTCATTCCTGATCTTCACTTAAAACCGTGAAACTAAGTAACGTGTTTATGTTGGCTGTTCACAAAGACTTCTAATCAACGCTGAGAGAGAGCGGGACGGAATCCCAAGGCGCCCACATTTTTGTAGGTAAAACGCCTCATCTCAATATTTTGGTGCTTTTCACCCTAACCCTAACATTGACCAATTTTCATATGTTTATGGTCAGAATTTTCCCCACTTCGTTCGAATTTTGAAATTTGGACATCGCCATCGAATAAGCCAGGTCTAAAAAAGGGGGTTCCGTAAAAACACCATTTTCGTCAACATTGGACTTGAGGCTTGTTTAATCAACCAGTATTGGATTTTGATGAAGGCAATCTGGTAAAGCACTATACTGAACGTAAATGAGGACTAATCACTCAGAAGGGAATACTCGGTACCACTGTACCGGTACTGGCAATGAGAAATTAGGTTATTGAATATGAATATTCAAATGATTGAACTTGATAATTCATTGTAATACACACTTTGGGCTCTCGTAACCTCAAATAAATATAATTTATATACTTCATAATTTTACTTCGATTTTATTGTAGCGATTGTAACATTTCGATGCTAAATCGATACAAAGTGTCGTATTAAAGCAATGAAACGTCACCAAATTGACTCGTCGGCTTATAACTTTCCGTCAAACTGAAAAAGAGGGACAGGCAGTAAGAACACTGAGTTTATCTGACACCGCATCAAAAGAGGCTTAACAACAAACAAGGATGAAAAGAAGGGGACAAAACAAAGCTTAATCTGGAAAATTGTCGTCCTTGTGGGTTTTAGAGAGAATTAAAGTCCTGTGTTACCCCAAAGGGAAACTAGTCCTGGACAAATTGGTAAAAGCCGAAACCCCGGACATGAGCCCGGTTTTTGGGGGGGAGCAGATCCCAGAGTACCGGGAACTTTACAAGTCCCAGTAGTTACAAGTTCTCTTCTATTCCCGTTTTTCTCTCGTCGTCTCTTTCGACCTTTCACTTCTTTTTCTTCTCACCTAATCCTCTTGTTTTTCCCCAAAGAGATTACTCTACTTCTTCGGTTTTTCTCCATCTAATACCTGAGTAGTCACCACGTAAAGCTGCGGTAGCTGACGGTTTCAAAGACGAAGAAACTAATTTAAGCTGGTATTGTTAAGTACGGACTCATCTAAGCCCATACTGCGGGCTGTATAAGTAGGTACATTAGAGGGAGAAATATAGATATTGCAGAGAAATATAGATATTGCAGAGAAGTATAAATATTTTCCGGGGCCGATGTAATAACCTCCTCCCAGTTTAAAATGAAAAACATCGTAACTAGGAATTAATCAGTTTTTGTCTCTCCCGTAAAGTTACCTTTTTTGAGTTACGAGGTTATCGGATGCCATCGGTATGAATTTCATTATTACTCGGTTGGCCCGGAATTGAGTTTGTAAAATGACGAGTTCATCATCATGAAGGCTTTTTCTATTCGATATGCTGATTCCAGTGGTTCCTTATTTTCAACGTAACAAACAAAATAAAAAACTGCATGTTATCCACGATCTTCCACGCTTTGAGAGTTCACAATGCCCTTGTGAGACCTGTAACTATACGAAAAAATTGAGTAATTGAGTAGTGCGCTAAAATATTTGTGTGTCCAAATAGAGGTGACCAGTTTGTTATTTGTAAACTAGGTGGTGAAGAACTAGCACAGTGATGATGATTTAAATAATAAATGAAATATTATTTAGAATTAATTTTTATTGGTATAATACTGGGGTTTCTACTTGTACCTAACGACGTTGGCGATCAATAGTAACAGGAAGTACCTGCCAAAAGACTGAAAGTATTTCAGAACCATAGAACATGGAACTAACTAGAAACGGCATGAGAGTCAAACCGTTCCTCCGTACCTGTACCTTCACATGAGTCGATCACTGCTGAATTTCTATATTGATAAATGTCTATGACATATAGACGTATGTATACAGAATAGAGACAACCAAACAAGTTGAGCTGCATGATATCAAATATTTTGACCCACTGAGTACCGCGGGTCTGATGAACCGCTAAGTACGCTAAGTACCCTCTTTCAACGTCACATTAATGAATAGGAAGCTAAAACATCTAAAATAACACGTTCTTTGATGCTGATAAACTGCAAATTTTCTTTTTCTTCCTAGATTGCGAGCTCTTTGGTAAGAATAATTCATTTTCAGCGAATTTTCAAAGACAAGGAATCTATAGTTCTCTGTCAAAAATTTATAAAACTTGAATTTCCGAAAGGTTTGTACTTAAACCAAAATCCGTCCGGTTCAGACGTTTATATGATGAGCTAGAGACTTGAAATTTAAAACATAAGTCATAACTGGATGACAATGCCGTATTCACTCGGTTTCTTGGCTGTGAAATTGTTCAAAAAATACATATTTGTTTAAACAATTAATTTTGGATGATGAACTAGAAATTTGAAATTTTAAACATGGTTCGGTAATGGGTAACACTGCAACATTCACTTGTTTTGAGTTTGCTTAACAAATTAGATTTGCTTGATGAGCGATAGACTTGAAATTTTAAAGTTTGATCGTTACCCTGCAAATAATTGAATGGTAGGCAATAAGAATCTGATCTCTCACTGCAGAATCTCCCTCTGATTCTGCTCTCGATTCTGTTCTCTTAACAAACTTACAGGGCAGAACTTGTGATGGAGGAGGAAATAGTACTTATCCGGTTGAAATCACAGCTAATTTTAGTGAATTGGAAATGGGATAGGTAATTTACTGGCATTGGCTATACTTTTACTGGCTACGCCCTTCGCACTGTTTGATTTAAAATTTTCTGGATGTGACAGTTTAAAAATTTAAAAATTCATTTTCAACCCTTTCCCATTAATCTAGGGTTATCAAAATTTTCAAACATCACCCTTGGCAGGCCCAAGCCCATAATCCAGGGTGGTACTATTTTTTTCTTTCTTTGGTTGATCTCAATGTTCATTATCGAAGATAATGAGCCAATAATGCGTAACAAATTTGATGACGTCAGGAGAACACCTGTACATAGACGTTAGAACGGGGTGACCCAAGGTCATTACTTGAACACTCATGTCCGCACAAATTAGGTTCAGAAGGTGCTCGACAAGGCGACAATGAAGGAGAATATGCTAATGCCGGGAATGAACCTAACGATCCTCACTCTATTCTGCATTTTTAGTTGGCTCTCAGTAAAATAAACCCTGGTACGCTGAATTTCATTATAAATCCCTCAGAGTACGGATGAAGCGAGGTCCCCCACACAATGCGTCTTTCCTTTCTTATTCTCCCTCCCTCAAACCTCCACCTTGTTTAATATATTAAGCATATGATCTCATTTGACTGCAAATGTGGCGCTTTACTTCCACTCCTTCCATCGCCGCCCTGCAGTCATCTGAGTTATAGCGCTTCCTCACCCTTCGGCTGACATATTCTTCAGGCAACACTCGGGAAAAAGTAATAATACGACGACGAAGCGACTTTATATGGCGCAGGCCTCGACTCCTTAGGAGTCTGAAGAACGTCTTGCAATTTTCATTTTGGGCGAGTGTCGCCAATATAGAGCAAGTAGAAAATATAGAAGAGAACTTTTTTTAAGCCATTCAAAATAATCCAAATTTACCTCGCTAAAAATTATTATTATTACCATGGAAATAATTATTATTAAAAATTATGTACTAGGGTAAAGAGGCTTCTACCACAAGGCTCCCTTCCTAGGCATGAATGGTAAGGCTGTGTCGTATACGAAACAGTACCATGATTGTACCCTGAGTGTAATTTTTGGACGTTTTAAAGGGGAAAATGAGTAGGGAAACTTTCTCTGAACCACTTGATGTTTTATTGGTTCTCTAAATCATACAAATTAGTTCAATAAGCATCACAAAATATATTGAGAAATTTGTCAAGCGAACCTGAGCATACGAGATATGTTACAATTTACTAAGTTACACAATAAATTGCAGGCACATAACTTTTATACTGACATCACATCAGTCTTTTTTTTTTTTGCGTTCTTGAAAAGACGCTGGTAATAGACTGTTCACTCCAAATGGTCTCAACATCTTTACCCAGCACAAAATCCCTGTCATCAAACCCACTAGATTGCTCTGTTTAATGAAAATCGTCCACA
Organism: Stenodema calcarata; assembly: GCA_963920205.1. Classification (NCBI taxonomy): domain Eukaryota; kingdom Metazoa; phylum Arthropoda; class Insecta; order Hemiptera; family Miridae; genus Stenodema; species Stenodema calcarata. The sequence goes on along the minus strand of OY986051.1, from coordinate 27,929,706 downwards.
TCAGAATAATCATTAATATTAAATGGGGCATCTTCAGCAACGCAGTTTTCATCAGATAAAATTTCGTCATGACATTCAGTGCAGGAATCATCAGCACCATCCAAATTCACGTCTTGTGTATTCTGGCGCTCCAATTCATAAAGCAATTCCTCGTCGGTGTGGAATCTCGATGGGTTGTCCATCATGCAGCAAACAAGCACATAAAGGAAGTAGGATACTTAGAGAAAAGTATAGTTACCATGGGTGAAGTCCCCACAAAAAATAGAACATGGACCACAGGCCTTGTCGATAACGACACAGGCGCCCTTTAAAGAAAGAAGGTAAAAGCAAAGAAGACTGAGCGTGCATTTACCTCGCCAACAAGTGCAGCACAGCTGGGTGGTAGGGTAATTTGTCTCTCAGCCCATCCCTGAATTGATACGGGTATCTGTCTGTTATTGTTAAATGCCTGTTTTCCATTCAAGTCCCTATTCCATTGGCCACCAATAACTGATCAAACTTGAGCCCAAATCATTACCTATGACGATCCGAGCATTTCCCGTTCAACAGAGCTGCGTACGTTCAAACACCTGTTATTTTTGCCGATCAACTCAAGCGCTCCTTGTCGGTTTAAAAAGTCCCTTTGACTAAATAGAGTTATGCATTTTCTTCGAAATTATGTATAGAAGGCCATTAAACTTCATTCTGTATCTCCTTTCACTACTAAAATGTATGTAATAATATTTAATTTTTTTAAATAATTCTTTAGAGGATTAGAATTTTGGAATTTTTAGAATTTTAGAATTTTTTCAATATTTTTCCTGTAATCTACAGCCCAAACAAACATAGCTTACGAAGTTTCATAAAGGAATTCAACCGAAAAAAGATACGGTCATTAGTGGGTTAATATGTATATACGATATAAATACTCTAAGCATCAAAATCGCAAATTTATCAACTCCATCATGTTATAAGCACAGCCAGCCATAACAGTTTCCTGGCAATTTAACGGTAGGAAGGCTAAGGGCAGCTTGTAGTGGATTCGGAGTGAGTCTTGTGAGTATTAACTGGAGGAAGAACAAGGCCGAGGAGGCTGTGGATTGTTCCAGCGGTTGGACATGATGGCAAAGGCCGTTCAGGGCCGTAATAGATATCGGCTTTAAGCTTCTCTGCCCCCATCACTTCCTTCAACGTTTTCTTTACATCGCCAACTCCTATTCACTTCCGATCTTATTGGGTCGGTCCGCCTGTAATATTGGCAAGAAACGATTTCCGCTTGGAACTGTTTCGTTCGTGAAAGTGACAAAGGAACGTAAGGAGCCTACTTATCAACTTGTACAAATATCGAACATGAGTTGTCAGTGGTTTGCCAATGGATGGAACTATCTTGAACTAATTAAGGAAACCGAACGGATAATACTTGTGAGAGTAATAAACATAGTTACACTGAAAAAAAAAAAAAAAAAAGATTTACGAAGCGCTGGTATATGGATGTATGTAAATTGTTGAGTATATAATGAAGAATCTGCAGTGAAATTTTTAGCTGCCTATACCTACCTATTTAGTTGTTATCATCACCCAAATCGAAACGCGAATTGAACTTTAATCTAATTGGAAATAAACACCTTATTGTTTATTTCGCATACAGTATTCTTTCAAGGGTCACCGTTTGTTTTCTGCCCAGTTGATGTCTCACTTATAGGCCAGGCAACGAATGATTATAGAGGGAAAGACTCGGAACACAAAATTTGACCGTGAGCCAGAGGAGGGGCGGGGGGTTAAAGGTCCCATTTTTCGGTTTTTCGCCTATAACTCGGAAACTAAGCGTCCTACAGAAAAAACCTCTCTTACCAAAATGAAAGCTGACAAAATTCACTACAAGCTTTACCTCGTTCACTTTATCGATATCTTGTATAGTTTCCGAGATAGAATTACGCCGAATTACGTCATAGTAGCACATTCCCAAACCAAAATACCATATTTCACCAGTGAATTAAACAAACCAAAATAAACCATTTTAAGTAAACTAACACTCGCAAGTGCTCTCAAAGTTTTAAAAACATAAAAAAGTTTTCTTAATCTCTTTGTAAGCGACTCTATGTGTTTATTAAACTTCAAATGTTCATCAATAATGACTCCCAAATATTCACAATCTTTGGCAAAGGGCAACTGGGCACAAAAACAACCTTGAGTCCATACACAATAATTGTGTTATTATAGAATTATATGAAATAATTAAGGTCATTGATATGCGTAACCATTTGAAATGAAGGCGCGGAATTCCAGAGGCTTATTAAAACCCGATCACCTAGCCAGCCAGCCCTCATAGGCTCTTACGGCACAGGCTGTGACGTACTAGTTAGCCTCCTGCCAGCCGTCTGACGTCATACGCTCGCGCGTCATAGGCTCTGACGTATTAGTTGGCCTTCGGCCAGCCGTCTGACGTCATACGCTCGTGCGTCATAGGTGCGTCTGACGTAGTGGCCCGCCTGTCGCTTGTGTTCTGACGTGATCTGAGGGAAAGGGCGAATCAAGGAAACAAATTTTTCCCGTTTCAGTTTATGTGCCAAAGCAAAGACATGATAATGTCAAAAGAATGTCAACTCCATCCTGTTGTTGATACAGTCGAGAATTAAATGCTTGCATACGAGTCTGCAACACATTGGGACATTTATTTTGGTTATTTATTTATTGGTAGTTTATTTGGTTAACGTAATATGGTTAGGTAAATCGAGAGAGCTCTAGCTTTATGAATTGGAGCGCCAGAATACACAAGACGTGAATTTGGATGGTGCTGATGATTCCTGCACTGAATGTCATGACGAAATTTTATCTGATGAAAACTGCGTTGCTGAAGATGCCCCATTTAATATTAATGATTATTCTGATGTGGACGATTTTCATTAAACAGAGCAATCTAGTGGGTTTGATGACAGGGATTTTGTGCTGGGTAAAGATGTTGAGACCATTTGGAGTGAACAGTCTATTACCAGCGTCTTTTCAAGAACGCAAAAAAAAAAAGACTGATGTGATGTCAGTATAAAAGTTATGTGCCTGCAATTTATTGTGTAACTTAGTAAATTGTAACATATCTCGTATGCTCAGGTTCGCTTGACAAATTTCTCAATATATTTTGTGATGCTTATTGAACTAATTTGTATGATTTAGAGAACCAATAAAACATCAAGTGGTTCAGAGAAAGTTTCCCTACTCATTTTCCCCTTTAAAACGTCCAAAAATTACACTCAGGGTACAATCATGGTACTGTTTCGTATACGACACAGCCTTACCATTCATGCCTAGGAAGGGAGCCTTGTGGTAGAAGCCTCTTTACCCTAGTACATAATTTTTAATAATAATTATTTCCATGGTAATAATAATAATTTTTAGCGAGGTAAATTTGGATTATTTTGAATGGCTTAAAAAAAGTTCTCTTCTATATTTTCTACTTGCTCTATATTGGCGACACTCGCCCAAAATGAAAATTGCAAGACGTTCTTCAGACTCCTAAGGAGTCGAGGCCTGCGCCATATAAAGTCGCTTCGTCGTCGTATTATTACTTTTTCCCGAGTGTTGCCTGAAGAATATGTCAGCCGAAGGGTGAGGAAGCGCTATAACTCAGATGACTGCAGGGCGGCGATGGAAGGAGTGGAAGTAAAGCGCCACATTTGCAGTCAAATGAGATCATATGCTTAATATATTAAACAAGGTGGAGGTTTGAGGGAGGGAGAATAAGAAAGGAAAGACGCATTGTGTGGGGGACCTCGCTTCATCCGTACTCTGAGGGATTTATAATGAAATTCAGCGTACCAGGGTTTATTTTACTGAGAGCCAACTAAAAATGCAGAATAGAGTGAGGATCGTTAGGTTCATTCCCGGCATTAGCATATTCTCCTTCATTGTCGCCTTGTCGAGCACCTTCTGAACCTAATTTGTGCGGACATGAGTGTTCAAGTAATGACCTTGGGTCACCCCGTTCTAACGTCTATGTACAGGTGTTCTCCTGACGTCATCAAATTTGTTACGCATTATTGGCTCATTATCTTCGATAATGAACATTGAGATCAACCAAAGAAAGAAAAAAATAGTACCACCCTGGATTATGGGCTTGGGCCTGCCAAGGGTGATGTTTGAAAATTTTGATAACCCTAGATTAATGGGAAAGGGTTGAAAATGAATTTTTAAATTTTTAAACTGTCACATCCAGAAAATTTTAAATCAAACAGTGCGAAGGGCGTAGCCAGTAAAAGTATAGCCAATGCCAGTAAATTACCTATCCCATTTCCAATTCACTAAAATTAGCTGTGATTTCAACCGGATAAGTACTATTTCCTCCTCCATCACAAGTTCTGCCCTGTAAGTTTGTTAAGAGAACAGAATCGAGAGCAGAATCAGAGGGAGATTCTGCAGTGAGAGATCAGATTCTTATTGCCTACCATTCAATTATTTGCAGGGTAACGATCAAACTTTAAAATTTCAAGTCTATCGCTCATCAAGCAAATCTAATTTGTTAAGCAAACTCAAAACAAGTGAATGTTGCAGTGTTACCCATTACCGAACCATGTTTAAAATTTCAAATTTCTAGTTCATCATCCAAAATTAATTGTTTAAACAAATATGTATTTTTTGAACAATTTCACAGCCAAGAAACCGAGTGAATACGGCAGTGAATACGGGTCGAAGCACTTGGAATGACCTCACCCCACGGATACCTCGTTTGGCCAAAAAATAATGAAAAAAGAGGAAGAAAAAACCTGGTAGCAAATGGCTGGTTTACTCGCTCTCCAACCTGATCTCGGGAAAAACCTGCAAGTCTTGTAAGGATGTCAAACTAAGATGGACATTTAAAGTATGACGTATCGTAGTGTAACGGGGCCTGGATAGGAAGGAGTTGCTGAAGCACGTCTACAAGTCATTTGTCGGTGTCAAAGACTGAAACGGTCCCATCCCACGTTTTCCGGAAAACCTTGTACACAATTCCCCTCACCCTCTCCACTCGCTTTTACGAGTATTTTTCCCCATGGAAGTAATAAGAACGCCTGTACGTGATTTGCTCTCCTCCCCCCATATCCCGACAAATCGCCTGATATCCCCGACGTCTTTTCACCTTCGGAATAACTCCCGTCACAGGTGGAAGGGGGAAAAAAGGGAAAATTCGCCTCCCTGGAAATGGAAAGGGGTGAAAAAACGGTGGAAAACCGGTGGAATTTGGCCTTTCTTTTTTCTTCTTCCTCATCACAGTCCTCGCCAGGAAGAGTTTTTCGTGGAAGATTTGGGGCGTTGGAGGAGTTTTCCAGGCCCTTTGGAGTTTTCCCAGCTCTCCTGGTCGTCGCCTCACGGGAAGTAATCATCTGGGCAGGGTGTAATAAACCTTCTGTCCCTCACAATGACCGCTAATGATGTCCCCGCAATTAAGTTTTCTTCTTTTGACGCCATCACCCTCGGTCGCTTTTTCACCTTCCGCATTTCCTTCGTCCCACAGAAGTTTCAGGGGTGTTCATATCCGTCTGCCTTCACACTCGAATCATCAAGAAGTTTCGGGCAGTAATTATATCTTTTTTCCCTTATTTTTTTTTTAATCGAGTTTATGAATTGCGAAAGTTGATGCTTTGCTGTTTTTGAGACACTACATCATACCGAGTGGAAATAATTAGAACTCCAGACGTGCAACATGTCGTGGTACGGATTGATTGTATCTGGAAGTATTCACAATGTAATTTATATATAATTTTTATAATTCACAATGTATCCATGCGCCACACGGTGGCGCCATCCACAAATGTTCTAAATCTAAACTCAAATTCGTAATCATTGACCTGAAAAAACCCCGATTATGGATTTTCACAAAAAATAAGCCAGTGGAAGCCAAATGAAGTGTGTATCGTACCGACTCAGTGTGGTCTAGGCTATTCCTGGCTAAGCACCAAGTTCGACATATTCAGGTCAGTGGTGCAGGCGACTGAGTGCTATGGCTGCCAGGTATGGGATGACTGCAAATACGAACAGATAGAGAAAGTACTACGTTTTTTCATTGAAAAAACATTCAATCTTCCGGCAAATACTCCGAATTGCTGGATACGGGACGCATCAATACTGAAGCTGAACGGAGAATACATAGCCAAGACACTGAAATCACCTCCTTCAAGGTACGCCAGAATATCTGCAGAGTACTTGATTGGGTCACAACGTGGGAGGACTACGATAGAAGGCATTGAACGGTGCGTCATTTGTCTGGAGTCAGCTTGGAGGTTTGACTTGGATCTTGTCGAGCGTGTTGACGCATTGAGCGTGAGACGAAGGAGTATTTAACGACAAAGTGCAATAATGGACAATTCCACTTGTTCTACAAGGAGTTGAACCATGATGTCAACATTTTGTCTCATGGATTGACCTTGGAGCAGGTGACTTGGAGCTGCTCACTTGAACTATCTGCGTTGGGTCCAAAACAGAATATACCTGTGCGCGCTATGCTATATGATAGTCAACGAAGATACGGAGCATTTCCTAGCCGTATGTCCAATACTAGGGCACCATAGGAGACTGTTCCTTGGTACTAGCTCCCTAAACAAGAATGAGCTTATCACTTTACTTGACAGAAAGAACTGGATTAAATTGTACCACTTTGCAAGGGCAGCCTGGGCGTATAGACGTACCTAGTTTAATTACGGAATTTAACTACAAAGAGGACTGAACTATGGCAAGAAAAACAAGAAGAAAAACAGTACAGTGCTATAAAACAAATATATAATAGAATTAGAATGTTAATCGTTAAGCATAGAATGTTAAGCATAGTATGATTATTAGGTATTCCATATTTTTGTGGTATTTTTGTATTCAGTATATGTGGTTTTAATTTTATACTAACACAAAAATACTGAATACCTACTAATCATACTATGCTTATCATTCTATGCTTAACGATTAACATTCTAATTCAATAATACGGTGAACTCCCGCTGACGGTATATTTACCATTGCCGTTCATGTGTTCGGTTTAAGGATCTAATTTTTTTTGTGGGGATGTGTAATAGGTAATAAACTAGGCATGGCTAATACGGTTATTTTTTGGAAAATAGGTTATCGAGTAACAGCGACCGTCTGGTGTTAGGTTATTTTGGTAATAAGTTCTCGAATCGCTGGTAACATATTACCAAAATAACCTAATACCACAACCTATTACCAGACGGTCGCTGTTACTCGAAACTAACTCAATACTCACTCAAATAACTTGTCGACAGTTATGATCGCACACCTTTCAAGCATTCGTTTTCCGTAACCTGGTATTAGCTGGAATAGTCCCAGCCAATCTACTCGTATTATCACGGAATCCCTAATGGCCCCAAGTTCTCAAAACAGTTATTCCAGTAATAGGGTTTTTCTGGTAGGTATTAGGTTACTGGACAGTATTAGGTTATTTGAAGCGGTTACGTTAAATATTCCCCACCCCTATAATATACCAAAACGTTGTGTGTTGAATTTGGATCATGCATCAACATTTTCGTTCATTACTGCTCGTAGTTGAACTCTTGAAAACTGTTCAATGATGTTGTCAACTGAATAGATTTTTAAAATCACTCTATATTTCATGTTGCTTGAATTTGTATGATTGGGTCCCCCTCGCAATGTTACGATTGGAGTTACACCGACTTGAAGCCTGCGACTTGCGGTTCTCATGTCGAGACTTGTTGGATTCAAACTCGGAGATGTCTTGAGTGAAAATTCGTGTTCAGGGAATTGTTCAGGGAATGCAGGCTGGCGGCGGACGAAGAAGGGGGTTTTGCGGCTGGGACCCGTGATGGGGAGGTGGTGGTCCAATTTACAGTAAATCTCAGCTTTGGTTCAACATCGTCCTCCACAGATATATTTCCTTTTCCTTCTCTCCCCCCAACACAACCACCTTCTAACTCCGTCTGTAAATCTCCCTTTCTCCCCCTTTAATGTTTTCCCTCAATATCCCTTTGACGGCTTCCTAATTTATTTCATTATACCCCCCCCCCCCATCACCACACACACACGAAAGTCGTTGATGAGTATAAGAAGTGATGGCAGCAATGTAAAAGGTGGCGTTAGATATTCTACACTGTAAATATTTAATGCAATACGAAATTAGTCGTTTAGTTTGAGATTTCTATTGGTTTTTATTTTATTTTTATAATTTTAATATTTTTTCCGAAATTCTGATGTTCAGAACGGTTTGACAGTGCAGCAAAAGCCTTGCTAGGCTGCACCTGCACAAAAGGATCGGGTATAGTATACTAATGGCGGTTAAATTGTTAATGCAACAACTTTCTACATGCACATACAGAAATATATGCAACAGCTCTTATCTGATTATTGCAAAATCTTCGTATAATAATAACCTTTCTCGAGGTCGTGCGCAAAATCGGAAAATATTCCCAAACAAGTGTATCAATCGATTTATTGGATGGATGAATTCAAGCAGGTCAACGTCGAGATTTATCAAAGAGAACGCTTTCTGGTTTTGGGTCTCCCGACCCCCCAGCACGACGCCGACGCCAAAAGCAATTTAGGGTTAGATCAACCTTTTGACCCACAGGGAGGTCGTAAATATTCAGTAACTGAAGCCGTTTTGTAGGCGGCCACTGACTCTAAATTCAGACAGCGTCCACTTTGGCAATTCGAGTGAACATAATGGGAATATTACAAGAGTGGATCACCAAGGCGAGTGGGTTAAGTGAACCCTCGTGCCTCACTTATAAATTTAAGGGCGGTTACCGTAGAAGATGGCGGGAGGATGAGAGAAGTGTCTTGGTAATAAAGGTGATTTTAGAGATGAGCAGAGTTGAGGAATATTTAATGAGCTATAAAACCCTTTGGGATAACAAGAGTAATCAGCGAGGCTCAAAGCAATCTTCAGTAACAAATTACTCGGAGGTGCTCGCGCTTCTCTTATTCCCGGTTTATCCCATTACAGGATTTCCACCCTCCTCCCGGCAGTCATCCTCGTCATCACTGATTCTAAGTGAATGCCGTTGCGGCTGGTACGAGTAGATTCTACCGATTGGAACGAGATCTTCGATTCCTTCCTGTGATTAAATCCGAACATCCTCTGTGTGGATCGCTCCCAGAGTGGGTGAAATACGTACGAAAAGGTAGACGATCGCTCCTCGTTTGAAGATGAGCCAGGAAATCACGGCTATTATTTATTAAACGAAGAAGTAACGGAGGACCCTTACAAATACGATTTCTGATCTTGTCTCCCTTAGCTAGTGGTGTTGATGCGCTGCCAAGAGGACGTTTGGTAGTGAACAACTTGAAAGTCATTGAGGCGAAATATTGTGTACTATGTATTTGTTATATAAAATTTATGTTCTTATATCATAAGAACATAACGTTCTTATATTATAAGAACATAACTTTTATATAACAAATACATAGTACACAATATTTCGCCTCAATGACTTTCAAGTTGTTCACTACCAAACGTCCTATTATTATTATATACATAGGAGCGAGAAACAGAACAGTTGAAAAACTTAATAATGGGGTTGGCAGTTCACTCACAAAATGCATGAATATTATACTGAGTACTGAGATGATGGTAACCGTTCAGAGGCTCAGTTTCGACTAATATGAGGGATCAAACGACATTGTTTACTTTCTGCAAGGTTCTGAAGGACAGGGCCCTTCTAAATAAATACCTACCAACAATTTAGTAGGTACCTAAGTAACAGTAGGTACCTAACTGTTACAGTTTTATTCAAAATGTTTTAGAATTTAAGTTAATGATACCGACAATGGTCAGATCTCACAGCAGGTCGTTACAGCCCTGAAGATGGCTTATTAAAGCCGAAAGCTTGGAAACCACGCTCTTATCTTTTTAAACCAAACCTCCTACAATCCTCTAAATAAATAGAAAAATATATGAAACTCTCTTCCCGAATATTTGCGAGAGGTAAGTGGGATTGTTCGCATTTGACTCCTTGAGGTGAAAATATTAGAATATTGTACCATACAAAATAGCTTCGACGACAACGTCGCCGTTTCAAGTCGTCAAATTTGAGTCTCTCACTTTTAGCACCAAATTAAGTGTACCTAAGAAATATTTAGTCGATTTTTTAACTTATAAGCACTTGTGTGACAACTACGATTTTTGTCGCGCTAAATTGGTGATCTAAAACGGCGCTTTTAGCAGCTCGGTCCAGTTCAAACATCGATTCTCCATTCAAAACTGCTTAATAAATTCGCGTCTTCTTCTCGCGGGATCGCACAAGTATCAGGAGTTGGTAGAAGGAAGGATTGCGACGGTGGTGGGTTGGTGGGGAGTGTTTGCGAAGCGGTCGGTGAGGTGGTGTTTGTCGAGAAACAGGGAAGACGAGAGACCAGGTGGTTGTTAGGTTGGCTTAAAATGCTGCATAGTAACTAAAGGGCCGCCACTTCCCCACGCCGCCATCCAGTCCAACACCACCTCATCCTCCGGTCCAAAAACCCACCCCCACCCCGTCACTATTCGCCACAGGTTGAATACAAGCTTAGAGGATCTACAACGGTCTCGAGGTGCACACTAATAACCCACTGATCCAACCTAATCACATACCGCCCCTCGCTCATAAGGCCCGACACCTCCGCTACTGCCTCGACAAAACACATTTCCCTACAATTCAGCGTCCTCTTACGCTCTCACTGCACACTACAAAAGTAAAGCAATTATATTGGGAAATGAATACTTGCTACCAAAAGGCAAGGCTGGGTGAAACAACTAAATTACATCACAGTCCACAGTGATACAGCATGGCTATGAGAGAGAATTTTTAAAGAAATAACTGGTTTTATGTAAAATTTGGTATTTAGAACATCTCATTCAAAATTTGAATGAGATGTTCTAAATACCAAATTTTACATAAAACCAGTTATTTCTTTAAAAATTCTCTCTCATAGCCATGCTGTATCACTGTGGACTGTGATGTAATTTAGTTGTTTAATATAGGCCTTAACGTAAACTCGTAATGAATGGTTTGCTGAGTTGCCCTCGAACCCAGGGAAGGTTAGGTAATTGCGCCCCACCCAGAGGGATATCCTGGTCTCCTTTCACAGAACAGGTACCCTCTAAACGGTGGAATCAAAAACGCGGGAAGGAAACAACTTTGCAAACCATTACGAACTTATTGGGTGATTATAGGTATTTATTTATGAAACTATTCGATTAATTCGGTTTGTATCAGGTGTGGTGCTCTCTGACTATAGATTGGCAAGTACTTACATTAGTCTTCTTCCAAAGAGAAGGGTTGGTTCTAAAGTCTTATTACCACTATAATCATGAAAAATATACCAACTTCATCTACTGGGGTAGAGGATTCAAGCGAGCATCCATATATTCACGCTGTCATGGGCACCCGCTATTAGCTTGCGGTTCCCCTGTGGCCTTGAACTGGAAGGTGATCAGATGTGATCAGATGTCAAATTTTCTAAAATTTTCAAAATTTGCACTTTGGTCGTGTTTTGTGCGCATGAAGCCCGCTGAAATGATTCAATCGTGCATCAGAGAGATGGGGAATTTAAGTCTCTTTTAAACCGTATAATTACATTTTGATTTATTGGACATGTTAAGGCTATTTTAATGAGTTAAGGTCGAAACCACGAAAAAAAATCTTAAAAGTGGAAAAAGTCGCATTTAGAGTGGATTTAATGAAAAGCATAATGGATATGTTTTGTTGCAAATTAGTTGTAGAGTTGATCCCTGAAGTCCTTCGGATTTAAGTTGAGACTCCTATTCAATGTATTTGTTGTCTGATAACTTGTACTTGGATTAAAGAATATGCAAACACAGTGGATGTGGTGAAATGGAAACGTGGTGAAAGCAAAAAAATCGTGGAAACACGTTGAAATAACCATACTAGTATAGTTATCGAGATGACTGGGAGCGTCTGTAGAGGAGGATGGAGACCGCTAGACCAAATGGTCCTCATTGGTCACTGAAAGCGCATACAGGGACTTTTCACTACCAGAATAGGAAATCAGCAGTACTTAATAGAGTTGAAATGTTTGTATTCAAAATAACAAGCAACGAACGCATTGTGGACATTTCTTCTTCCATGAAGCGGTGTTGGTGTCTCTCATAGAGCGACTGATCGGCGATATGGATACCACCCCGTGTACCACCGTGTTCTAAACTGTGATCACTTGATTAGCATTCATAAAGACTGGTTTTCGTAAGTAAGTAGCAGGTTCATCGACTCTTCCCGTTCTTTCACTCAGCAGTGTGTAGCAGGTGATCTGGAATACAACTATTTTCCACTAATAGGTGATTTCATTCTGTGAAGTGAATTCCGTCCTATACTCCCCCCCCCCTCCCGCACTCAACGACCCTTCCCTTTCGTTTAGTTTAGTAACTAAACTAAACGAAAGGGAAGGGTCGTTGAGTGATGAGACTCACACGGTTATTGAATACAGAATAGTGATCTAGACAGTAGGGCGATCTGTCCAGAAGGTAATTTACCGCTGTGGAAAAATGTTCAAGGTTTTTTCACTGTGAAAGTGAGTTATAGGACGGAATTTTTTGACCAGAGTATACAGTGGAGGGAGAATGGCTATTGGATCGATCATGTTATTTCATAAGGTATTTGAGCAATAAACTAAGTTATGTGTTCAGAAACCACATGAACCCAAAATCGATGGCAGGTAACTCTACCCGTCGATTTGCCTTTTTCCACAGTAGGGCAAAGTACATCGTGGCTGATCTCGATCATTTTGACTCGGAAGCGGTTTGTTGAACGTACATACCTAATCGTGAAAAGTCGATTTACTGTCGAGTACCTACCAGCTAACCAATCATTTTGGAGCCTAACACTGACAATAGGGTGAATAATGAGGAGGGGCGGGTTGGCAGCGGGTCTGTGAGCGCTTCCTGTTTATTCAGTCATTGTATTGTCAATTCCATTACTATTGATCACGGTTTTGTTCCGGATTCGGCCGTGTTAATTGCACAGTCCGATTGGTTCCGGAGTGCGGATGAGCGGATGATCGTAGAATGATTTATGTAGAATATCGTTGGCTAAACGAAATGATGTAAGTAATTTAGTTTTCCCAACTTTTCTCAGACAAGAAAAACTATTTTTGTTTTTGTCATACCACACCGCGCTTTAGTGAGTTTTAACGAAAAACTGCATTCAAAAGAAAATTGCACACCATGTTACACTTAAGTCATTGTGGAGTGTTCTCGTCTGAATCCAAACGATTCGGTATTAGTGGTCTTTCTTGAATAATCATCAGAAGCCGGTTGTGCAGGAGCTTTTCAAACAGTTCGGAAAGCACTAGCAACAGAGAAGGCTTACAAGAAGTATACAGTTGTTGGTTTTCCAGGTTTAGGAACCCCAGTATCTCAGTTATTTTCCATAGTTTAGGTAGGTACGTATCTCAGCAGAACGAGGCATTCAGTATTCTCGTTATTCGGATCATGGCTGTACGCTGTAGTTGCTTCAGTACTTGACCTGTGAATAAATCATAATATGATATTATCTATTATAAGTACGGAGTAAAACTAAAAGTATACACGCATACCCCCGTTCCCCTTTCAGACGCACTGCTCCTCGCTGGCAGGGCGACGTTGGTAGAGTGGCAGGTGAGTTATGACCAGGTATCATTGGATGAGGGATACCATCATTATTTTATACAACCCCTCACCAAACCATGGTTATCCGGCCTTCTCTTCGACCGCCAAAATATTTTCCAAATGGTCAGGTTAAGAACCAACCATGGGAATATAAATCGAAGTTTATATCTAATACGAGTGACAGATTCACCAAATTGTGTGCATTGCGGCGTTGACGAGGATATCGTCCACAAATCGTGGATTGCGCATTTTATGAAGAAGGAGGAGAAGAATGGGGACAAGTACTTGAAGATCAGGACATAATAAGTCCTGATCTTCAAGTACTTGTCCCCATTCTTCTTGTCCCCATAATATGTAGGTACACTCGTCAAAGCGGCAAGTACGAAACAAATAAAAGAACTGCTGAACTTTATGAAATGAGCTGGAATCAGGTTACAAAATTTTGAACTCTGTAAAAATATGAATGATAAATTGATTAAATGATCAATTTCATATTTTTACAGAGTTCAAAATTGTATAACCTGATTCCAGCTCTTTTCATAAAGTTCAGCAGTTCTTTTATTTGTTTCGTACTTGCCGCTTTCAAGGAGATAGAGATAATAATTTTTCAGCCGATTCCAATACTTCCTTCTTCACCCTTTGGGAGATAATTGATAATTTCAAGAGTTTAAATTCCAATGAAGTCAGAGTTACAATTATTGTAACCACACTTTTATTAAAAACGATAACACAAATCAGTAAACTGACGTTGAGAGTCTACATGCAGATACAATGGATAATGGTAATATGATATCATCATAATATGATGATATCATATTACCATTATCCATGTGCCGTTTTCTTACCGCTGTATTTTCTTACCGACATAATATCTCAATTTCGCCGTGTAAAATATGAGTTTTGTGTTTCAAGGAAAAACAAGTCATTATTAATGGCCGGTATGATTGCCCGTTGCTGTTTATTAGTATCGCGTTACATTTTTTCTCTTATAGCAAAATTACGCGTATAGCAAAATTTTTCATGCCTTCCAGCGGTAAGACATATCCATGTCAAAAACTCAGTTTCTCATGGTATCGTTGACTCGAATTGTATACCTCTCAATGGACAGGTTGGAGTTAGATATTATCAGCACAAACATCAGCTTTGCTTCGATTGCCTTAGGCCCCTGATCCGTTATCATCCTTGACGGGCGACGTTTGCACAATAGGCTTTTGTAGACGTACTATGGCTGAATAGTTTTCCTTCTTAATCCCGATAAAAAAAGCAGATAGTCCACAGTATGAGCCAGGCCCGTGTTGGGAGAATGAGTCGGTTCTGTGCACCGTTTATTTTTCATCAGTCACTAGTCTGTGTAAAGGCTTATTTAGGTGAAAAATAATGTTTTGTAAAATGAGATTTTTTCACGGATTCAATTTATATGCCAAAATTATTTTAAGCTATAAAAATAATGTCTTCTGAAAATTCTGAAAATAGTCTAAAACACTCTAAGAAAATTAATAACTCTCGTCTCTTCTATTCAAAAATAAATTTAAATGAATTGACTATAAGTACCTACATTGTTGGGGATTTTACAGCTGTAAGGGTGATCAAAAATGATTCCATACCCCACTGAGTAACGTTGATTTGCTGGTTCACACGAAACCTGAATTACTAATAAAACGGACGAAGAACCAACAGACACGGTGTAATATGATGTGATCTTACCTTGTGATCTCCGATTCGCAGGTGGCTTTAGCGTACTGTAGGAGAAAGAGTGGGTTGGGTGATGGGAAGAATGGGAAAGCCTTACCCTCAAATACGGGCGAATGATAAATAAGTACCTACTGCGAATTGGGGAAAACGACCACGAAACTCTCCCAAACTTGAACGCTTTTTGCACAGGTCGCTTATTCAGTTTTGAATCAAACTGAGAATTCTCACGGTGCGAAAAGGATACTGAACTTGACTATGTCCATGGTCAAACGGTAACTGATTTATTACTGGCTAAGGCTTCTCCAAACCAATTATTAAGGTGATTAGGCTACCTATCTAACCATTTCCCTGCGTTACGTCGCAGTCTTTACAAGGGTGTGTTTGACTTGTTTCGGAAGTGCATTAAAGGTTTTTATTTTTCCTATACAGGGTGTCAGGGGGTCGTACCACCGGCCAGGGATCGATTCTACGACAAATGTCTAATGAAAAGTGTTCTATAATTGCCAACGATACCTAATAATATTAAGTATATTATAAAATATTATGTTTTTATATGTTTTATATTTTTATAGGTTTTTAATATGTTTTTAACAAAATTACCATACAAATCAACAGAAATTAAGACAATTTTTGAAAAGGAAATTGGACAAGATATCGGTGACTGCTTATTCGAGAAGACTTTTGTCACGATTTTAACTGAAAGATCCACGATTTTTGGCGCGGGAACGAGGATTTGACATCTTGTAAACAATTTCTTTATCATAACGTTAGAAAGCTGAGCTTTTGGGGTTGCAGTATGAAATTAACCGGCAGATCATGAACTGCAGTTGGGCTTTCAAACGTTTGAAAAAACTGTACATTTTCGAGACATCACTATTCGGGCTGAATTTTCGACATCTGAACTCCTTTAAAAAGTTTCATGTAGCACTAGGGAGATAGAGAATTTAACGCTTTTTCCAACGGTCCAATCACATTGGAATTTTGACTGAAAAATGAGGGACTTAAGGCCATTTTAGTGACTTAAGGTCGAAAACACGAAAAAAGTCTTAAAACTGAAAAAAGTCGGATTTCAACCGGTACGAGAAAAACAAAATTATAGGACACTTTTCATCAGAAATTAGTTGTAGAATCGATCCCTACCTTAACCTGACACCCTATATTGGTAGGATCCTGGGGGGGGGGGGAGGGTTGAACCCCCTCATTGAGTTTCTTTCATGTCAAGCTAAGTTCAAATCAATCGGATGATACTAATATCAAAACTTTTTTAATGGAACAATACACTATAGTAACTATAACTGTTATTACTATAACTGTTATAGTAATTAAGCAGCATTAATATTTGAGCACCCTAATAATGTGCAATATGACCGTCATTTATTCAAAACTTTAGTGAGAGAACCCCGGGCCAACCCGACCCTTGTCAGCCCCCCCCCCCCTCCCTTCTATGAAGTTTCTGTGTAGCTACAGGTGAAATGGCACAATATTACGGCTTACTCGATAACCATTGATGATGGCTAAGTGCAATTCGCCTACTGCGAGCGAGACTGCGAGTAACTCGTGTGTTGTACTCGTATTTTTGGGTAGTGAACTTGAGTGACCTGATACCTTCCATGGCTAAAAAAAAGAAGGTAATTTTGAACATTTTTTGGTAGGTATTTATTATTGAAAATTATTGCTGGCGTAGGTACTAGTAAAAACCCCTGAAATCGTCGAATGAATGTGTACGACCGAGTCTACTTGAGGTTATGTCCGAGTTGAACATGAATCATGTAATCAAGAATGTGTTGTGTGATGAACAAGGTGTAGAATTAATGAATGAGCCCCCCTTCCCTCCCCCCAACCATTCCGTCTTCAGTTTGTACCGAAGAAAGTTACCATAAATTCGCAAGTTAAGGTAAAGTTTAGGTCGTAACAACGTAACGGGCCTCGCTTTTGAATTTCACACCTCAACCCGGAGTTGAGTTATCGAGCCCGTCCCACCCTCGCTCTCTTCTCCTCTTCTCCTCACTCGTTAAATGAATGTGCTAGAACTCTGTGGAAGACGGTGGCGGTGGGATGTGGAGGGGGTGGAGGGAGAGAAGTGATAAGTGTTGTATTAAGTTAGGAGGACTGCGACACCACCTGAATTCAGAAGTTTCTCGGTTGAGGAAATGGAAAGTGGGTTAAGAAGAGCAAAGGGTCGGGGGAAAAGGTGGAAAGGAGGAGCGGGGAAAGAAAACGGGGAGTAACGGAAAAGATGAAAATATAGGCAGAAAGAAGAGAAAAAGGCAGTAGCTCTAACCAGGTTAACATGATTTGTGCGTGACTCTGAGAATCGTCATACTTACTCTCCTGAACAAATTGTGTTGGTTTCAAATAAGTAGGTGAATCCGAAGAGCTTGGAAAAATAATGTAAGGTAATCGCACCGGTTGTAGGAAGTTATCGATCTATTTTTAACATCAGGATAAAAAACCAAAACATTTGCCCTCAAGGTATCTTTTGTCCAGATCACCCTTCTGTCTATATCGCTGTTATGTAATACAGAAGTGAGGTAATGCTCTAAAATATGGGAATAACCATCTGGCCACCTATTTGGACATTGTTTTATCGCATAACTCTAGCATGTCCCAGCTCTGAATCTATCTCATCCACTTAGCTGGGGAGGAATATTTGGAGGTTGTCAGCGTACATGCCATAAGAACAGAACCTCAGAACTGCAGGTATCGTATTGACAAATATTAAAAATAATAAGCCCGATAGTACGGATCCTTGGGGCTCCCAATCGCCACTTTCCGCCAAGACGAAAGCTGTCCATCATCTTACCGTTCGGTTGTTTTCGAATTAACTCGTTGTAAATCCCGTTCAAGTTGAATAATTCAATTGCTTATAATAACTCAATTGCTTACAATATATTATATTGTATAAGTTGACTCGGGATGACGAGCAAATGACTTTTTAAATAGGTAAAGGTTTATTTCACACATGGACAATAATTTTACATAAGTGAAATAAACCTTTACCTATTTAAAAAGTCATTTGCTCGTCATCCCGACTCAACTTATACAATATATAAGCATACATATTATATTAGTTATTGTTATAGCAATTATTGTTATATAGCAATGTATTATATTGCTATATGCCCAACAATAACGCGAATCAGTGATAGTTATACAAACCAAAGAAATACATTTAGGACCGATTGTGAATTCGTATTTCAAGCACCCTACAAGAATGATTAAAAAGATGCCTTAACATATTATATTATTTTATGATGCCTTAACATATTCCGTGATGGAATCCTCTATGAGGGGTCCAAAACCGTCACATACATCCACCGGGGGTTAATACGTTTTGGTTTATTTTGACGAAGAGCCTACTTAGTCGACTACGTTTCTTGCTCCCAGTGGAATAGAAATTTCGTCCTTTCGTATCACATTTCCCGACCCATACGTACTTGTAGCCGTTTCAAAAATTGATTGGTTTGTCCAACCAATTTGGTGTATAAACACTCGATTTGATTCGCCGCCGATGATACCGAGACTTCGAGTCAATATGTCTTCCTGCTGTCGGGCTAACTAAACAAAATCATCTTTATCAAGGCGGCGTACAAAGGTGGCTGACACACAGGTCTATCGACGCCTGTTAAAGCAGTTATCGATCATCGAACGATTGAGATCGAAGTTGTTCGCTCGACTGACATCGGCCACAATATCAATAACCGCCTCATTCGTATTGTCCGGAATTCCGGTTATTTCCACGGATTTATCAAGCGAATCCTGTTTGACATAATCTATTTTAGCTGCCAGGGTCTTTATGTGCTTCTCAAGCGCGGTGTTTTGGCCATCACCACTTCGTTTTGCTTGCGCAGTGCTATGTAATTGCGTCGATGTTTTCTTCATTGAGAATTGGGTAGCAAGTATCAGATGACCTTACAAATCCTTGATTTCCGCTGCATTCTCATCGATTTTTTAATAAATCTACTGATTATTTAGGCGTACCTACTTTCTTCCCAAAAGACAGTATCAATTCTGTCAAGTTCCCACCAGAAACGTTATCGTCATAAATACTGGCATGAATTACAATCGATTCGCTGTCACTATCTTTGTGTGGCAATGGTGCTGTGCTGTTCTTATGCGAACCAAAGTGTGATCTGACGTCGATTATAGTTTCCCCTTACCCATGTGCCACATTTCATCCTTAAGAAATTGTGTGCGAAACCTTCATCATTTTTGTAGCTCTTCGAAGACGTGGTACGTGAAATGTAACAAATTACAAAATTTGTAATTTAATGTAACAACGGTTGACACAGCGATAATTTTTTGGAGTGACTCCTACGATGAATTGATAGCTAGTGCCAGTTCAGATCTTCAAATAGTGCGTACTTGGTTGGATATGAACTCTTTCAGTCTCAATTTCCAGGAGTCGGACTAACTTACTTCATAGGGAGAGGGGTTATCTGAGGTTTTTAGGCGGGAGGCGTGTATTCATGTATTTAAGACGGTATGTGATCTCGAGAATACATTACAACTGCTCTCAACGCGAACGGCGTATAGATGGAATATTAGATTACCTAAAATTAACCTAGAGGTATATAGGAGAAACGCTTATGTTGTAGCATTGAGCTTTCTTTATGAAAATCATATAGACACTCGTCAATTTCGTAATGTTGTAGAGTTTAAGAACTATATAACACGAAAGTTGCGGGCAATGTAAGTCTTGTCTTGTTGACTATAATTCATTTTTTTATTTTTTATTACCTACTCGTTGTGAAGAAGAATTCTATCTAATTTTATTGTACTGGTAAAGAGGTGACATTTGCAACTTCACGGAGGGATACAAGTTCTGAGAACTTAGGCCTCCGTGGACACAAGTATACATTCTTTTTCTTTCTTCGTATATAATTATTGCCATGTTTTACTTAGTATTATTTGAGTCAAATAAAAATCTTGAAATCTTGAATTATTCGGGGCTGAAGTTCGCAGTACGAGGTGTCAATTTACCGTGAAAAATTGACCTTAAAATACAACTTGTTTGCTCAAAACAATTCGTCACAATGAGACCCATTCAGACCTTGTTCCTCTCAAAAATGGAACAAGTAACTTGGAACATTCACGTTAAACCAGAAGGAACAGCCGACTTCATTACACATGATTGGTCAACCTGTCCGTTGATTCGTCCATCAACGCAGCCGACCGATAACATCACACGGGAGGTTTCCCTATTACTCGTACCATCTCTCTCTATTAATGCAAAGACAACTCGCCCCTCGAGATAGTTACCCTCAATTAGCCGAGGATCTTATTGTATTTGCTTTGCCAAAGTCTATATCCTCTGCTGGAACTTGGGAGTGATCATTAGATTATAATCGCGGTCTCGAGCCGAGGGGTCGGGACCATTATATGTGGGCGATAGAGATGGAGGGAGTTAACTGCTGTTATAATAATTATACGAGCTCTACGCCAGGTGGTATGCGCTGTATTTTCACAACTCGCACACAGTGGTTTGGAATTTAGTGAGAGTAGGTGACAAATGACTTTACGTATCCCCTTAGTCAATATGGTAATTTGACAGTAAAATGTATTACTAGTACAACCGAATACCCACTCGAAATGATCAGAACAAAATTAATTGCAATGGATTCTGAAACATGATATTTATGTGACATCACTAACACTACAATTACCCCTATTAGAGGACTCTCTCCAGAGACCTATTGCACAATCTTTAAATAGCTAAGCACTACTAACTAATAATTTCTGTTGCAATATTATTATTAGTTGTTATACTATGAGCCCCCAGTTTTAGAACCAGACCCTTGCAAAAATTAGACTTCCAGTTTTTTAGTATATCTTGCAGAGAGTTGTAAGGAGCATTTGCCTGTTCAATATCAGGTTCAAAAACGGCTTGTGTCTGTCTTGAAACTGATCGAAAAGGTCAGTCTCAGTTTCAAAACCGGACTTTTTACAAGTTGAGCGTTCGTCCGCTTGGAGCGCCGCCGCGTCGGTACCCCTGTTACCCCTACGTTGTCTGCATAAGATCATTTTTACTTGTAATTTTTGTTAACCCAACTACATTTTGACTTTGGGGCAACATTTACTATCCTTGAAGTATTTCAATTATTTTTGAATATTTTTATAGAGAGTGTAACGCGAGTGGTGTCCGATGCCTCTTGTATGTTCCAGGTACATTTAATTCTCGACCAAAAGTGTCTCGTCAACTTTTTTTTTAAAATATACTAAAATCCTACTTTTGGTTTATTATCTTCGATTTTGAGTCACTTTTGGTCGGAAATTAAATCTAGAACACGTAGGAGAGTTACGGGAAACCATTCGCGTTACATCCTGTATTTTTGGTTTATTATCTTCGATAATGAACCATTGGAATCGCCCAAAGAAAAAAAATTTTAACCCCCCTCAAAATTTGTTGGTTTTTTTGGTTGTAAAAACTTTTTCGGGCAAACAATTTTGAAGAATTATCGTTCAAACTTCGGCGTCAATTTCTAAAAGGTTAGAAATGAGATGCATAAGAAAGTTGTAAAATATTACGTTTTCATTCGTTCAACTGGTTTTGTTGCTTCTTTTAACCCATTTGATCCAATCTGAAGGAAGGATCAGTACATTAAATTTTGTTGTTACGATAACGAGATTAGTTTTTCATGTCTGCTGTAAGATTTGGTATTCTGAAAGAGTCTGGTTTTGAAACTAGGGGCTTCATTATTAGTAATAACATAAGCATTTGGTTGTTTAAACGCCCCTAATATATTATAAATACCCAAAATATTAGTAAACACGAATTTTATTTTTATTGGTGAGGAAGAAGAAGAGAAGAAAAAGTTTATTGATCATTTCAAATTTACATAATGATACATACCTAAAGAGCAACTGAACACGCTCCACGGAGTCATACTCCACATTCCCCCACACCTGGGCAGTATAGCGTAAAACGGCTCTCACGACAGCATTGGAAATTTCCATTTTGGCTGACAATTGGAAAACTCTGGACAACTGTGAATTGGAAAACGCCTTTCCTCAAATGCAGTTCACGTGCCAGGTGTTTTGTAAAAGACAGCCTCAGGGTGGTTTTTATTGGTGAAGGTTCCTCCGTAAATTTGATCATTAGTGAGAAAGTTATAACTTTCTAACTAATGATCAAATTTATAACTAATGATCAAATTTATATATAAAGTTATATAAAGTTATAAATAACATTGTAAGTGTTTTAAAGTTATGAAATAATTCAGCTTGGCTTTATTTATAATTATCGTCCCTCATTTTGTCGATCGGGAAAACCAAAAGAGAAAAAACTCCTGTCCCTGCTGAGGAGGAAAGCGGAAACGTTCAAAAAACCTGTCTTCTTCTTAGTGGAATTCTTCAAAAACATACAGTCAAATCGTTTTTTTGCCAATCCCATCAAAATGCAAATTATTGCATTAAGTTCATCCAAACTTATCAAGTACAGAATGAAATTCGAAAATCTAGTATACTTAGTATGTAAACGCGGTGAATCGTTTTTTCATTTCCTCAAAAATCAGCTTTTTTTAACTAATAGTGTTTTTGCCGGAAACCCCTCTATTATTGTAAGAACAATATTTTAATCATTGGTGTATGAAAATGTCTTCAATCTTTCTCTCAGCAGTTGAACTCTAAACTGGGAGTTCTATCAATCACCGGCTGTTAGTTACAAACCTGCCCCTCACGAGGCACCTATTCCTTCAAAGGGGTCGTAAAGCTTTGCCTACAGACATCACTCGTGTGACGTATGAGTGCAACTTGGAGTGCCACCTCATGCCTCAGAGGCCCAGAAAAGCCTACAACAATATCCGTTTGTTATTCGAGTGCTTTGAGCGCTTTGATTTAGAAGCCACTCCACAGAGTTAGAGTTTGTCTCAATATTTAAGTGCGTGCGCTCGACTGCTTTTACATTTTACCCCCTCGACCTTCATCTCTCTCACACCGTCAGCTTTGCCTTTCGCCCGGCTTTTCCGTCTGCTCTTTGATACAGTTGTCAATTGATCCTCGGGAAGTTGAAGCACCACTTTGCCACCCCTCAGTTCCACTCATACTCTGATGCCTTCTTGTGCATCCATTTACCAAATATTTATTGCAGTAAATGTCGTAACAATTCAGGAGTGGATGTAAGAAAAAAAAACAATGAAACTAGTGACGGGAAAAGTACGGAGAACATCTGGTGTGTCGCTCTTGCATTCTTAAAAATCCACAGTCATGCAGCATGGCTGCAAGAACGAATTTTCAACGAAATCCCTGGTTTTATGTCAAATGTCTCCATTTAACTGGTTTTATAACAAATGTTGTCTCAATTTTTTGCTGAGTAAAACCTCAGCTGAACACGATGGTGAAGTTAAAACTGCGATACCTCATTCCGATATCAGATTTGATTATACGTAACATGTACGTACGTAGCAGCAAGGCCTGGATCCCGTGTTGCTTGATTTTAGGTGCGGTCCACTATCCTAACATAATTACCTAACTTGCATATTGTGAGAGTTTAAACACAATAATCAATAATCAGTATAGTAAGGCATAGGTAGCATAGGTAAAAGTAACGCATGGTAGGTAACAAGTGTGAGTGTCAGGTACAAAATGTATCAGAGTGTGTATAACAAATATGATTATGCTTGATTTCTCATCTGCTTTTGATCTGATAATGCATGATAGATTATTGTGCATCCTGGGATCAATTGGAATCGAAGGTAGTTCTCTTAATTGGTTGAGTCCTACTTGTCTGGACGGGAGCAGAGAGTCAAGGGTCCTGGGAGTGACTGCTCGACATGGAGGAGAGTGGAAGTAGGGTGCCCTCAGGGTTCCGTGCTGTCAGCACTCATGTTCATAATTTACACCAGAACTTTGTCGGGTATTTTCCTGCAGGGAACCCAGCATATCATGCATGTGGATGACTTGCAGCTCTACCGGTCATTCCCAGTGGAGGCGATCGGTGGAGCTGTGAGTCGCCTGAGTGAGGACCGTGGAAATCTTTAGAGGTGGTGCTCGAGACATGGTATGAAAATAAATGAAAATAAAAATAAGGGATGGTATCGGGGTACTCAAAGATCATGGCCAAAATCAATTTTTTTACAATACCTAAAATCATATGTGGCAAGACCCCTTTAGACTACGCAGACATGGTGAAGAACCTAGGAATCTTGATGCAGAACAACTTCTCGTGGAATAGTCAAGTCACGGCAATGTGTAAATCTGTTTTTAAAACCATATACCAACATCGGAAACTGGCAAGCGATTTCCCAATGCACGTACGAAAGCAGCAAGCACAACCACTTATCCTACCTATTTCTGACTATGCACCTGTGGCAACCTGTGACTTCGACTGTGAGGATATTGCTAGACTGCAAAAAGCGCAAAATGCACTGTTAAGATTCATGTTGAGGCTTAAATTACACGATCACGTTACCCAACACTACAAATCAAGGAAATAAAACGGCTACATATTGCAGTATTGGTTTTCAAATTCCTCTTAAATTCAAACCATCCTAAAACTTTTGTTATTAACGTGTTTAGGTTGTAGAATGCGAATATCGAGTTTGAAGGAAAACATCCGACCGTCGTATTTGTCTCAGTTAAAATTACCATAAAATGAAATTTAGTATACGAGTCTGGACCAGTCTTTCTGCTAGGCACAACCTACTGTTCGGGTCAGTGAGTATTTTTGATTATTGCTCCACGCTTGTTTAGCATTCAATGAATAAAACAAGTCTAATTTCACAAGTTATATGGCTCCGTGTCTCCATCCGAACTTAGTGAGACGTCAATCCTCCAGTGGACGCGTAGCTTCTTATATTTATGACTGCCGTGACTCGACGCAATCTATCAAAACGGGAGTTGAGTCGTTGTATAACTTTATTATTGCTTTCAGCTATTTGTTTCCCAGTAACAAAAGAGCACAATCATGGAGTCTATTAGTCATGCATGGAGGGCAGATAAATAAAGAAACTACGGCATGAATGCGTCAAACTTCGTTCGCACGTGAGCCCACCTGCACTTCAATGGTTCAATCAAACGTTTGGTGTTCAATCAAATTTACAAGTCGTCCGCTATTTTTGAAAATTAAGACGATGGCTATGGAAGAGATTAATTAGGTCCAATTCCTATCAAATACCTACCTCTGACAACAATTTAATATAATAAGTAAATAATAAAGTTTTTTGAGTTATTGAATAACATTCTAATGAACCACCTGTACCACAATTTCTAATTCTTTAGAATCTTCCCTTAGAACTTTAATCTTCGGTTAGTATCTTATTGGTGGTTTTCACATCCTCACAGAATTTTCTCCATGAGATAAGTTTTGCCTCCCTTATTTCCTTGTTATATTCGGTAAGCGTTGTCCTGTATTCATTCCAGTCCTGGTTATATTTTACTCTATTACAGAGTTTACGTGCACGCAACCTCAAGGTTTCCAAGTTATCGTTCCACCAGACAGTGTGAGATCGGTTTTTGTTCGGTAGTTGGCCTCAAATGCTTGCGAAATTGCTGCATCAACCTCCTGCGTCACATTATCCCGAACTTCTCTGTTATTGATCGATTTATATTCCGTATCTAGATTAGACCTCAGGCAGCTAGTGAAACCAGTCCAGTTGTTTTACTAGAATTATGAAATTCCCCTTCTTGAATTGAGGGAATGTCGATGTCAAATGTGATCAAAACACCAGGGTTTGTCTGTGTGATGGTTTGCTGAGTGTCCTTGGTTCCCGATGTTTTGTTTTAACCACGCAGTGTATAGCCAGGTCTGTAGGAATGCAGACCAAGATATCTCTCTGGTTGGGCATATTGCCTAACCTCCCCAGGACGAGTGGCGACTCAGCAAACCATTCATTTCATAATAGCAGACCGTGGTTGGTAGGTATGTGCTGGCTTTGGTTCGGTCCAATTTTTGACTTTGTCGATCGTAAGAGGGGAGCACAGAGTTAGGTCCAGTTCTTCCTTCCTAGTACGGATAACGAAGGTTGGTTCACTCCCTAAATTGGTTATTTCTAACCCTTCACCAGAGATAAATTTTAAAAGTGACTCATTTCTGTGGTTCATGTTGCTACTTCCCCCTTCTGGCCGTTGTCCACTGCTGCTGCCTCGAGGTGCTGCAACAAAATCGTCAGTGCAAAGCTTCGAGATTAGTGATCAGTGTTATTTTCAGCAGTCACAATGCTAAAATGACCTTAACTTTCACCTTCTCAAGGTGTAACGAGCTTTTTTATTATGTTTATAGAATAGAGGGCCATGTGTTGACTCTAGCAACGACCATTAGGGATTTGGATGTGACGTTCGACGTTTGCTCAACTTTCAGTGATAACATTGATGATACTTGATGCAGGTTTTCCTGTACAATGCGCTCGATCAATTCTAGACGGTGGCTCCTCGATATGGTCCCCTTTCCACTCAAATGTAATTGACCGAATCGCTAGGGACCACCGTAAATTCTTACGCTAAATCTCATTTAAAAAGGGTTTATATCTCAAGTACGGAGTTTGACATTGATCGGATGTTGGTGGCTTGTAGACTGACTTCTCTGGAGGGTCCCCGTCGTGCTGCGGATGGTATTTTTCTTTTTAAACTTATTTCTAATTTTATCGACTGCCCTCAGCTTCTTCATTTAATTTGTTTCCATGCCCCACTGCACTGTACTCGCAATAACCTTCCATTCTATGTACCTACAACAACCACTGATTACCTGTTAAAGAATCCTCTGCACAGAGCGCAGAGGATTTTGAATCGCTTGAGCAGTGATGCTAGTGTAAGAAGCACTTGTTGAAGTAATACCGAGTGTCAGAATTTGTTTTCTTTTTTTTATGAAGTAATTTTCATTCCACAGATTGTCGTTTATTTGTCTATTTTTTTGCAATTTCTGTTTTATGTTTGTCACATGATTTACATTAAAAATTTTATGTTATTGGGCATCATGTTTTATCGCAAATATTTATTTCTAGAACTTTGCCCCTTTTCCCTCCTCTTTGGTATTCCCTTTAGTATGGTAGGGCAAACAGTACCTTCAGTGTGGTTTACAACTCCGCCGGTGACTTTTATACGTCTCAAATCAGAGTTTTGACCCGACGCGTCACCACCAATCGTGTAAGTTTTTCAAGTGAGTGTCAACACACGTGTAGGTTTAAGTCAAGAAAAAGGGTAGATTCTTCCAGCACCATGAAGATATTCTGCGTGAACTAGAGCGAGAAAATCAGGAATCTCCGAAGAAGATCTACACCGAATTTCATGTTCAGTTGATTGGCTGTGGATCCGTCAAAGCAGCCAAAATTAGCCTAAATTAACTTGAATTTAGGTTTTTTGGTTCTAAAATATTCTTGGGTTGAGATAATGGGTTGAATCTTTCAATTGTCACTGGGTCATGTTATAAGGAAAGTCTGTGCAAAATTTCAAGTCGATTAGTCTTGTTACCCAGGCTGAAGACTCGTCATAGTGGACAATATTAGCCTACAACTTCTGATTTCTTGTTTGTAAACTTTTTTGGGTTGGGATAATGGGTTGAATCCTTTAAAAGGCTCTGTCTGCGTCTAAAACGAAGCTTTGTGCAAAATTTCAAGTTAAGGCTGTACCCTTGACCATCTAAATGAGGAGAAGAAAAAGAAGTAGGAGATATACAAGGTGAGGGCGAAAAACCAGGTGTTTGAAGTTATATAACTCGGATCCCTTTAGACCTACCGACTTGAAACTTTCAGGGCTTTCTATTATCCACCCCAAGAAGATCCACGCCAAATTTCAATTTGATCGGTCAAATAAATTCTAATTGGCCACCTCATCAAAGTGTCACGACTGCGTGATACATCCAGATTATTATCTACCTCTGCAGATAGAATCAACGCGGCCCATTGTTTGCGAGGTCGGTGGGTCAGTTCGTGAAGTTGAGTCAAACGGAGAAGTGAAACTCCGGTGGGTAGAAGTGGATCGACAGGGAAGTAATTCAATTCCTACGAAAGATCAGAAAGTCAGGAAAGGGAGTGGCAGGATGAGGAAGTTGTTATTGAGTTTGGCGGTATTTTCATTATGAACACATCAAACTAGGAGAGAATACTGTTGTGAGATGAGTACGTGACTCCTCGTGGGACAGGCGGTAGGTTGGTGGTGAGGAGGAGAATTAGCCGTGTTGTCAATTGACTCTGGAAGGTTAACTTGTTCGGCGAACAATTCTCCAACATTGTTAAATGATTTCCTGGTGGGAAGGTTCCCCAAACTATGGATTGAAGGATGAGCGAAACCCTCAAGTCGAAGTTGTATAACGAAAGCCCAGCTGACCTCTGACTGAACGTTAGTTTGATAATGAAGATACAACCACGACTAATCCTAATATCTACTATCTTCAACCCTGTCATTTCTTCCCACCCAAGTTTTGTAGCACCAATGACCTAATTCCCCAGAAATCTCCAAGCGCCTTGGAAGTAACCAAATTCAGATATTTATTCAAGAAAACAGTACGCAATACATATAACAAACATTTTTTGCACATAATGTACATTTTAAGTACATAATGATAGTTCTAAGGTGGAATTCTGAGCCTAAGGTCCTGTGACCCGTCCAGGCTCGTATCTTCCCCGCTTTTGATATTTTATGTCTTTACTTTGCTACATAAACTCGAAAATGTAACGCGGGACATGTAACGGAGGTTCTGATGATTTTCGCTTACAACCGATTCGTTGCTACGGAACTTTATCTTCGCCAGTTATCATCGTACAAAACTCGTTCACCACTCGTTGGATAGCTCTCGATTTTCCTAACCATATTACGTTAACCACTGCGGAGTGCGTGGCCGACAAGCTGCGGTATGAGCGTGATTGTTTGAATAAATGTTTACACTCAGGTACGATTTCTACAACAATGAAGTACGAGGTACGTGGTGTGGGTGTGGGAGGGGGCGCAAATACATAAGATGTCCCTCGTGGTTGCGTACTCGTACGAAAGCTGTACCCACTTTATGGTTGCTTTGAATCACGAATCCAATGGCTATGACTGGCATGTCTGAAGCCAAATCATCTAAGAAGAAGAATTCAAATGAACACCTCGATTCGATATGAAGTCTATTTTGTCTCCTTAATTCACCTCATCCACGGGCCTCTCATATAATATGATAATATGACGTCGCAACACAAGCGATCAACTACGTCAAAAGATATGACGTCAAACAGGTGCCGCCAAGAACACCTCACAGGATATGACGTACGTGGACCGCCAGGGGGTGGATGACGTCAGACAAGTGGCTGGTAAGAACACCTCACTGGATATTACATACGTAGACGGCAGGGGGTGGATGACGTCAAACAAGTGGCTGGGAAGAACACCTCACAAGAGATGACGTACGTGGAACGGCAGGGGTGGATGACGTCAGACAAGTGGCCGGCAAGAACACCTCACAGGATATGAAGTACGTGAACCGGCAGGGGGGGGGGGGGGTGTGGATGACGTCAGTCAAGTGGCCGGCAAGAACACCTCACAAGATATGACGTACGTGGACCGGCAGGGGTGGATGACGTCAGACAAGTGGCTGGCAAGAACACTTCACAGGATATGACGTACGTGGACCGGCAGGAATGGATGACGTCAGAGGGATCAAGGGGAGCCAAATATTTTTAGCCTCCATTTCTTCCTTACTAATATTAATAAGCATTATGTAAATACGGATCGTAATCTTGAATCTACTTGTACTCTCAACAGTTCCATTATATAAAATATCAAATTACCGTTAAGTATTTTTTAACAATTCCTATTTCCATCATAAAAAAATTGTTTCTTCATACAAAAGTGGCTTAACTCAACACTTCCTTCGTTAAATACATTTAAAAATAAATTGTGTCTTCCTTAAACATAACAGTTTTAAAATCTTTGTACAGATCACCCCTTCTGTCTAGATCACTAGGTCTAAATGTCTAGATCCTAAATGTTAGATTAATTATTATTATGAATTATTTAGTACAATAAATGCATGTAATACGCTTAATTTATTTAGTATAGGTAAAACATATAGGTACGCCAAGTACCTTGCACTACTCTAATCATCGTAGTTACCCAAAAAGTAACTACACTCTATCCTAAATTAAACCTGTCTATAATTTTACATTCACTATTTCCAAGTTCAAAATATTCAAGTACCAATTTTTAATTTCCCTGTTGGTGACTCAGTCTTAGTTAACAGCGGTAGGTAATGGTTCAAATCGGGATGGAACCAGCCACGGAATTTGTCGAGTGAAGAAATCATTCTGAGATTGTGGCATTTGGAAGACATAATCGGCATTTGCTCGCTACGGCTTAACCACCGATTGCTTGTTAAATAAATTCAGATGTTTATGTACATATAACACAGTTCTATGGATGTAAGTTATTCTGGGGGTGAGAACATCGAAGGTTTTGTACAGTTGGAGAACGCTTATGGGTATTACCTAGTTTCTATTCTTAAAACTGAATTCATTCCTATGTTTATTCTATTAAAGTTAGACGCTATGTGCATGAGACGATAATTTATTAATTTTTCTTAATTTTCTTGACCAATTCTGCTACATGATCCTTCCACTTGAGATGTTGATCTAAGTGCACTCCGAGATATATTATCGAATTCAGCCTTTCTATTTCCATGCAACTACATAAGTTTCTTACTGCATCACAGTTTGCCTTGTGCACTTTGATAGCGGACACTGTTGCATGAATGGAAATAACAAGAATGTTAGGCTTTGTCTGGAATGACGTCCCCACACGGATTTCATCTACCTGTATGCGTTTTATAAACATGTCAGAATTCAAGTTATTTGATTACAACTGGTCATTTCCAGTTAAATGTTTCCACAACAGTTCATTATAGGTATGTTCGGACTGGTTTCGAGAAATAACTGAAATGGAGGGGATGACTCCCGGAAATTCTCGGTTTTCGGACTGATCCGCTGAAACCACCAAATGTAACCTCTCCAATCTGAGTTATTCTCAGATCTGAGTTATTGGGAATTCAGTACATATTTCATTTAGGTAGGTTATCACGTCGATGACCGGTTACCTTTCATGTTCTTCTCTGAGCCCTGCCTTCGATTCTTTCCAAACAGTTCCAAAACTGGTCGGAAAATTTCTCAGAACTCGCCTCGCTGGAACGCGGTGCCAACTGATTGAGTTCTGGGATTCAACACGCTAAAATGCAGTTCCTCCTGTGCGCGGCCACTGCTCTGGAAATTTGTAAAAGTTCTGGAACTGTGAAGCTGTAGATCACTGTTCTGCACAGACCACCCGTCTGTCTAGATCACAGTTCTTTGTTGTTTTATATAATTTATTTATATGAATGATGAATTTTTTACTCCCCGATTAGATTACGTTTCAAGATGAAAAGTGTAATCAGAAAATCGAATTTTTAAAAAAAATCGTAAAAGCCGCTGTAGTGCTTCGGCAAGAGTTGCTGTTGTTACCAATAGTGTACTGTAAACAGTTAATGTGCCTGCTTAGGTTTAGGCTCACATTATTACATATTAATAGGTAAATACCTAATTTTGATGAGTAAAAAATAAATACTTCTTCATATTTGCATTAATAAAAAAATCACTGACTTTGAAGAAAAACATTTTCTTTCTCGGCATAGAAGTAGAGACTATGTATCCAGATCTAAACTCAGATCTAAATTGGTTGCTCGTGCGATCGGGCGATGGACACATGTGCGCGTAACCTTCCTCATTGCACACTGAGGTTCAACGATGATGCCTTAACTGATTAATCAGGTTTTCATTGTTCGATGCAGCATCAGCATTGCCCGTTCGCGCGATGCCTTAGAGGCACTAAAAAACGTCGGCACTCACGGACTTTAAGTATATTTGCCGGGTTATTCCCCTTCAAAGTCGCTACTCTCGTACCCGAAAATGGGTTCTTAATAGGCGTATACACGAGAGAGCACTCTTAGAAAGTTAGTTTAGGCCTTTTCCTAGAACGTCGCCCGAGCTCAGGGTTGTAGGATAAACTGAACCCTCCGGCTCGGTTTCTCAAACTAACCGGCTGTTTGCCGACAAAACACTAGTTTGATTATAAGAAACAACGAGGCAAGGAGACCCCTCGTCTTCTCTTCCTGGACAGCTTTCAGCTCTGGCGATCCTCTTGCTTACGAACTCCTGCTGGCCCTGTAGTGCGGTTAACTCTGCCACGAGCCTTTTCAGCGCCAAACTGCCCCCAAAATCGCTTCACGGACAAAAGGGACGGTAGCTGTATAATATAATTGCGGAGGCGAAGTGATCCCTTCCCCTCTTTACCTCCATTTCCTTTGGCAAAGTTAGGTATTATTGCGAAGTTTAGTTTAGTTTGGTGCCGCGCGGTAGAAGTGGGATTCTGGAAGCCTGTTAAAATGGTAGACAAACCATGAGAACCATTGTTGCTCTTGCATCAGATAACTCATTGTGCCAAGACCTTCCAATTCGGTTGAAGAGAGTTTCCCGTAAACGGGCTTCTTCCTGCAATATATTGATTGATTGTTCCGGTTGTTCCTGTTTTTGAGGTGGCAAATTGATGGTAAGTAAATCCTTCAATGTTAGACACAAACAATTAAACTTCGAAATATATATCAAAACTGTCAGTTCTACAGCATGAAATAAAAGAGCGAATTTTTGAAGTTACTGCTTGAATTAATTTTCAATTTATTACCGTTTTCAACCATAAAAAACCAAATTGAACAAATGCTGTGTAACTTATTTCTCAACCTAAACACTAAAATGTGATAATCGAAAAGTAATGCTGCTTGGGCACATTTCTGGCCTTAGTTTTCAACTAAATCGAACCGAATTGTTGCAAATTAATTTTCCTAGTTGTGATGAAACTCATGCAGATCGACCCACGTTTAATACCGCCAATAGTCCTACTCATCTTCACCATTCAACAATGCAACGGTCTGACAGATTTCTGCAAAATCCAACAAACCGTTGTAGAGAATTTTTGAGCGTGTTTTGATCATTGCTCAATGCTTTGTGAGGTCTTCATTCAAAATTTTATATTATCATCTTGTTAAAATTAATAGTTACCTAGGTACTTACTTTGCGCTAAATTATTGGTGCATAACTTCGTGTGTATAACAGGCGAGACCCAAAGCGAAGGTCAAGAATTTCTCTCTCACTGAGTGAAACATCAGATTCTGATAATGATGTAGTGATGTGTTCTAATGTGGGTTATTTCCAAAGTCGGATAATAGATATATATTTAAAAAAAGTACCCGTTAAAATGACAAATTGTACTCTTTATTATCCTACGTTTACACACAGTTGGTGACCTTCATCAATACTGGTACGACATAATTGATAATTTATTGAAGATGAATAGACAACTGAAATTCACATAAATTATTAAATGCTTCTGCATGACGAGAAACATGATCCATACTCGAGAAATTTTGGTATCAAAGCAGTATCTCGAATATTGCACAAGCACAGCCATTTCGGTGACTTGCATTCAGTCTTCTACTTGACCGTAATCCTTTGGCTGCGATTTCTTCGATTAAATTCATAACAGTTCGTTTCTAGAATATCAATAGCACCGATGGAATTACAGCCAACAAATCCTAGTACCTGTCAAATGAACGATAGTTATAACTAGTTAGCTATAAAGTTGTAACTGTCGTTCGTATCACGTTACTTATTACATTCATTTCATCTCCAGTTCCCTGGATATTTGAGCTAGAGATTTGCCTTTTGTCTCGGGCAGCATGAACCAAGTGAAAATTATACCACAGACATTGATCACTGCAGGGACGGCAAAAGTCGAATACAGACCAAAGTACTTATCCAAGTAAGGGAATGACTGAAGGACGATGGCGATGCACATCACCATGGAGAAAGTATTAATAGATAATACTGTTGGCTTTATACTTGATGAGCAAACTTCATTCGTGATGACGCCAGCTAAGGAGGAGACTCCCAGGGCGAAGGAGAATACGAAAATTCCAATTGAGGTAATTGGAATCCAATTTAACTGTGTTACTTCCACGCCAATATTTTTCATGTAGAGGAAAATTGAAATTGCCGACATACTAATAGTACCTGCGATGAAGGATATGTACATCAGCGGTTTTCTTCCAAGCTTGTCAACTACGGCCAAATTAATCATGGAAGCGACCAAAATTAAGAAGGCTGTAACTATAGAAGAGTCTTCAGGAGTCAATGGACTTCCAGCTTCAGTGAAAATTATTCCGGCATAACCTAAAATCAAGTTAATGCCTGTAGTCATTTGAAATGCGGAAGCTATGACACTTATTGCCAAAGCTCTTCGGGCACCTCTAGACTTGAATGCTTGCATGACGCCTTGAGCGGTCACCGAGACTGTTGAACTGAATTCTTTTGAGGGGCTTGTCGGTTTCATGGATTCCAGCTCGTGGTCTGCAGCACTCTCGTCCCTTACTCCAAGCCAAAGTAGAGATTTTTTTGCTTCCTCTTTTCTCCCTTTGCCCATCAGGAAATAAGGAGATTCCGGCACCCAAATCATCAATATTGTAAATAGACTTGGGACGGCGATCATGATAGCGTTGAAAGCTTTGTAGCTCAATGTTTTACCTGCTATGTAAGATACCAGAACTCCGATATTTATCTGCACGGAACACAACGAAATCATCATACCTCGGATCGATCCGTCGACGATTTCCGATATGTACATCCCTGACATGAATATCCCGTTGCTCCTCAGTCCACTCAGCAGCCGCCCGATGTAAAGTGAGGTTTTCGAGGTAGCGAACATCAGGACTAGGCCGCTGAGGATATTAGGAATCCCCAACATGAAAAGACACGGTTTTCTACCGTACTTGTCCGACACATAGCCGAGAGCGAAGGCGTACAAGACCATTGGATAGAAAGCTATGGAGCCCAGTATTGATATGTCTTCTTTTGTCAAAACCTCGACTGGGCTGTCCTCCGTCATGAGTTTCAAGGCGATCGGAGAGAGCCATCCTACGATCATCCCAGCATTCATCGGAGCCAGCGAAACTAGGAACATCATTACAGAAACATAGCAGTCACAGCTTATAATATTCTATTAACTTACGAGCTCATGTATCATAATATATTGGAACAGTTTTGCACCGTAGGCACGAAAACAATCTCAGAACAAGACATACCTAATATATATTAGGTATATATTCAAACTATACCGCTTCAGTTGAAATTCGCGAAATATGAAGTTTGGGATTTGAAGCCAATAGCGCTAGTTTTGAACTATTCAAAACGTCATAATATATTATAATATAATATAATATTATTATAATACTCGTAATATTATTATAGGTGACTCTGACATTTCAATAGAACAGTAGGTACAAATGAACATGGTAAATTAGGTATTAGTTTGAAGAACTTTAAACGGTTTATGATTGTTTAGGTAAATGTTGTTTAGGACCATTCAGAGCTTCGTACGACTAGCTTGTCGTTTACAGTGAGGGTTTGATGGTAGACCGGAGCAAAAATCGTCATCATGAGCTAGAGTCAAACTTCTGGAAAATTTTGACACTCAACTGCAGGTTAACGCGATACACGGTTTTTTTAAAATGCTGAGTGTGTAGGTACTTTTCATATTGTGTAGGTAATTTTGAATATTTGTTGGTAGGTATTTGTAGATATAAATTATTTCCGAATTTGGTACAAGTAAAAAACCCTGAAATATACAAACACGAATGAAATACCTATTACAATAGTCATAATAATTATAATTTATTATATAGAACTAATAATTATATAGAACTATGAACTATAGTTTAACGGAATGAAAGATTTTTATGCTGGCACAGACATAGATCCGAAAATTGAAGAAATCATCACTGATCTAGATGAATCCCCCATCCCCTCAAATCACAGAATTTTCACAGGAAACATTTACAGCATTTTCTAAACTGAAAATGTGCAGTTAAGTACATTCAAATAACGTAAATGATAATAAATCAATAATATGGATTCTGGTAGGTACCTAGATGAAAACAGTGTGAAAATGTTGAAAGTTCACGTTCAAGAGATTCCCGTATCATTATGCTTCCAAGGCTGGTAATTTAGTTCATTGTTTCTGAACCACTTGAGAACTGCTTGCATTTAACCACGAGAGCTTGTAAGGTAGGAAATTATTGTGGTCGAACGGTCGACAACTCGTACTATAATCGAAAACTCGTCATACTAATTAAAACGGTTCAGGGAGGAACCGTAAACAGTGAAATTATTACTCTTCAAGCCGTTCTAGGAATTTACGTACTTGGGATTCTTAAAACCTTAAAGATAGAATTTTGAGGAATGAATAACTTTTTCGGTACATACCAACAAAATAACATAATATAATAATCATAGGAACTATTAGAAGAGAATGGTAAAACTCACCCATACAGCAACAACCAATCTGTCGGAGCAATCCAGCCCTTGAAACTCGAACTTTGTTTGTAACATCACCTACGTCTTCCATCATCATGTGCATTCAAATAAATTCAAATCATTCATCCACGAGGACGGTTGATCGAGTGAATATTCGATAATATTCGATAATGCACTTGACGTATTGATGGCTCTGTAACATGAAAATAGTTTTATACGGCCGAGTATTATCAGTCCTATCGTAATCTTATTTTCTTTGAAGTGCTCGAACTAGAGCCCGGGAGTGACATGGGCCAGAGTGGGCGACCATTCGCGATGGAAATCTTTGGAAATTGTTTTTAATGAAATTACTTGAACCTTTTCTCAAATCCTAGTCTATCAAATTTCTCAGTAAAATTGAGCGCAAAAACCCCGTATTTTTTACTCTAGTGTCGAGATGGGGCGATATATATAACATCCAGAGTTGCTTAATATCGTGTAGAAAGCTCGATGGCTAAGTGAGATTGATGCCGTTTGGCGGGGAGAATTCGGGGTGTAATTGATTACGTTTCATTGACGGTCTTATATTGAATGAAACTGGGTCGGCTCAGCATCAGTCCTTTGCTTGTCTTGTAATCTATGGACTCTTGCTCATTTCAGATCCCGGACGAACCATATCTCACCGCCGCGCGACGCCCCTTTCCAATCCCCAATCCCAATATCAGCCATCAACGCCCTCACCCTGGAGCATCCACTGCCTCCTGGATCTATAATTATTATCGACGTTATACTCTCACTCGTTATACCGGGAGGTATGCTTCCCCGGAAGTGAGAAATTCTCGAGAAACTAGACGTAGACTCTTCATTTGAACGTAATTGTTGGATTAGTTTGAGTATATTTTGTGTCATAGAGGAAAGATACCGTATTTCAGTCAATAGGTACCCCATTCAATCAACATCATGCGCGAAGCCACCTATAAATTACCGCTGTTCAATTTATAATATATTATGACTATTGAAACTGTGATTCATAGTTCAATTGTCTATGGTACTTGTCAATTTAGCTTTAATTCAGAAGTTATTTTTGAGTAAAATTCAGAGCAAGTGACCTGCGATACCTGAAAGTATCTGACTGCAGTAATCGAAAGCAATAGCTACGGGACACAGCACAAGTATCGAAAGAAATGATTCGATGCAACTTATTGACTGCCGACTTGGTGCTGAGATTCGTTCATATTAAGGTGCATATAATATATTACGTTCACACAGTAGGTAAGAACAAGAAAAAGCTGTCACCACAAGTCATCAATGGTTTTGCAATGTATAACATTCATGTTTGATCAAATGGATTTATTAGGGGATACCAACTATGTGGACATGAAAGGAATGATGAAACAAACATACAAAAAAGGTACCTACTTGATGTCCAAACATTACTTCCTCCCTCCTCGAATAGACAACAGTTCATTTCTAATAACGCTATTGAATATAACGTTTATTAAAATAGATTTAATTCCGATACTACTAAACGTATCATGCGATTCCCGGTAAGTACAGCTATAGACCCCAAATTAAATGTTAAAAACACCCCTAGGTGGATTTTCAACTATTCACAAAAGTTGATCTTTTCAACCTCCTACCGATGCTATTTTTTTAAACAGGAGGTTTTTTCAGTAGCGCTTGATTAGGTAATGAGTACCCAGATCCGAACTGTACCTTTTTCTGTACAAAAAAGGTATTTACCTACAATTAGGTATTTACCTACTAACATTTAAATGTGAAACAAAAAAGAAAATTTTGAAAGATTTTTAAAATATTATTTTTTGTTAGCCTCATTTGTATTCATCCTTTGGGAACAAACCCTTTTTCAGATTTAAAAAATGTTGAACGATTGCGGAGAAAAACGAGATATGAAATTGGGCGATTGCACTGCCATCTCTTATCGTAGAATCTCACTAC
Organism: Stenodema calcarata; assembly: GCA_963920205.1. Classification (NCBI taxonomy): domain Eukaryota; kingdom Metazoa; phylum Arthropoda; class Insecta; order Hemiptera; family Miridae; genus Stenodema; species Stenodema calcarata. The sequence continues at coordinate 27,891,231 of OY986051.1, read as the reverse complement.
TCGATAGAACTTTGCAGAATTAGAACTGTACAAAAAATATGAACTTCAAGTTGATAGCCCCTTAATTATATTGTTGTGGACTCATATGGGTAGAGCGATAGACACGGTGTTGACGCGTGAAAAGTTGGTTGTCCTTTAACTTAACAACCCCCCGCACCTGCATCATTACAAGATGACCATGTCGACTATTACTAGGTGTTTAACTTGTTTCCTACACTTGATATAAGTTAGAAGGCATACTAGTATTAGTATAGAGTTGAGACGAATGAAGACTGCTGTTTTGGGGCCCTTGTGATACCGTCTCACCCGGTAGGCGCCTTGTCAAGTGTTCTTATAGCCGCAAGGCCTCTTCGATTACGATATGTTGATCAAACGTGAGTTGATAACGTATCCACCACAATGAACGCTGTAGAGTTTACAGCGGCTCATTACTGATCAAACGGGAACTCACGAGTATACTTGATGTGATGAAATTATAACTACTTGTTCATATGTTAGCAGCAATAATTTGTTTCTATGTTAACCGTTCGAATTTCTAATTCGAAAATCTTGTATCATTCCCTAATTGGAGTTTATGCTGAATAAAGCCTAATCTTAGGTTTTCTATGTACGCCTCATACTATCTCATTCAACACCTGAACTGTTTGAATTATTTACGATAGGATCGGTGATAGTTCTCAACCTCACATCGTCTTGCAAATCACGTTTCTCATGGTATCAACTATGATACTTCTCAGCATTTTATTTTGATATGCTTCGATTATTCTACAACAAAGTTAAGTTCTGTTCGGAAGATAATAAACAATTTTCCAAGAATTCGCAGAGTTTCAATTTCAATTGTAGGACCAGTTCGTTATTCCAGTCTCGGACGAAGAAGGAAGGTTTAGGAACCCGCAGAACTGGCATTCGGTCTCTCGCTCTTCCTCTCCCCCAATTTTTTACACGATTGTGGATTATGTTATTATTAGAAATTATATATTATTATTCAAATTTACCACAAATCGACAGCTCCTCTGCAAAAGCCTGTATGTTCAAAAACAAAAAATGTTCAGGAAACAATAAAACCTGTTTTCCAACAGTAACTGTAATCAATCTACAGGTAACTCAAACATCCATTGAGGAGAAATGAAGTGCTGTAGTACAAATATTCCCTATTAGCGTGTGCACTAGGCCCACATTTACCAGTGAAGCTCAAAGCCGTATTTTGGTTAAAATTTGTTCTTACGGGCTTTTGCAGCGGGGCTTTCGAAATGATGAAATCAATCATATTATGTGGTTGGTATCAGTGATCATGATACATGAAAGAATGTGATTTGAGCAGTTGCGTTCAGAAATCGCTCAATGTATGAAAATCGCGGCTTGTGAACAATGTCATGTAAACATTGAAAGTGCATATTGGAGACTTGGTGCTTACTGGAATCGCCCATGAAAATTGGGCACAGATGTTGCAACTCTTATTCAGAAAATAAAGTATCGTGATACGTATGTAAATCGCTGTTTTGATTGCGTTCCAGGTGAGTGGAGCACTCCATGTTCAGAGAGTTCAGCCGACTCGGCCCATTTGGTAAGTGCGTAGTCGTGTACGTTGTCAACACGTTCTCAGTTTCGAGCATACGTTACCAGATGGAGGACATGGCATTAAAAATGCAGTATCCTTGTTGAGGCTGTGAGAGGTCTCTCTGGCTCTGTATAATTCATATAATTCCATATAATTATTATATGGAATGGAAACCATTCCCTGATTTGAGTACTGACTCTGCCTAGACGGCACATCAAAATCACGGTTGATGAGTATCGACTTCCAGTGGGATGGTGAAGTTACAGCGCGAACGTTTACAATGCAAACCCTCGAACAACCTGTAAAAGTTCCATTCTACCGAAAAAAATGTCCAGGTGCAAAATTTATACCTTTACTTTATCTTTATATCATTTATTTAAAATGTCTCTTTTACAGTAGCAGATGTATGGTCCTCCTCAAAGCGTTCGGGTTTCTATCAGTCCTTCATTATTAACGTGAAAGCGGAAAAGTAAACATTTTGGCGAATAAATTGTGATGATAAGCAGTTTACCTAGAAGTAGTCTCGAGTAGCAACTTACCTAAACATAGTTTACCTTTATTCGGCATAATACATCAAAGTAAAATAATTTATAAAAGTACTCAGTAAAAGAACATGTGATCACCACGTGAGATTAGAGTTGATAATTATTAACACAATAGAATCCCACAGCATATTCATGCTACGACACGGCAAAACGCAGATTTAACATAGCTGATGGTGACACTAGTGTAATTTTTCAAGTGTTTCCCGTGGTTTAACAGTTCAGAGAGAGAGAGAGAAAGCGTTGATTACAAAAATTTTATCATTTTCATGGAATTTTCCATAAATAAATACCTACGCTTATACTGCTAATCCTTTGATTGTCGCAGGGAGTTTGTTCGGCCTTCAATCTCTTAACTACTCTCCTTTTTTGTTATTTCAAAAAGCATGCAATCCTTCTATTCATATCATATCAACACTAACTCAATATCATCAACACTAATTATGATCACTAAATAAATTCTTTTTTTGGACAGAACATACTTAATTATTCGACTAATATGGGTATTTGACATAATATGACATAAATATTATTTAACCCTAGGCATAGGTAAACATTATTCAACATATCACATCAATACTTATTTAATAGACACAATACACAATACAATATTACTTAACAATTGAATTCAACACTATAAATTATAAAAATTTTCAGTCTACTTTTCCCATTGTAGTTTAGGCAGAAGATGCATTATCCACCTCACCTACTAGGCACGATTCGTACGAAAACGTTAGTACTATGGACTGGTGGTCCAAGTACACCTCCGGCACCACCTCGAAACCATCCACACATCGCAACAACTCCCCTGAAACCACTGCCAAATCTATCACCGATGCCCTTTTGTTCAACAGTTCATTCATAGTAGCTCGTTTGAGTTTTGAATAAAGTACCCATAACTCTATTATTTTTGCTTTATTGTTCATCGAAATAGTATGATAGTGTTCAGACATCATGACCAATTTAGTACATCTGGTGGCAACAGCTAATCGCTTTTGTTGGTCTCTACCAACTTCAGGGGGAACTAAGGACTTTATCATAGCTGATGATGAAAATCTAGCTGAGTGACCATAGGAACTCGAAATTCGTCGTCACAAGGAATTTGAAGGAAAAGAAAATGGTTTTCAATCAAACATTTCCGAAGAGATTTCATACCAAAATCCATTCCAAACCTTCCTGAATTCACTGCCGTAAGACACCAACAATCGTAATTTGATGACCCTTAGAGTGAGTGGCTCGATGACACTAGAGTGAGTAAAACCCTTACTGTCTCGTCACATATGTACTTACTAATGCGTTCTTATAGCCATGCTACAAGACAGTTTTTCAATAATTATTATTTGTGTTCAAAACTAAATGCTTTCAATCCATCGTACTTATTCAATTTCTTCAAATTACGTATAGTTTTCATACGATCAATATTTTCATGAGGTACATGACATTTATTATGCGTGTAGGTACTTATGATCACACTATATTCAATTTATACCGTAACTCACTAGGTTGAAAAGTGGATAAAATAAAATGAGTTGTTCTCCCTTGAATTGGAACCTAAAAACCGCATCAATGTCGAGTTCTGTTAACTTCCGTGTCGGTTCACACTCTTCTCAGAGTTGAGTTATTTTTCTTCAAAAATAGGTACCTACCGAGAAACATGAAAGACTTGTTGAAACACAATAACATGCAATGAATCGATTCAAGGACTCGATTTTGAGATTTTCAACAATTTTAAAACCGATATTTTCAGGGCATAACATGAAGTGTGTGACCAAAAAAATGTAACAAGGGAAGTTATGTCGCGGCTTGAGCCTGATACGGATGACAGTATGGACATGTGTATTGAATACTGAACTCTCGACTATGTTAGTACTTCTGCAGTCGGTTCATAAGAAAAGAGAGCTTGCCCGGGGATCTTCCTAATACTCGTAATATTCCTCATTGTCTAATCTTTCTGTGTGGTCCTTCAATCTCCACATATTCCACCGCAGAGGTCAATCTTATAATTTTACAACTCAATGCTCATGGCTAGGGATATTCTGTAGTTTATGCAGTTGAACGCACCTTGTCAATTACCGCATTTTCGGTTCTTCCAACACACATCTCTTCAACACTTCGTATGAAGGTTTGTGATGATGCGTGAGGTCGGTGGACAAGGGCCATGAAAGGTCCTTCTTCGGGCCCTCATGACAACTTTACCAGCAACAATTCCCGAACAACAACCATTACAATGAACCTACCACCCTGAACATCCAATTACTCAACTCCCTCGAAGGTTTGTCTACAACTTGCGGTAGATCGTGCCCTGTAAAGAGAAACTGTTGTTTGACCTCGGACGGGAACAAACCGCTGTCTCGATTACGTACTTTAACTTGGGAAAGGTTCCGGAGTCGTTTAGTGGTCGGTTAGACTTCACCATCAGAGACTCCACCATCAAGGACTCCCCCTGCACTGTCCGATGTCTAAGGTGTAGTTTCACTGACTATTCGTCTCGCCTGTAAACTACTGAATTGTTCAAATTTTTCCTCCGTTTATGATTTATTCAGAGCCGTTGGCACCTCTAGAACTACCTATTGAGATGCGGAGAATATTCTAGCGTTCGGTCATCAAGTCCTTTCGAAAGCTGATAAATCATTCCAAAGTCATCTTGTGGGGTCTTCTACTGGGATGCTCTGGAAACATCGGAAAATGATCCAACGGGCGGACATTATAACCAAAATAGAATTTGATATCATGTTCTACAATAAATGGAGGAGTTGCTGGAGTATGTCGTATACTTACTTGGTTTATAAGGGAAACGGGAAAATCGCTGCCAGTTCTTACATAACTTTTCACTATTACGACCTAATTCACGAAATAATGGGAGTAGTGAAGTTAAATAATGGTGTTAGCTCAGGTTGCGATACAATGGCCAAGTCCAGCTCAGTTATAGACCCTTCATTTATGCAACAAAGATCCATGCCGGTCTGACGACAATTTATTTATAAATTATAAATTGAATTACTTATATTTTATTCGTATTGATTCGAACGGCCAACAAATACGTAGTGCGATATTAATAAGTTGATCCGGTTGATGCAAATAAGGGACACCAAAGGGTGATCTGTACTTACAGAATGTGATGGAACGTTGAGGGCAAATTTGCTACGACCAGGAAAACAAAATCCTCTACTCTTCTCACAATTTGTGGATTCACGTCCAAGCTCCGTAGAATCAAATTATAGTATATAATTTATTATAATGTTTATATTATTATAATGTATATTATATTATAATGTTTTTTACATCGGCATGAGATTGCTCCATACATCCATTAAAGACATTTACATCTTATCAACTAAACATCATACTCAATTGAATTCAAGAAACTGTATACTTTTGCGTCGGTATCCAGATCGATTGTTATTTTTGTGTAATCAAATGGGCAGGGTAATAGCACCCGAAGTTCAGCATGTCTCTCGTTAACTTCCACATATTTTGCACATCATTAACACATGTCCTAAGTTGTAGACTTCGTCTGTTCCTGTCCAGTCTTATGGATATTACTTTGCAAATGCCATGACCCTTCCGCAGCCTTGTTAGTCCCGTAGAATCTCAGATCTCCATGTTAATACTCGTAAGTGGGATCGTAGATCTATAATTTCATCCTCCTGGATAATGATCGTGGTACTCCTGCGATCTTTTCGCAGTTTTTGAAGCGGGCATACATATTCTCAGGGTTCTCCGGTACGCTCCTAGAATCCAAAACAATCAGTACAGTTGTGGGTGGTACCTCCATCTTTTCTACGTACTCTAAGGTTATCAATGGCAATTAGCTCGGTTGTGAATGCGGATGTCATATTCCGCATACAAGTCATACAACTTGCGAGACATCTGTGTATAATATACAAAGTTATATTAAAACTTTGCTATGTAGACCTTGGAGATCATACAACTCCTACAGGACATCGTTTGATTCATGGTGACCTGTTGATCCTGTCTACGCTTCATTAGTGCATATTAATCTATCTGATAAAAGGGAAATAGGAAAAGTATATATAGGAAATTACTATCGAATATAAACTAAAATAGACTCTTCTCATCCAAATTTGTTCCGAAATTTGGGGTCACAAGGCATCTCGGTTGATGATTTGGCTCTACGAACTGTATGGTTTTACATTTTTGATTTGATATTTTCTTCATTAGTCATGATGAGAAGGGGCCACGTAGAATGTGGTTGGAAGGCAAGCGTGAAAGGTGTGGGAAGAGTGGATAAGGGAACAAGAAGGAGAAAGTAAGGGGAAGGACTAGCCGGGGGATTTAAGATTTTATCAACACATCTTCAGGTAGTGATGGATAGAGCCCTGCTCTGGTTCCTGCTTATCTCAGCACTTTTGCTGCCCTCCTTCCCCCGCTACCTGTGCCTTCCCAAGGTTCTTCTATCACTTCACTCCCATCCAGTTGCCGTCCTAGCCCCTATTCAGAGGGCCCTAAAGGATACCGATAACTACTTAGATAGTGTCCCGTTTCTCTTTTCAAATTGAGATAGGTATCCATTCATGTTCTTTCTTGCCACTTGCGTTGCTTCCTTTCTGATTCAAATCGAACAGGAAGATGTCGTATAAACTTCTCGTCATTCAATGGTTCAAACGATTACATTAGTTTGCGTATTGGATGGATTCGCTAGCAAGGTATAGATTATCCTTCTTATGAAAATTTGCCAACCCCTTATGTGAATTGATGACCTGTTGTGCAGCTCAGCTCGAGCTCGGTTTTCGGTTCGCATTCAATAATATTTTCGAGTGTGAATGTATCTACGACTTGATTGATTTGATCGAGTCAATTTTCATTTTCCAAACCATGTTATGATTTCGCCTCTCTCTCAATAATTCATTTTCCAATGTGACAGTGAGTCACAAATAATCCCTGTATAGGGTAGGATTTTCAGCAAAACCTAAACCGTGTTTGCAGCAGGATCACTATTATAATAGACAATGGGTTTCAGTTGCACTACCGAACTATTCGCGCAGCACAGTCCAGTGGTTTGTTACGCTTGAGCCGCCGGTGTTCCCCATCGTTGTTTTCTTTATAAATTTGAATCAATTTTCCTGGTTTCCATTCCCCCCCTCACCCTCTGAGCCATGTGCCAACCAAATGATTTAAAAGAAGTGTAGCTTATTATCCATTTTAGAATATCAGTTGTTATATTGAGCGATATTGCTAATATTCTCAGATCCGTCGTATACAGAAGAAACCTCCAAGAACACAGCTAGAAGGTATTGCTACATTGCGCTTGGATCAAGTCCCGTACTAAAATTTCTAGGTTGTCCTGAGTGAACAAACCTCTGCAAAAGGCAGTACCATTTGTTTTGTTTTTTTAATACGAGTTGGTTTGACGTGTTTTGTCATTGATCTCTTAGCCAAATCAACGGTATATACTATCCGGTTTATATTATTAAATATATATTATTATTAGATCAATGGTATTGTGGTTGTTTTTCTGTGCAAATCAAAACTTTCTTGTAAATGGACCGTCGTTTCCGGGCAGGATCAAGTCGTAAGGAGGCTGCATAGCAAATTACAGCTTCATAGCGTGTATAACATAGAAATGAGCTTTAGGAGCTACTCAGCCGATCCTAGCCCTGTGCTGTCTAACGTGTAAGTCGTAAGGAAGCTACATTCCAAATTACAGCTTCATAGTGTGATTACAATATAAATTCGCATAGAAATAGATTAGCGCAATAGACGATTTCAGCCAGTTGGTGAAAGCTAAAACATGTTCCATGTTACAAAGATTTCAATCGATTGTGTAGGATCGTATGCTACATCATGTCATGATGTAGTAACATGCATAATTTTGTGGAAGCAATTCAAGTTTGAATTGATTTCCTCGATGTCAACGTTAGGGTATTGCTAACTACACTAACTCTCGTCACCAATTGTCGCGGTATAAAGGCTTTCCAGTTGTGTTGTTTTAGAGTGTTTGTGATGAAAAGTCGTTCTAAGCTGAGAACTAAGCTCACTCTTTGTCGCCCGAGTTTAAAGACGTCCTTTACGGCGTTTCTCAACAAACTCTTTTCAGATCGTTGATTGGATCATCACTTGTTTCTTCAATGATTATTACGTAAGACTTTGAAAGGTCGAAGGTAATCCAGTTCAGCGTGGTGATTAGTTTTGTCGGGCTGAGGCGCAGTTGCTCGTTCATCCTTGATAACATCTTTAAATTTGGCCGGAGGTTCCGGGAAGTCCGCTGGTTTAGGAGGTAGATGGCCTCCATATCTATCGGTCATGATCCAGGACAACTACCACACTAAATATAGATATAACTCTCTCTAGATCTGTACCGAACAAAGGTTCGAGAGCGACTGCTCCTACTATTTTATACACATACTCATCAATCTGGCAGTGTCCCATGAGATGCCAGGCTTAGTCAGCACTGGGAAGCGACAATCAGTAGGTCTATCTTTACTACTCACATACTCAATCTTTCCACTCCATCTTCAATGCTAATACTTTATTCCACAAGAGAATAAACTTCATTCCCTGTTATCCCGAGAATTTGAAAGGTGTAATTCCGAGTAGGAGTCTTGCAATATGCATTAACTTTGTCTTATACCCCCATTTACCTGGAGGGCATTCACAAATTTCCTTTGAAATGTATTATTTTTTTATTTTATTCATCAGTGTTTAGCTCTGCTTCACAGCTCTGATGTCCGCTGCTACCTTACAATAGTTCCTAGTTCATCACCAGAGGTGCCTCTGACGCCCCGGTGTAGATCCACCCTTTTAGTCCACCTTTATTCCCCGCTAAGAGCGACACCGTCACTCACTCCTCAGATCATTAAATATCAGTTCTAATACTCCCGGTCATAATTTCCCCCTAGTTCTATAAATAAGTAAGTTCAACATTGAATAGATCGTGGGATTCAGACCAGTATGTGTTCAATTATTAATACTTGTTGAGTGCTAATGATCTGGCGATCAGGCTGGCAGCACTGTTCCCCCCTGCTTCGTCATCTACTGAATTGCCAATATTCATGCTGTACGCCGTTTTGCCATGTTGCTTTCAGTCCTGCTTCTAACCTCGTCCAATGTAATTGCTCTCGCCACGTTCTGTATTGTATCAAAAGTTATCAGAGTTCATCAGATCTAATCATTAATAAAAGTTATATCGTTCATATCCAGTTCTGTGAGTGCTCATTTCAACCCGCGGTTAAACAATCAGTAACCATCTATTGTTATATTCGTCAAGATATTTGAAAAACATGGTATAATATGGTTAACATGGTATAATATGGTTAACATGGTTATGTTTGAGTTAATGATGTACTCTGGTCGGAGCTCGGGTACTTACCTAATCAACCACTAGGTATAATCAAGGTATCAAACACCTCTCTACATTCTTGACGATCCCACAATCAGGAGAACCTACTAATCAACTCTACTTACCCTCGTATAAACGCTTTGCTCGAAGGCCCTGGAACAAGATCGATCACACCGGAGTTAATTACCAGTACTCACCCCGCGTACCTCAGGCGTTCCGTTGCAGCGTCCCTCGACGTCTCGCTTTCAGATCGCGTTCCCTTTACATATACGATACCGTCAAAGGATGAGAAGAGGGTGTTAGAGGATGAGAGCTCTAAACGGCAAAGTGAGTCTCTGGAAGTTGCGTAACGTGTTTAGTTTCATGATTAAGGTGTTACAACCCTCGGATGGTGATTGGGTGGGGGGTGTGCGTTTTCTCGTTTAATTCATTGGACCACTAAGTATTCACTACGCAAGCACTTTCCTTTTCGACTTCGCTCTATCCTCGGCTAATGATGAACTTCCCTCTACGCCTACTTGAAATTCAGCAGTTTTCCTAGGCCCGCAACTGGATTCTTTCGAACATGGGAACTTCTATACAAACTAGTCTATTTGGTATAGAAATTTAACTTGCAAAATGTGTTGTATAGGATTTCATTGTTTTATTCGGTCTGTGTGGGGCCCAATAACATGAATTCAGAGTTTTCACACAAAATTTCGAACGGCGAAACTTTTGATAGCCGGAAAACCTCGAAATTTCCAGATTTTTTTTTTTTTTAGGTTTTTGACTTTTAACTCCAAACCTGTCACCATATACACAACTAAAGTTACCGCAAAAGTCACCATATACACAACTAAAGTTACGCCAAAAGTCACCCTATACACAACTAAAGTTGATAAAGTTCCGCGTCGATTTAAAAAAAGAAAGTCCGAAATCAACCGAATAGGAAATGTTTTACGATCGATAAAAAAAAATAGCGATTTTTTCCAATTTTCGCAAAAACTGACCACTCGATTTTCAGTGTGCTGTACTGCTACAAAATCAAACCCAATCGCCAACCCCTCGCCCTAAAAGTAGTAGAGCATCAATTTGAGAGTTAAAAAATCTCCAACATTTTGAAATTGGTCAATGTTTTGACAATTTAGGTACCTATAATCCTATCGGAGTTTCTCGACAATCATTAACGCACTGACCCCTTTAAAACGTAGGTACCTACCAGAAAATTGTTGGAAAATTACCCAAAGATATATGTAATGTAGTTCGTATTTATAATATGACGTAATAAACTACCTACACTACTATATCAATGTACCTATGTATACCTGTGTACCTACTTACATATTTTTGGTCGAAAACGATTATTATAATTATGGTATTTAAGTTATTGAATGTGTAAATAAAAAGGTTCATTTCAGGAGTACCTACCTGAAATGTCAAAACATTGACCAATTTCAAAATGTTGGAGATTCTTCAACTCTCAGATTGATGCGTTAGTGTCAGTTTTTGCAAACATTGGAAAAAATCGCCATTTTTTTATCGGTCGTAAAACATTTCCTATTCAGTTGATTTCGGACTTATTATTTTTTAATCGACGCGGAATTATCAACTTCAGTTTTGTATATGGTGTATATGGATTTATAGGCCAAAAACCCTAAAAAAGTCCGGAAATTTCGAGGTTTTTTGGATATCAAAAGTTTTGCCGTTCGAAATTTCTTGTGCTAACTCTGGGTTTACTAACTATGTTATTGGGTCCCACACTGACCGATTAAAACAATGAAATCTTATACACCACATTTTGCAAGATTTGGAATTATGAATATTGTATGACATTAGTTTCGTCCCCAAAGATACTATGACGATGTGTAAAGGAGTTCCAAGACTAAAAATATCTCAAATCGATTATTGAAGGAAAATTGTCAATATTACTTGGAAAATAGGTAATTAAATTGAAATTTTTCGTATTCTGTCCTTTGTAATAACAATATCCTCAACGAAGAAGTTCGTGGGATACAACAAGACAACGGAGAGCTCTCTAGAGGACAACGAAAAAGAATAATGAGAACCAGTCCGTTACTGTGTCTATACTTTTCACTACCTACCCAACATATTAGGTTGCTACCTAAATACGTCAGTGATGTACAGTAAAATATATTGCAACTTCCCACGCCGGCCTCGCTACTCCGACAGTATTTTACAACGGGAACAGATCACCTTCATTCTGCACCCTCACCCCTTCACTACCATCCCACCTCCTAGTTTCGTTCTCACTTGAGAACTTCAATTTCTACGAGTAAGTGTTTATCATCATCTTAATACATAGCCGTTTATTCACACAAGAACGACCGTTTCAGACCACACATGGCTTTGTGATGTCGATTTTCTTGTTCTGAGATACCCTTCGTGGAATAATTACCCTTCGAAAGAGAGCAATTTCGAATATTTGTCGGGAGTTCCTTCTTGTCATGAATTATTGCCGACGTTTATAAGTACAAGTAAAACCCCCTTTAATTATATACAACAATTCATCATTTTCATAAATATTTCATGCAAGCAACCCTATACTTGAATAAGAAAAGCCTACAGCATAAATTAAGCAAAAGTTAGGTGAGCACCAGAATAACTCTGATTCATGAATAATTAACAATTATTGTTTTTTACCACCTTTTTCATTCCCCGTAACAACAACGAGGCCAATAACATGTGGTCGGATTTGACTGAAGTTAGGTAGTTACCTTAGAATTTCTGGTAAACTGGAGGGAATTCAGGTGTATCGCTCACGAAGCTGATCTTACATCCTACCATCATTCCCCGTGGTCTCATGAGGCTCCAAATTTCAGCGCTCTGAGATGAGCAGGATGGAAGTTAGAACCGATCTCAAACGAATACACAATATTTCATCTCATTTTCCAATTATTTTGTAGTTACTGTGGTGCACAGAACAGTCGTATGCACGTAGACATTCGGGTGATTCATACAGCTCTGTAGTTTGTAGGGTTTGTAATTTGAAATGCTCTTTGCTTGTGTTGATATTGGTTTATTTCGATGAAGCTGAACGAATAAAAATCAGTTCACTTCAATTTCACAACCGAAGAATCTGAGTCTTAGATGTTGAGATGAACTAAAAAAAATACCGTACGCTGACACCGCCAAGTACCTTGGGATTACTCTTGACTCCAAATTGGAATAAGCACATCAAGAAGAAGGAGCAGGAACTGAGGATCAAGGAATTCTGTTCGTTCGCTTCACAAAAAACTAATATACAAGCAGATTCTTCGCGCTACCTGGCCCTATCAGATAGATCCAAAGATCTAAAGATCCAAACTTCTCAGAAAAAAATACTGAAAGTATAGTAGGCGCCCCATGGTCATACGAAATGATGATTTACACCGAGATCTGAGGGTAGAGTCGGTAATCGAAACAGTTGCCAAGTACGAGTGGATGCGCGAACATTGCCTCCACAAACATAAGAACCTGGAGATGCTCAACGTTTTAAACAACGAAGTGGAACTCCGGTGCTTCAAGAGTAACAAACTACTGGAATAGTTCTAGTGTAAGTGGAACCGATGAGATGAAATACCTATTGCTTGATGAAATATATCAAAATATTCATTTGTAATAAATAAATCACGAACAGAGTTCATTGCAAAGAATGTTCCAACACCATCTGGAGCTCTTGTATGACCATCCGTTCATTCACAGTGTGGGCTCATAGGTTGAGCTAATAAAAAGTCGTCAACATGAGCGTGGATCAAACGGCGGCACGTAGGGGCATTATTCTTTCTGAGAACAACTGATTCAAACTGCACTTGGTTTTGAAATATCGAGTTTCTTGTTCTGATATACTTTTCGTGACTACGGAAAGGAGGTAATTTGGCGCCAGGTACCTACTCCTCGTTATACATTATTGCCGAAGAGGATGAAATACCATGTGAAATCCCCAGTATTATATCAGTAAAAATTAATTCTAATTAATTCATCATCAATATAAATGTTTCATATATAATAATTATACACGTCAACAAAGTTTAGGCCACCTCTGAGCTAGTTAGTCCCTATATCCATATTTTTGAAAGTTAGTGGATTTTTAGCCTCAACATACGTTAGATCCGAATATTGAATGAAAGAGCTGCCAATTATTTCTTAATAAGGTACAAGGATTTTCAGTATAGTTGTGTATACGAAACAATGTGGTAAAATGTTTGTTTTTTTCGTCCATAAAGATGTTTAAGTTATTTTGTTGTTTGGCATTAGGTTGCGATTGCAATTATTTCATCCTTAGGAGGAAGGTACACCTTGCGAGCTGGTTCTAATGTAAGATTTGAATCATACAAATTTACGATCCCTTCCAATTGAAGGTAGAATATGAGGAAGTACAATATTGTTTCTGAAGGGAATAACACCCGTGAACCGTGTGATAATATTATGTGGAAATGTACAAACCTGTGTGATGATTCCAATGGCTCCAGTTTGGCATAATTTGCACTAACCTCAAAATCGCTAAATCACTTTGACTTCTTCCAATTATTGTTTATACAATAATTTACTGGTGAGCGAAAATCACAAAACCCCACTGAATACGTATAAATATGAAAATGATTATGTTCTATCCATGAAGGAAGGGCATAAGAAACAACGGAAGTACGCTCATAATGCATCCTTCTAGATGGTTTACTTGGAAGGGAAACCAAGTAGCGATATTCCATATTCCCATATTCCACGTCCAAGACGCATATCACGAGGCATCGCGTTTGTCTCGCGGAGCATGAACATATCTCGCTCGTGATTTACGCCCAACTCCGTGGAAAACCACCGCATTTTCTGTGGCTCATCAAATCCGCTTCTCTCACTTTATTCCCTAGCGCTTCTCCAGCTGCAATATGCAAGGGAGATACGGAATAAAAGGATATAGTTCGGGTTGACGAGGTATTATGTTCTGAGGTGTCGGAGTATTGATTTCATACTCTGGAGCATTGCTGGAATGTTAAGAGTAAATAAGAAACCGGTGAGATTCATACATAGTTGCAATTTGTTGGGGTAAAACAGTTTTTGCCCGTGCTGTAAGGGGAAAGAATGGTTATAGTCCAAATATATCGGTTAACTGCCCTATGTCACGCGCTTCAGCAGTGTAGTTGAGAAACTAGCCCTGATCCTCGCGAAATTGAGAAATCTTCATTTGAAGAGATTGTCGACATCCCCCAACCTCGAGGAGATTTTAATCCCCATGCTGAAGTGGGAATGAAGATTCTGAGTATCATTTCCCATTGACTGAATTAGGGAAAAAGCGTTCATAACCGAACCTCTTTTAGTGAACTTTCTTGGCAATTGATAGGCTAAGTTCGTAGGTGGGTAGAATAGGGCCAGTCTAAGGGAAGGGGTTTAGAAGAGTTTTAAGGGGGGTAAAGTTACCCATGAATTCCAAAAATGGAACAGCCTTCTGCGCTGAACACGATGTTGAAGTCAGAATTCGTGATATCTTATTTCGTTAGCGAACTGAAGGACTTTGAATATGAAAAGATTTAGATTTGGAAAGATAGGGGGGGGGGGGGGGGGGAATTACACAATGTCATGGACTAACTTACTTACATAAATTTCGACTTCCTCGAAATCCATTTAGGTTGATTAGTGCGAAAAGGCATATTTATCCAAGCTTGTCCTTTTACATGGTGCGCGAAACGTACTCCAACCCAAACAGAACTTATAATCTCTACAGAACGTTTATTATAATTGGTAGTTGTGTGCGAACCGTGACATTCTCACGAAGAAATCTTATATTCAAATTTATATTCATATGGAAATATAAAGTCACGATTTGTTTGGAATCTACCATTCATGTTTCAATAAGTATCTAATAATGTCCAGGGAAACTCTTGGAACGTGAATCCCGGAATAACAATCCCGCGACGAAATTCGACCAACAATCCAATGTGGATTAAACAGAAAGTTTGAAATGGGAGTGATTTTATTATCAAATGAATCCTTCAGGCGAGAGCGAGCTGCGAGAATATTTCCTGCTGGTAGGCAACAATGAAACACAGGCATTGTAATGAACTGAAAAACGGTCCTTGTTGAACCCAACTTGTTTCTCAATAATCGTTGAAAATATATACAGCGAGCGGTGTTTGGAGAACACTGGTGAAGCGTTCATTGAAGATCAAGTTCAATAAATCCAGTGGAACAATTTGAATCATGTTAATTCTTGCAGATTTAATCATGTTCAATATGTTCCAGAACTTTCGCGTGCAAAAATATTCATCATATGGGATGGTACAGAGAAATTTAATCTTGCTATATTAACGTGGAAGAGATATCGTTTCCTCGACTTCTTTTGCATGTGCCCATTACAGTGATATGATTTATTTTATTTTCACAAAAATGGATTTATGTGAAAGGAGAGGTAGAAAACTCTGATGGTTAGTAAGTGCGGCAGATGGATCCATCCCGAGTTCTGCCCGTCCGGGACAGGTAACAGAGGTAGAGGGACACCTCGAGTTCTGCCCGTCAGCGACGGGCCCGACAGCTAGTTCGGAAATAATATTCTGGAAATAATATTCTGAATAGTGTAGGTGTTGTAATTCGGTAAATATGTGTGATAATCTGGAAGTTCGGGAGCGCTAGTGGTCTACGGGGAATAAGGGAAACTGAGGAACTGGGGCCCCAAGAAGCCCAAAGAGCTTTGGGTGCCGTACAAGTTTATTGCTCTGTTTGAAGAAATGTTTTATTTTATATTCATTGAAGAAATGTTTTATTTTATATTCATTACATTTTATTTTCATTTTTGAAGTTGCTTGAGTTTATTTTGGAATTTTTGTTTACTTACCTAATTCATGTGCAAGTGTACCTTCGTATTATCTGATTTTTGCTGAATAAATCTTATCTTATCTTAAGTATGATGAAGTACTTCATCACACTCTTGCATAATGTTGACTAATGAATAAGGAAATTCTGGCTGTTGAATATCACTGGTGAGGGTCGATACGTACTTTTCTAAGTACTTTATACTTTTTGCCATACTACGGAGAAGGTTCGAGTTGTTTTTGTTTTTGGGAAATCACCTCCGCTTGCCGAAATAACCAGCCTTTTGATCTGAAGCATTGGATTGTTCCAGGTCATGGAGTTTTTCAACCTCTAGAATGGGGAACTAAGTAATAAAGTTTCGGGTACAGGATGCTTTTATCCCGTATTCATTTTTTCCCCCTCCAACCGTCCTTTCCTGCCTTCAACGTAGGTATGGATAACCGTAGATACGGCGTCGATACAACTTCCATACAACTCACGGGAGGAACATTTTTGCTTTGAAGCCATTTATTCGTTCATTGTTCTTTTTCTTCCCCCCCCCCTCAATCCCTCCTTCTTCCACCCTCTACCGGTACGGCGAATTGTTACACAAGTGAGAAACATTCGGCAGCTTCTCTTTCGAGGTATTCCATCCCTCCGTCGACGAAATGCGCATCTAACGGGAATTCCTTGGAAGTTCCTGGTCCTTTAGTACAAAAGACTAATTTAGCTTTCTTCCAAATTTCTTTTTATCGTAGAATAATACTTTAGGTCAGACCTAGAGAGTCGTACCTATACATGTCCCAAAAATGAAATTCCGCAGGAGTGTAGAACAAAATGAAAAACGCTGCAAGTACTCATTTTCAAACGGTTAAAGAAGGTGACGAGAAGGGTACATAATAAGGTAGATATGATTAGGACTAACTTTATTGATGCATCAACGGATTCGCCAATTAATTTACTGGAATTAGGATAATATTGTCAGGAGCTTGGTAGTTCTAAAATGAGCAAATGACGGAATTACTAGTGCTCTGAATAGAGGTTAATATAGTAGACGATGAACCTGACGAATGAAAGCTCCTCTACTCCATGATTACGATTCGGATTGGAAGCTGTCGATTCTCTGTATGGTCTGAGTCTACGTTACAGTTTGTCAGAGGAGGACGCGGAGTGCGGTGCCATCAATAAGATTGGGACGACTCCCTACCACACCCTCCACCGTCGGACATTCAATCGGAAGCTAATAGGAATGAGCGGATGAGCGAGAGAAGTCTAATTCAATTTGTCACTGACTAAATGGAAAGGGGATGGAAATCACGATGAACAGGGTTCCCAGTGAAAGGGGTTACTCGGAGCACGACCGATACATTTTACCTCTTACCTCAAGTTGACACGATCGCGAGGAGACCGTATTTGAAAACTGAGCACGGGGTTCTGCTGGACATTCAACTTTGGAAGGTCGACGACTTCGGAGTTTCATCAATCTCGACTGGTAAACTGCCGTGATATGTAAAAACAGCTTAAGATAAAATTTTGATGAAATTCAAAACTTTCGGGAAAACGGCTGAAAAGAATGTTTCGTCACTTGATGTGGAGGAAAAACAGCTCACCTAGGAGCGTCGGAGGTATAGCACGCCTTGGCCAGGTTATTCGTCATTTAATGTTGAGGAAAAACCCCACAACTATTATAGTTAAGGTATAGTCGAGCTGTTCTTCCTCCAAACAGTTCGACCAGGTTCCAAGCTGAGCCGTTTTCTGCTTCGGTCCTCTCTACAAAAATTACAACAGCGGTTTTCTCTGAATTCGGTGGGTTCAACTTGGAGGCATTCTTTGAACAGCAGCTGTTTTTCCTTAACATTGTACGCGGACCCAAGTGGTTCTTCCTAATGTAAAATTTGGAGGAAATTACGTTCTTTCCGTAGACTTCAAAAGTATAACGTAATGCGAAGCTTTCTCGAGCAGAAACATTTCAACACAAACAAATTGGGTCATGAAGAACTTATCCCCCCAAAAACAACTCCGTTGTAAAAACTAGCCCGCCAAAAAACCTCAGCCGCAAAAAGGAATGATATCCATTTTGCCCGCCAGCCACATATATAGGATGCTCAGTGCTTCGCACCTCGCTGTTGAGTGTGCATATAGAAACCTGATCCTCCTACCCCTAACCTCCACCGTCAATGTTTTCCTGTTCCCTGTCTCCTTCCCACAACCCCCTCTCACCCTTAGTCACCCTCTGTTGGCGGGAGCTTTTTGCCAGATGAACAAGCCTGAATTGAAGCATTACTTCATTACAGTTGTACCACCGCTGATTACTCGTGACCACCAGTAATACTTATGTTAGCTTGTTCATCTGGCAAAAAGCTCCCGCCAACAGAGGGTGACTAAGGGTGAGAGGGGGTTGTGGGAAGGAGATAGGGAACAGGAAAACATTGACGGTGGAGGTTAGGGGTAGGAGGATCAGGTTTCTATATGCACACTCAACAGCGAGGTGCGAAGCACTGAGCATCCTATATATGTGGCTGGCGGGCAAAATGGATATCATTCCTTTTTGCGGCTGAGGTTTTTTGGCGGGCCAGTTTTTACAACGGAGTTGTTTTTGGGGGGATATCACATCTTTTTGCATGGCTAGTTTTCGAGTGGTACTTATACAATACGGTTCAACAACTTATACAATACAAAAGTACCTACGAGGTAACTAGTAAATGTTTTCCTAAATGAAGTTTTATCCTAGTCAAAATTTAGTAAAACTCGTCGCTTCGCGCCTCGCCAGGGGGGCAAGCCCCCCTGGACCCCCCGGATCTTTTCTCTTCTATACTTTGTATAGAACGAGGTATTTGCTATGCAAAACATGAATAATGTTTTTGCGTCCCGTTTCCCCTTTTCCTTATCCCTTTTCTTTGTCTGTATGGAAAATATTAAGAAATGCGCGGAAAATTTATTAGTTTTTTTTATTTACTCAGGGCTGTATCTCAGCTTCTTCGATATTTACAGCGGTTTTGGCAGTATATAATTTATGCATAAATTAAAGGTTTTCCAACGAATGGAGAACGATTTTTGTCCGTTGAAAACTAAAGAAGTTTCATTTCCCTAGAAACGGCTCGGTTGTACGTGAAAATCATTAAAAATCTTCGTGACATAATTTCGTGACTTAAACTTCGTTACGCTTTTCAACTCTGGTAGGCCACCGCAAAAACATTATTCATGTTAAAATTAGTACGCCTACTAATTTGCCTTTTTGTTTCTTGTTTTTGTGACAAGAATAATTATTTTTTGGAAATTATTGTTTGTTATCTGAAATGTGTTTGAAAAATAAGTAGTTTTAAAATTTTTGCGAATTGGTTAAATATTAGTTTTAAAATTTTCGATTAATTAAAACAATCAACAATTTAAAAACAATTATTAAAATTTGGTACAATTATTCTTATTATTAAATTTAAAAAAATAGAAAGAATTAGAAATTTGAATAAATTTGAATTAGAAATTTTTTGCAAATTGGTTGCATTTTTTCTTGGGGATTGTGCAAATTTTTGTTGTTGAGAATCATTACAATAATTGTAATTATTGGTGTCGAAGAGAAAGAGGAAAGAGAAAGTTTGCAACTGGTAAAACGCACGTTTTTATACCAAAAATCGCGAATAACTCGAGAACCGTTGGGAAAAGTGCCAAAGTGCGCTACCCTCATTCGAAAGCCCATAAAATTTCCTATCGATCCTTAAACAGGCGCCACTCTGCGACAATTTTTCTGACCACCGTTCAACTTTCATGTTTTCGGAAATTAGCCAAATCAGTAGATGTGGAATTTATTCACGTATTTTTGGCTGTGGATTAGTCAAATCGATTGAGATTTAGTTCAAAATTATTGAGCATATTCTAGACAACCTAGCGGACATTTTAAGACCAACCGCACCAATTTTCATCAATATTTGCGGCAGTTGTTGTTGAAAATAGAAAAATCACCATAACTCCTTTATTTTTCCCCTTAGGAAGCATTTTTTGATCTCAAATTAAACAGTTTGAAAAGCTGAACACAACTAAAAAAGAAAATCCGAAAAAGCTTCAATTTTGAAGGAGTTATGACCATTTGAAATTCCTAAAAAACACTATTTCCCCCCTAATTGGGGGGGAAATGGGGGGAGGGAGAAAAAATGGTCAAAAGGCACTCCCTTGGAGCATAACAAACGTGTGTGCAAAATGTCAGCTCGATCCGATTTGTCTGCTGGGCTGTAGCCCCGTCAATGAACAACAACAAGAAGAAGAAGAAGAAGAACACGAAAAACGTGAAAAATAGTGGTTTTAAAATTGTTATACCCCCGACACCTGATGTTCCCAAGAGCTGAAATTTGTTTTACGTCCTCACGTGCCCCTGGAGAGTTGGTGTACAAAAAATCAACTCTCGGGACACTCAGGGGACCGAGCTATGGTAGGGTGAAAACCCCAACTTGTTCCGTCGCGTAATCAGTGTCTCAGTCGCTTCGGTTTTCAGGGCTTCGGTTTTCTTGGCGGGCGGGACGCTCCCGCGTCCCTAGATTTAATTATTCCATCATTGACTTATTGTTAAATGGAAATGAGTATGTCAAATGGATATGAGTAAATTGCTCTTGTGATTGAAAGAGGAACCAGATGGAACTGTTGGTTGAATATTCAAGTGCCAATTTAAAATTACCCTCATTTAGTATCTATTGGTCTTGGTACGTCTGTAACGTATCCCTGCTATGAATCTTACGATAATGTAGAGTTATGTGAGAACTGAATAATCTACCCTATGCCTATCTTAGGCTCAAGTACATATCCCATACCTTCCCATGTGTCTGGCTAGTGACTAATGATGATCCAAACATACTTCGCCCCAACGGCCACCAGTGCGAGCCTTTGAGAAATGTATCATTATAATCACAATATTAGGACGTGAGTGAGAAGCCTTTCAATCTAGTCCCAAGTGAGAAGGATAAACATATGTGGTGGACAATGCTGGATGTCTCATCTTGCTAAATGATTGTAGGAAATTAATGACTGGACATGCATCCGATCGCCCACTAACGACGGGCCGCGACTTGGTGACATCGCTGGTAGAAGTTAAAATCTTGTTTAGAAGTTATAATGAAGTTCTGAAAGTTGCTGACTTTTTTCTACCGTCTTGGTTGTCGATAAGGGTTTGTCTGCGTTCCGAACGATAAAATAGTTCAGTGAAAAATTTACCCTTGAACTGAGAAATATCGTACGTAAAAAAGAGACGAGAAGAAGAGATATGAGGAGTTCACAGGAAAAAAAGTAACGGTGAAAAATCACAATATTTAGAGAGAAAAGTCAAGTGTTTTTAAAATAACTGTTTACTAAATACACTAGTAAATACATTTATACCTTTAATAAATAATAACTTACCAAATTGATGCGCCCAATCATATTTGAAAATTTGTAAATTCATAATTACCCAGCCCCTGTGCAGTATAGCATATTATAATATAGTTATATTACCTATATTATTATATAACCCTCAAAAACAATCGTGTAAAAATCGATCAGCCCCACAAATATCATATAACAGCAGCCGGAAAAAGTTATGATAGCCACTTTTCCAGCCCGCCTTAAAGAGATGACCAAACCACTCCAGAAGCACAGTACCCGTTTCGAAATCTCCCATGGCGCCATGCCACATTTACCATGTTATATAAGCCAAAATTGTTTAAAAATCCTCATTTGTGTTGAATCATTTAAAAAAAAATAACACTGAAGGAGGCTTTTCAAACAACTTTAGCTTGTATGGTAAACGATCTTATCGCTTGACGCCATGGGGAGATTTCGAAACGGGTGGGGTGCTTGTGAAATGGTCAGGACATCTTTTGAAGTAGTTAGGTGGGCGGAAAAGTGGATAAAATAACTTTTTCCGGCTGCAGTAAAATGATATTTGCGAGGCGGGGTGAATTTTACACGGAATGTTTTTTTGATGGATATCACATCTTTGATTCCGTTTTTGAAGTTGAAAAGAATAAAAGCAATTTATTAAATTAATATTTAATTTAATTTAATCATTGATTTATTATTAGAATTATGAATTAATTAAATCAATAGAGGCTGTAGCCTTGCCTAACTGAATAAGAAGATCAACATGGTAAGGGTGAAGAACCGGGTGTTTGAAGTTTTGTAACTGGACTACCTTTAGGCCTACCGACACGAAACTTTCAGGGCTTTCTGTTACCCACTCCAAGAAGATCCATGCGAAATTTCAATTTGATCGCCTGTGAACCCGTCAAATTGGCCAAAATTAGCCTAAATTTAGGTTTTTTATTCCTAAAATTCCTTGGATCTTTCAAATGGCACTGGGTAAAGAAGGCGTGTGAAAAATTTCAAGTCGATTGGTCCTTTTACCCAGGTTATAGACTAGTCAATGCTCTGTGCAAAATTGCAGGTCAATCGGTGAAGGTGGAGAGGATGTAGCCTTGCAGGTTTTAATAAGGATAATATATTTAGCCCTAACGATTTGAAACTTTCCTTTTTATCCACACCAAGTTGATCGGTCAAATAGGATCACAATAACATCTTACGAAATCTAAGCGGTTCTAACTTACAGGACGGAATCACGGTCGTTGGGGATGACAATATTCTTGGCCCATTGTATTTTATTAGACATCGATGTTTTGGGAGGAAAAACATCGATTTTTGAACATCAGTGTTTTCTTCATCGATACCCATCGCTACAGCCCACCGTCTCCCACACGAATGCAGGCAGGAGTGTGACGGCAACCTTCGATGGTCCCTTACAATGAAGAACATTATCTGGAACGGTTATCTGACTCGTGCCAGCAGGTCCATCCTTCATCTCAATTAACTATCATTAACTCGGTAAACGTCACATGTTGACCGAAAATCTTCCATTCATAGTAATTTAATGCCTTTATAGAGCATTCTTTTGTTGTGTCTATACGTTTAATGCAATTGCGACACCACTGTTAGAACACCAATGAGAAGTATCTTGATCCCTGAATGAAAACCCTGTAATCTGACTGTGATGAACAACTTGATATGTACCTACAACTATGACTGTGTGAATTTCCTCGATAGCTTCTCAATATCTCTAGTTGAATGGGCTCACCTGCGTCTGGGTTGTTAATTGGAGTTATTCGGTGAAACTCGGCGTCTTCACTCATTAACAATTGAAACGGGCTGAGAGCAAATTCTCAAGTTGAGCAAACGGATTGAAGGAGGTGACAGGTAATTGAACCAATAGGTTTTCAGCTCAGGCCCTCGCTAGCCGACTCTCAGACGCTCTCAATCTCTGTCCCTATTCATGCTGTTTCAATCGAAGTCAACAGAACGAAGAGGTAAACCGTACCCCCAAAAACAACTCCGTTGTAAAAACTGGCCCGCCAAAAAACCTCAGCCTCAAAAAGGAATGATATCCATTTTGCCCGCCAGCCACGTATGTAGGATGCTCGGTGCTTCGCACCTCGCTGTTGAGTGTGCATATAGAAACCTGATCCTCCTACCCCTAACCTCCACCGTCAATGTTTTCCTGTTCCCTGTCTCCTTCCCACAACCCCCTCTCGCGCTTAGTGCCCCTCGGTTTCACCTAATATGTTTCCCCTGTTACACCGGCAGGGAGCTTTACGCTTCTTTCAATGCTGTTGGCGGGAGCTTTTTGCAAGGCTTCTGAGAATTAGATATACAAGTAGTAGTGGTGATGATGAGTACTTAGTGTTGGTACAAAAGTAAAGTAATGAGCCATTTCAGGCTGCCTGACATTGCAAAAGCAAGGCGTCTAAGAATTATAATATAATTATAAAATATAATTATAATTATAATTAAATTAATATATTAATATATTTATAAATAATTATAATATAATTCTAAAATATAATTATAATATAATTGAAGCATTACTTCATTATAGGTGTACAACCACTGATTACTCGTGACCACCAGTAATACATATAATATATCTAATAATATATTATAATTCTCAGAAGCCTTGCAAAAAGCTCCCGCCAACAGCATTGAAAGAAGCGTAAAGCTCCCTGCCGGTGTAACAGGGGAAACATATTAGGTGAAACCGAGGGGCACTAAGCGCGAGAGGGGGTTGTGGGAAGGAGACAGGGAACAGGAAAACATTGACGGTGGAGGTTAGGGGTAGGAGGATCAGGTTTCTATATGCACACTCAACAGCGAGGTGCGAAGCACCGAGCATCCTACATACGTGGCTGGCGGGCAAAATGGATATCATTCCTTTTTGAGGCTGAGGTTTTTTGGCGGGCCAGTTTTTACAACGGAGTTGTTTTTGGGGGGATATCACATCTTTTTGCATGGCTAGTTTTCGAGTGGTACTTATACAATACGGTTCAATTTAACAAAAGTACCTACGAGGTAACTAGTAAATGTTTTCCTAATTGAAGTTTTATCGTAGTCGAAATTTTGTAAAACCCCTGCAAATTCTTGACACAACGGTTTATTATCTTCTATGAGCAGAAAACCCTTCAGTCTGGATTAATAAATGATAAAACGTTAGTTACTCTACAGTAGAGTGCATATTGCATTGTCTTCCATCCTCGACCCATGTTTAACAGTTCATGTCATTCATTTATAATTAATTTTTCTATCGTTTTTTAATTTAATTTCTGAACTCGAATCAAATGTATATGGAAAAACTTTTCGATTAATTTTTTAAAATTTTCGATTAATTAAAACAATTTATTCTTATTATTGGATTTGAAAATTTGTTGCATTTTTTCTTGTGGATTGTGCACATTTTTGTTGTTGAGAATCATTACAATTGGTGTCGAAGAGAAAGTGGAAAGAGAAAGTTTGCCAAAGGTAAAACGCACGTTTTTATACCAAAAATCGCGAATAACTCGAGAACCGTTGAGAAAAGTGACAAAGTGCGCTACCCTCATTCGAAAGCCCATAAAATTTTCTATCGATCCTTATACAGGCGCCACTCTACGACAATTTTTCTGACCACCGTTCAACTTTGATGTTTTCGGAAATTAGACAAATCAGTAGATGTGGAATTTATTCACGTATTTTTGGCTGTGGATTAGTCGAATCGATTGAGATTTAGTTGAAATTTATTGAGCATATACTAGACAACGTAGCGGACATTTTAAGACCAACCGCACCAATTTCCATCAATTTTGGCGGCAGTTATTGTTGAAAATAGAAAAATCGCCATAACTCCTTTGTTTTACTCCTTAGGAAGCTCTTTTTGATCTCAAATTGAACAGTTTCAAAAGCTGAATACAACTAAAAAAGAAAATCTGAAAAAGCTTCAATTTTGAAGGAGTTATGACCATTTGAAATTCCTAAAAATTACTATTTTCCCCCTAATTGGGGGGGAAATGGGGGGAGGGAGAAAAATTGGTCAAAAGGCACTCCCTTGGAGCATAACAAACGTGTGTGCAAAATTTCAGCTCGATCCGATTTGTCTGCTGGGCTGTAGCCCCGTCAATGAACAACAACAACAACGAGAAGAAGAAGAAGAAGAAGAAGAAGAAGAAGAACACGAAAAACGTGAAAAATAGTGGTTTTAAAATTGTTATACCCCCGACACCTGATGTTTCCGAGAGCTGAATTTTGGTTTACGTCCTCACGTGCCCCTGGAGAGTTGGTGTACAAAAAATCAACTCTCGAGACACTCAGGGGACCGAGCTACGGGATGGTGAAAACCCGAACTTGTTCCGTCGCGTAATCAGTGTCTCAGTCGCTTCGGTTTTCAGGGCTTCGGTTTTCTTGGCGGGCGGGACGCTCCCGCGTCCCTAGATCAAGAGCGATCTCAGGTATTGGCGTGATTACCCCTCTCTGAAACACTATCTTCGATTTTCTATAATATACGGTTCTGAAGTGGACCCCAGTTATAATAGGGGTGTCCATCTTGGACACTGGTTAACCCAACTGTATCCCACATTATCGCCGTCAAATGACAGCTTTTCGTTTTCACCTCTAAAATCCCCGTTGACAAGATAGATACTGGAAATACGTTTTCCTTCAAGAGCTGTTGAGGCCACCATCTGTCATATGGCCCTTGAAATTGTTATTATTTGTTGTGAGCAGAAATTTCAAGAATAGC
Source organism: Stenodema calcarata (assembly GCA_963920205.1). Lineage (NCBI taxonomy): Eukaryota > Metazoa > Arthropoda > Insecta > Hemiptera > Miridae > Stenodema > Stenodema calcarata. The sequence continues at coordinate 27,865,021 of OY986051.1, read as the reverse complement.
TCTGATAATATCTATAACCAAGGCCGGGTGTCACTGGTTATGATCGATGAGTAACAACATAATAATATTATGCGTATAATCATATTATGCGTATATAATATTATATTATATATAATATTATATTATATATTATTATATTATAATATTATAATCATATTATGCGTGTATAATATCGTTAGAAGAATAACGAGAGCATCACATTATTTGAACCCCCTTTCTTTTCCCAAATGATTGGTTATTGTACGTTACATTTAATGACCACAAACATCCATTTACTATCGATTTAATTCATGTTAATTCTAAAACGTTGTAATCTGTGGGAATCTGGAATCATGAGGGCCTCCGTGTTAAACTCTACTATGTCACTAATTAAGTAAAATGCTGAGAGAGCAGCTGATGATCAGTTCTCTCTAAAATTGGTCAGTCGTTTTGGTCAACCCTTCCTCTCATACGAATTAAGTGAACGGTGTATGCAGATACACGTATCTGGTAACAACCGCCAACTTATTTCGCATTACTTCTCGTTACCTCTCTTCTATATAACAAGGTGTGCAGATATCCATATCTGGTAACACTTGATACATATTACCTATTCCTACGATCTGGAGTGCAGGGCCTAATACCCTCGGTAACGCAGATCTGTCTTCCTTCACGCTATCTCAAAACCTCCCTCCAATTTACAGAACCAAAAATTTAGCTAGTACCTTAGTAGTAGCTAGTCCTCGGGAGGAAAAGTTTAAAAGTGAGGAACCATACTGCATCACAGAAACTGGTCCTCACACCATCCTTTAGAGGCCTCTTGTGTGGCGTGACAAGAAAACAAAATTAGCGCGTAAAATAGGAGGATGTCAATATTAATATTAGTTAAACTTTAGAGAAATTGATCTTTTTCGAGTGAAATATCGAGGACTAATATTATATAGAGTTGAGAAAACTCATCATGTGGACTTGGTCCGATGATGATCAGAATTTCGTTTTGATCACTTCGCTCTTGGCCACTCATCGTCTCGTCCCCTTGAGTGTCGAGGGGTTCGTCTAACAGCTTAGTACGTAGCTCATACGTAGACATGACACGTATCAGCGGTTACCGTTCCGAGTGCTGACCTTAAGATCGGTAATCTCACCGGTTTCTCCCACCTCATAAGGCTGTTGGGCAGCTGAGAGAAAATGAATTGTTAGCGAACGATTCATGGGAGGCACTCGATGGAAGGGGCCTTGTAACCCAATGATAATATGTCAAAACAAATAATACCTTGAGTGAGATTACAATGGAAATCCTTGCGATCAAATATCTCACCCGTTATCTGCATGTTTCAGTATCAGTGCCGGCGTCTGTCCGCCACCAACGGAACCGTATTCCTTGCAAGTCATGGGCGTATTGAAAGAGAAATTAGAAAATCTCGCGGAACAGGGAGTGTTTGGGGAAGGCAGTTTCTTACGGGTTGTGGGGACCTCGGATAATGATAAAGAAGTTCAATTTCAGTCAGAATTGGAGTTTCTCAGATTGGATCTAATCCCAGCTACTGGTAAAATCACCAGAGTTCCGATCGTTGTCAAAACTCAAGTGAAAGATTATAACTCGGGGGTGGAAAATGGAGATTACGTGCAGTTCGTGAACGAGGTCAACATGAACAAGATAATCCTGCCCACCTTGGGAGCTACTAGTTTGAAATTGTGCTGTAAAATGTTCTACGGTGAAACAGCCAACAGCGGTGAAGCCCCCGGAGATGACATTGTGATTATGGAAGATCTCAGGCCGAAAGGGTACAAAACATCGAAAAGCATCTTTTTGGACTACGATCACGTGATGTTAGCTATGAAAAAATTAGGGCAGCTCCACGGGTTGTCGTACAAACTGAAGACGTCGTGTCCTGAAAAGTTAATGGATTTGAGGAAAAAATTAATTCCAAAGTTGTTATTAACTACTGAGGGAATCCACGAAGCTTGTTTGGTCAGAGGCATCCAACCTGTGGTCGACAGAAGCCCCAGTTATAGTGTAGTGAGGAAAGTTTATAAGAAAATGACGGGAATGAGTTTTGTAGAGTTTACGTCTAGCTTGCAAAAGCCTGAAGAACCGTTCGCAGTGATCGCCCACGGCGATTACAACGGTAACAACCTAATGTTTAAGTATGATGACAGCGGTAGAGTTGTAGGCTTGAAAATGATTAATTTCAGATCCTCAAATTATTTGGATCCTGCTGTAGATATTTCGTTCATTCTTTATTTGAACACCACTCCAGAAATGAGGACATTGCACTGGGATGCATTCCTGAAGGCTTACTGGAATGGAGTCACATCTGTGGCTGATAATCCTGGATTCACTCACCGTGAATTCCTCCACCACTTTTCTGGAAGGGCTATCGTTGGCTACGGAACTTGTTGTTTCATCTTACCTTTTATGATGACCGGGAATACGGCGGATTTTACGATGAAGACTCCTGAAGAGAAAAAAGAGTATTTCGTCACGATGGGTGGTGAAGAAGCCACGGCTGCAACATCAGCGATAATCAGTCATCTTCTGGCGGAGGGATATTTAGATGCGTATCTGAGCCAATTCGACTCCGGTCAGACGCTCGAAGATACACGGACTCCCGGGTACACCAAAGTCACCTACAACTTTTCGTGATTTGCAATAAAATATTAGTATCATAATTTCACCAATTTCTGGCTTAGTGTCCATGAAATAAGTACATATTTTTCTACCTGCATAGCTCATCTCACCATATTCGTAATATAACAATGAATAATGTTATTCAAGATGTTATTAATTATACAACAGGATTTCATCGTTATGCTAACTTGTTTTTCTTGAACCATTTTTCGAGGGGAGGGGGGGGGGGATCAGTGCCATTAGGTCGTCTATTACACGTTACACCTATTATAAGAAACGTTCGGGTGATATTCACCGAATGATATTCTGTTCACATACATAAGCAGAAATGAATGTTTGGATAGAAATGTCGAATAGTACTTAATAGGGTAATAGGCCAGTGTGTCAGAGAATAATTCTTTGATGGTCAAAAATCGAAAATTGGCGACTCACAAGAAATGTAAAACGCGTAATTTGAAACGAGAAAATTTTTGTTTAACAACCAGATCGAACTGAAGAATGGTGAATTTGAACTTTCCCCGCTCAACGTGGGCGGATAGGGTTGTAGTTGATATAGCGGCTTCAGAGCGGCTACAGGAGCCAATCTGAGAGCAGTTTACGGAGTACTGCTCTCGGATTGGCCTAGGAGGTATATGACGTACATTGCTGCCCTCTTCCCGCTCAATACGACTTCAAACCTCTCCAGAAAAATAATTACTTCCTTGAAAAGTTTTTTACCACTGTCCTAATTATTCTGAAGGTGAGTTCTTTTCAGGAGAGAAAATAAAAAATCACTGTCATCCCTATTAGAGGTTCCCATTTTGCACCTCTCTGAACCAGAACAACCCACTATCAATAAATTGTATAAATTTTCATTGGATGAGTAATTGAGGTCCTCACAATAGAATTATTCTCAATAAAATGTGGATTTCGGTTTTCTAATCGTTCACAGTACATTTCATTGTGGATTGCATAGTTCGTTTGAACTGTGGATGTCTGGAATTATTTACTTAGCTGCTAGTGATCCGATGCAGAGAAACTAATTAGGGTAATAATAATAGTAAAGGTCATCAGAAAAGGTATGTTTTAATTCACTCATTTGAGACACGAGTAGATTGGAAATAACATGAAATATAATTGGGGGGTTTCACCAAGTTCTCAACTAGGTTCTTATTCTTGCGATTCATTGAACTTGAAATGTAGGAGAAACTCCTCAAGGTAGCCCTCTTTCAGAAGATGTTGGACGATTGCTGCCGTAGCTGCAGTTGATTCCTCCCCGCCCATATTCTCGAAACAAAGAATTTTCTGCTCCGGTGTCATTTTGCCGTACTCTTCACCCGTCACTGCATCCGGGTTTAACATAAGCGGCAGAAAGTGGGAGCACGGAGAGTACCCACATATGGCTTTTTGAGCGAAGTTCCGGAGGAAATCATTATAAGAAAATCCTGGTTCCTCGACAATACTTGTTACACCATACCAATATGCGTCCAAATAGTCTTGCCAGTATTTTTCTCTTGACTCCGCAGACGTATTCAAATACAGGAAAAAAGCTATGTCTGCCGCAGGTTCACCGTACATGGAGAACGCGAAATCAATCATTTTCATATCAATGACTTGTCCATTCTCGTCATAAGAGTATAAAACGTTGTTCCTATTGAAATCTCCGTGTATAATAACTGCAAAAGGTTCTTCGGGTCTTTGTAGAGAGGTGGTGAACTCTATCGCACTTCTACCAGATATTTTCTTGAAGGTCCTGTTCACGACGCTGTATGTTGGGCTGTTTTCTAGAAGCGGTTTGAACCCTCTCCGAATACATGCTTGGTGCATTCCATCAAGAACAGGGTATTTTCTCTGAATCAATAGTTGACCAACTTCTTGCAGTCGTCCTGGTGAATTTTTCTTAATCTTGTATGACAGTCCGTGGAATTGGCCCAGTTTCCGTAGCGCTAAACATACGTGGTTGTGGTCTAGAAATAAATCAGGACTCACCTTGTACCCCCGAGGTCTTAAATCTTCAACAACGATGATGTCGTGCTCTGGATTCTGGACATCGCCGGCTTCAGCGTGGTAAGGGACGGGACATAAACCTTTCTCGACCGCTCCAAGTTCTCTTAATATTCTCGTGTACATAGTTGTCTCGTTGAAGAACTGCGTGTGCAAGTCAAACGGGTCTCTGGAACCAAGAATTTTCATCTGCGTTTTCACGACGACTGGCACCTTCTTGATTTTTCCATTATTAGGAATCATGTCCACTTGCATGAACACCATCTCGGATTGAAAATTAGGGCCTTTGCCATCATCAGAGGCCTGCAGAACGCGCAGGGGGTTTCCAATCCCGAACGCTCCCTCTAAGGCTAGTTTCTCCAACCTTTCAGCCACAATCGCCATTTGATGCGCGCACGACCCTAAAAATCAAACAAGACTGGCGAATCGGCGGAGACAGAGGAAAAACGGTTATCGTCAAGTGGCGAGCCACTAGAAGATAACATTTTTATTGGGATGCATCATAGCGATCCCGCTGGGGATTACGAAATATCACTACTCTACTGGGGAAATTCAAGTTTATTATGTGAACTACGGTGGTCAAACCTGATCAATTGCCGTTCGAAAAATCTCACTGAGCATCTGATCGAGATAAGATACGAGTGGCAATGAAATAAACCCGCCGCTCGGCCACTTCGTTACTCGGGTCAGATGTTTTATTAATGAGGGATTCGATTAATCTTTCTACGGGAAGTGTGACTCTAAAAAATAGCATATCAGTAGGAGTGCAACTTGGCAATATACTGATGATAAACTGTTTATCATCAGTATATTGCCAAGTTGCACTCCTACTGATACGCTATTTTTTAGAGTCACACTTGAAATCATTGTACCTTTACACGTTGCGTATGCACTTCAAATATAATATAATTATTAGGTATATATCAATATATATTATATTGAAGGCTCTAAGGTTGCCTGAAGATCGTCTTCCTGACTACTTAGTTTAAAAAAAAAAAGGAACTCAATGTATTTTGGTGAATTGGGACAATTTAGGTTGATAATAATATTTTCAACCTAAATTGTAATACCACGTATCATTAATTTCGGCCAAATTCTGTTTTTAATGGCCCCTACAGTATTTTTTTTATTTTTATTATTATGTATTAGGGACGGGAGAGGGCTCCTGAAAAGTAGGATGAATTCTGATACGTGATAATGAGGGTATCATTACAGTATTACTTTGAAAAAACATGAGAATCTGAGTGAACGGAAGTGACTCATTCCTCAGAAGCCTCGACATAATTTCTAGAGCGGATGGCGGAGTTTGAGCATATAAGGCACTTGGCTCACAAAAACATCATCAGTATGTAGCTCTTAGAACTGAGAATAATTCTCACAATTATTGTGTCGTTCCTCTGGGTTAGCTCACGACTTTCCACGCCCAGAAATATTTCTGGGCGTGGAAAGTCGTGAGCCATATGGCTTTTCAAGATAAAAGGAGACCTTTTGCCGTTGAAATTTAGACCGTATGAAACTAGTACTCAAGTCTGTGTCAAGATGCAGTAGCGGGGAAGCAGAAAATGGTTATCATGTTATTGGGAAGTGTAACGCTATATGCAATGTGAGGCTAATACACTTGGGTCTTTCAGAATGGGGCAGCTGAGAACAAGAACGATAAATAGTTTGGATAGGTGAAGCTGGTAGCGATGGTTCTTTTGGCTCAGCTACTAACCTACATCATAACAGCCTATAACTGATAGTTATTGAAATTTTGTTCGTAAACTTTTCTTATTTGTGTCGATTTGTAATAGTAGAAATGAGTGATTTATCAAGTAAAGATGGTACTTAGTGGGCTTTGTAATCGATGTAATGGTATGTGTGGGAATACGTATGGTAGGCTTTCAAAAGGTGAATGCGGGCGAACTTATCTGATGGTCCAATGGACCAAGATTATTACATGGCTCCTTGCATTGTAACATTGTACCACGCTATGGAATTTCTCCTGGATCTGGATTCAGAGTCAGAGACTGAGGAAGTTATTACTTTATATTCGTCGATTAAATGAAAGAAAAGTCGAAGAAATTCTTATTTAGCTGGGAGAACCACCTTTGGAGAGTTCATAGTGTATTCGGAATTTTCTGAAAATGTTTTCAAGGAAGGTCTTTGGCTTACCCGGGAGCAGTCTGAAGAAGTACATGAGCGAATAAAATGTGACATCACCGGAAGGGAATGCAAGTTCAGCACCCATTTTCTCCCAAAACTCACCTTTCATTTTAGATCTCATCATATAAAACTGGTTGGTCCCGGACAAGTTCGATCAACTTTTCAAGTTCCATTGTTTCCAAACTGAAGAAAAATACGGAAACCCACGGAACCATGAAAACTGTGCGACGACAACAAACCTGGCCACGCGTGGAAAGCAACTGAATGAGATAGCCGTGGGCTGGGTTCAATATGCGGTACCTGATGAATACAGAACGTTTATTATCAGAAGTTAGGTACAATACAAGTATTGGGTCTTAGGGCTAATACATCAACACCGGCCAGAGGCCTTATTTGACATAGGTATTGATGGTATAAAGATTAGCACCGGGAGTTGTACTCAATTGCGTAGAGGTAGAATGTCTAGGGAAAATTGGAAAACCCACAGTCCGGATGGTATACTTAATCTATAAAACCTTAACTACTATGTACAATATAAAACCTAAAATACTATAATTACAATATATACATTATTTACAATATGTGATCGAAGTGGGATGTTGTGACCTCAAGTCCGCCTCCTCCGCGATCGGGACCCCCATTTGGCTTTTAAGCGGGTGTTCAGGTCGTTTAGGAATGTGTTGGGATGGGTAGGCCGTTTAGTATTGAAGTAGTCGGTCAGTTTCTGGATGTGGTTTTGAGTGGTTTCGATTCCGTGTTGGGCGTGTACGCTGTCGATGTTGGTTCTAAAGGGGCTGTTGGTCGCTAGTCGGATACATTTATTCTGGGTGACTTGAAATTGGTGTAGGCAGGTCTGGGCTGTGGTGTGCCATATCGGCGCTCCATACGTGAGTGAGGGCCTGATTATAGAAGCGTATATTAATAATTTCAATTTTTGACTTAGCGTGCGGGATTTGAATAAATTATAATACCTACCTAATTTGGAAAGGGCTTTCTTATTTGTTGATTTGACGTGTTCACTGAAGGTTAGTCGCTTGTCTAAATGAACACCTACGTACTTGACGGAGGTTGAGTATGGGATGGTGGATCCTCTGACTGTAATGCTTTTGGGGATGTTGCGTTTTGATGTGAAAAGGATGGTTTCAGTTTTTGATGTGTTAATTTTTATTTTCCACTTTTCTAATTGTCGAATTGTGATGTGTGTCCCATTTTGCAGCCGATTGGAAGCTTTTGACGGACTTGAGCTTGACGTGTAGATACCTGATGCAAAACTGTGATTCACGTTTGTAAGGACAGTCAGTCCTGAACGGTTCATAACTGACCACGCCCCTTTTGACGAGTAAGTTCAAGATTTTTGGTTCGCTGTATAGCCAGCTAGTCCAGAACCAACTCGAAACGGTTCAGACGGGTTCTTATTTTGAACTGGTTCTAAACGCGTATGGACAGCTAGGAGTTACGAACGGTCCTCATCCCCTCCCCTTGTCAGGTCTACCTCGAACTAGTTCAATTCTGAACCGTTCAGGACTGTCTATACGAACCTGTATTATCCCCCACGCGTGGCCTGGGCGTGTGCTGGGTTCAATTTGCGGCGGGCTTAAAGGTTGAGCCAATGAAATACCGTCATCAATAGTGTATATCAAATGGCGGCAAGTCGGGTCAACGTTCGTCTTATAGAACAGGTGATTCAAACCACATAGATTTGTCATATCGACTTGATTGTTCTGGGATACTTATTTGCTCCATGACTGAATTTTTTCCATTTATCACCTCTTCCTCCGTCGTAATTGTACTGTTCCCTTGACCGTTATTATGTTCTGTAACGAAACTTTTCATCAATATGAAACCCCACTCCAATAATTGGCCACCTAATATGTTATAAAGGGGTGAAAAAACCCAAACTCCCTCTCCGGTATTTTCGCTTTAAACTGTCATCTTTTTAATTATTCGTCTGAGGATGTTAACAAAGTGACTCGATTCATCCACCCTTTTTCTAATTAGTTTGAAAAATATTCTCGATACCGCTCTCCGTCACAATCCGAGAGACAAATGTGTTCTAGGTCCCTACTTTTTCGCCTTCACTCTGAAATATTGGGTTCACTATTTTCTTCTTCGACGCTTCCTTCAATTACTAGTCTTGTATTCACCCGGTGGTGCCAACATATTAGTGAATCGTTCTACGAGTATTAGGGTCAACCTTCTTTTGGTGAGTTTATAATAATATCCCGTAGTTCAATCTCCACCGTTGACGATCTGAAGTTGAATTTATTTTCCATGATGTTTTGTGTACAACAGGCAGTTGGTAGTTACTAATGCTGATAATTTAGGGTGCTTTACATAGTTGTTACGAACTTGAGAGTACGTGCTAATAGGTCGTTAGACAATAATGGGTTAATCCGGAGTTTATATATTATTTTGAGCTTGAGAATGTTTCTCACAGTTTTCAAAGCGCTAATGAGATGAGGATTGAACCTGACTGCTCTCATAATGAACACCACTAAGCCTCTCAACTCACCAAACAGTATTAATTTACCTATCGTCATCCCTTTCACGTTTGTTATATATTACGTGCGAGGGCTTACCTTTACCTACCTACACCGGCAATAATTTATAATTATTAGCACGAACCTACAAACAAATTTTGTTTGTAGGTTCATGCTAATAATTATAAATTATTTAATATCGAAATTACCTTTTCCCCTAGGCAAAAAAGTACCACACAGCAAGGAAATCGAAACCACAAACCATGTATTGTTTAAACCAGTAGTTCCCCAGTATGAAAATTGGCCCGACGTTCCACCGTTTGTTCCGCGTTCGTTTTGATGGTGATTTTTCCAGTTCTACCTTCGAGCTGTAATCATAAACAAATGGCCGTACAACGCTGCGACTGGTCGAAAAAAAAGCTCTCCATTAAAATCGATAAAATTTTGAATGGAAAACTATAGCGTCATAAAACAGTATAAAACCTACTCTTTTGTTTCAAGTTTTAGAGTAATCGCATTTTGAATATTAAAGCCCCTGTTTGTTCATAAAATGTGATCTACTCTATATCTTGTGGCGCGTACGGAGAATATTTAATTCGATAGTTACTAGGGAAAGAGTTTCTGTACATGGTGTTTGAGACCAACGCTAGGGGGTTTTGTTTCCGAGGGGATTATCCAATTAAGGGGAGAGTTTTTGTTTCTGGTATTATCCAATTAACTCTAAGCCTCCTCTTTCCGAAAAAAAAAACAGAAAGGAAGGAAGGTACTGATAAAATCAACAACAAAATACCCTCCAAATTAAATCTTCAGTATTTCAGTAAAGAAGAAAATCAAAATAATAGGACTATTTTCAATAAATGAAATATAGCAGTCGTAAAATGGCTAAATTATCAATTTAAAAATAATTTACTGCCCTTGTGGATATGATGATAGGATGTGGTAGAGTATTGAAGAGGTGGTGAAAAATAATTGATGGTCCAGCGGGATTCAAACTCGATCATTCGGTAATTCGTAACATTTTTCGATTTGAAACTTTTCGTGTGAATGTACTCACGGGTTTTGACATGGAATGAAAAAATTCGTTTTGAACCCCTTCCCCTTGACCTAGGGTTATGAAAAGTTTCGAGGATCATTGTGGGGCTGGTCCAAACCCAGAAACCAAATTTCGTAATTTTAACTCAACGCTAACTGGGCAAAGTGGCGCGGACGGCGTACGGCGGACGGACGGATTTTTGGTTTATTATCTTCGATAATGAACCATTGGAATCGCCCAAAGAAAAAAAAATTTTAACCCCCCCTCAAAATTTGTTGGTTTACGTTTCAAGATACGTAGATTCTGAAAATCGAATAAAAAAAAATCCGTCCGTCCGCCGTACGCCGTCCGCCGTACGCCGTCCGCGCCACTTTGCCCAGTTAGCGTTGAGTTAAAATTACGAAATTTTTTTTATGGGTTTCGACCAACCCCACAATGGTCCTCGAAACTTTTCAGAACCCTAGGTCAAGGGGAAGGGGTTCAAAACGAATTTTGAAAATTTGAAAATCTCATATCTCGAAAAATTCATATAGAACGGTATGTTTTTTATTTCATATTTAGATAGAGTTTGTTCCGTAGAATTTTTTAAGACCATCCGCAGCTTTGTAGGACCAGCCGTTCGTTCACAATGACGGCTCAAAGATTGTGCCTCACACCACGATCGTGACTCAAACTGTTGAAATACAGGTCCATTTTCATACTAACAAGCTCTTTGGAACATCATATGGCTTAAGTGATGTCGAGTTTGTTGTTCTGAGGTGCGTTTCGTGCTACTGAAATGAAGGTAATTTCGAATGTTTGTTGGTAGGTACTTCTTTTATAGAAAAATTATTACCGACGTAGTATTAAAAACCCCAGAATTATATCGTATTAATTGATCATAATTAATAATAATTATTATTAATAATAAATACGATTTACCTAACAATAAATTATAATAATTTTCACTAGGTACTTGATAAAATTGTTAATAATTAGTGATAATTGATAATAATAATTAATCTAACATTTAGGATATAGACATTCAGACCTAGTGATCTAGACAGAAGGGTGATCTGTACAAAGAAGATAATGAACCGTTGTGTCAAGAATTTGCAGAGTTTTTTTTATTCGATTTTCTGAATCTACGTATCTTGAAACGTAAACCAACAAATTTTGAGGGGGGGTTAAAATTTTTTTTTCTTTGGGCGATTCCAATGGTTCATTATCGAAGATAATAAACCAAAATTATCTTGAGACGGATGCCATTGGAATCCTAATATTTTCAGACCAAGGCAGCCCTTCTTATTACATATCGTAACGGTTTCGTCACTTGATGCTGCAGAAACGCCTTGTGTGACTTCAGGTTTATTACTAGACTGGCCAATTAAATGTTCCACCGAAGACCCCCATAAGATAGTATCATCAACAAACATGTTCTGATTTAAAACAGCAGCTTCGGAAGGGAAGTTATTACTTTCATATATATAAGTTACATACTGTGAACGGTCTTTGCTGCTGAGACAGCATACCGAGGTTATAAAGGCAGCTCGACGGTCCCCGAGTTAGTATTGACTGAACGTTCGACCTACATATTACTAAGTAGGTAACTTATATTACTTTGTAGGTAACTTGTATAATATATAATATATAAGCAATTTATAATATTGTATTAAATTGCTTTATGGATTGAAGAGTTAAGAATGGGGGTGAAGCTGAGAATGCAGGGTTTCTCCCTCAAACTTGAGAAAACCCTTACTGAAGGGGCTTCTCTCCAATAAACTTGCTGATAACAGCTTAGAACTAAGCCATCAAAACTGAAGAGGCACCTCACAAAAAAGTCGAGGTTGTTCACTCTGCTGGCAAGGCCTACACGCCTGGTTTGGAAAAACGTTTGCTGCGGTATCATACACGCACTGAAAGAATGGTGGTGCTTTACTCAGAATGTTGCTGATTCGTAAAATTTATTATTATTATTTTTTTTTTTTTTGAAAATTTTTGTTATTCTTTCATTTTTTCAAAATTAGGATTTTTGGGAAGCCCCTCCTACTACATGAAAATGTCTCACCGTGTTGCTAACTTAATGTATCCCTCGTCTCCAGTACCTCCTCTACTGGTCAGCAGGTTTGTCCAATTTTTTATTCCATGGACGGACTTAACAATTATACAGTATGTTCCATTTCTGAATGTATGTGAAGTATACCCGCAATAATAATATAACATGATATACTAATTTCCATTTATTCGATGATTAGGTACTGGATACAGTTCAGGTTATATATCACTCGTCTCATTATGGTTTAAAATAAGATGGAGATAAAATTAGTAAAGGGCTATAAAATGCCAACTTTCTTCAACCCTGCGAAAGCAACCCCGAGGTCCCGCCCTGTTAACAGCTGTCGTATAATCAAGATAGGAGCGCCCTCAGAGCAGCAGGAAGAATGGAGAGGGGGGAAGGTTTTAGAGTGGATGGTTAACCACACAAGGTACTGGAGTTAATTAAGGGACACCCCCACCCCATCACCACACCAACCATAACCACACTCCTCCGGCCATCGTATCGTTGGATCGCACGCAGCAAGACCGGTTGGTGGCGTTTAATTGAAAATCTATTTTTACAAGAATTGACAGGTCTAAGTATAAACAGCTGATCAGTACAGGAGGTACTGGAGGCGAGGGATAAATTAATATCCGCTTGCGTACAACTCTGCAACACCGTGAGACATTTTCATGTTGAATCACAAGCTTTATCTTGACAGTAGCTCCTTATGAATCATTCTCGCTTATATTATTCATACGCAACCATGAAAATCGCTTTAATCATAAGCGAAGCCAACTGAGGATTAAGATTGGCCTAATGATACGGAAGGGACAATTTACAGAATGGTTTACGGGGGATGCTCGGGAAGTAAGATAACCTCGTTAGATACTAAACAATTACGCTCGTGCATGAGTGACAATACTAGAGATGACTCCAGTGATGTATTGACGGGTGGAGGGAGGGGGGATAATAGTATGCGTACATTTTTACATAAATCAAGAGCTTTGTGTTGACCGGTTACTATGAAAAATGCCAAGCAAATCAGTAAATTGATGTTGAGTATCTACACTGCATGCAGGTACATCGGTAAATGGATAGGTACTGATTTTCACCCTATACACTTATTATAACTAATATTTAGTATAAAATTCGGAGCTTTGTACGGCCAGCCGTTCGTTCACAATGAGGGCGCGAAGTTGGAGCAGATCATAAATTCTCAACATGAAGGTGAATTATGCGGCAGCCGGTCGGGTCAATGTTCATACTGGCCCAGCTCATTCGAACAACACAATGTCATGTCATGCCATGGTTTTCAGATGTCAAGTTGATCACTAATTATTATTAGCAATCAATCCTAATTATTACTAATGACTCAATAATTATCATTTAGTGAACAAGACAGAAGCGTTATCTGCACAAAGAAAGTAATAAACCGTTGTGTCAAGTTTTTTTTTTTTTTTTTTTTAAATCTACGTATCTTGAAACCCCTCAAAATGTAATAATAATAGTTTAAAGATGAGGAATTAGCAATAATTTTTACCAAATTACAAAAAATGTGTACCTAATTACCAAACATTGTGTACCAACATAATTCTGGGGTTTTAATACCACCTACCAATAGTTTGAAAAAGAAGTACCTACCAACAAATAATCGAAATTACCGTAGACACGAAAAGAATCTCAGAACAAGCTACTGGACGAGACAAAGCAATGTTGTTTTGTGTGCAAACCCTATCGGTTGCACGCTCTATGACTCGTAAATGCATTTCCACGCTCTTTCCTGTCTCTCCACACTCGTCGCCTAATCTCAATGGGGGATTTGGATGGTCGAAAGTGGGTTGGTTTTTCCTGTTGGTCCGATACAAACTGATGGCTAGAGCTCCAAGGTTTGAGGCTACTTAGTGCTCGATTGGAAGTGAAACTTGTGGAGGAAGGTGGTAGTCGCGCGTGAGCGCTTAGCTGGTTGAGCCAATTTGGCGAATCCTCTGAGGCAGTTGCAAACTTCTCCCCAGACACTATCAACTCCTTCAAATCTTAGGCAATTCCGTCTCTCAAACCGTCGACCCCTTCTCCTCGCTCAAACTAATTAAACTTTTCAATGCGCACATATGAAGGCGCATTGAGATAGAAGCCTCGAGGGCTCAAGTGCCATCAACGTTTTGAAACATCTTCCCGTTACGATGAGCTTACGAGGCTCTCTCCCCTCCAATCGCACATTATACCGAGCCGGTAACATGAGTTTGGAAACTCGGCTGTAACCCGAATGTTAAATTCGTAGGGTATGATGAAAAAGTGTCTTTTATCGCTGTTTCTTTTGTATAAGGTTTGATTTAGAAATAAAGATAAGTAAAAAGTTCAGAAATCACAGTGAGGAGCCTTTCAGCAGCCAGTTCCGGGAATGAATGTCTAGAACAGAATTTGATGGAATTCGTTCTAGAAAATCCACGCACAGGATTAGTCCCTTGAGGCAATGGCTCCTGTGGCATGAGAGTTGACAAGACTGCACCCAAACTAACGCATTCATAATCCAATACAATATCTCTCTAATGTGCCCTTCTGGGAGGGTGTCTGTAGTAAAGGAATCGAAATGTTTAGTTGTCCCATCAATACGACGGGACTTGGGTGAAAAATGTCTGTAAGAAGCATGGAGTCTTCACTCCCCTCTGACCATCCCTACACTTCGCTGGAAGAGGATTTCCACTGTAACCAATTATGTGCCAAAAAGAGGTGCTTAGCGCGGTATTTTGGCCAGGTTTCATCGGTGTCGTACCGAAGCAAAACGCCTCGGCTTAATACATCCAGCTGTTTCATTTAGGAATGATCATCATAATTGTGACGCTGTAGTGAATCTGCTGGAACAGATTCGTTATCAATTCCAAACTAAGCGATAACGTGCCTTCGTGAAGACGGGATCCGTCGGGGTCTACCGTCACATTCCTAAACGTTTCGATTCCAACGGAATACATTAGGACTTCCCTTCTCCGTCGTTCTTCCTTTCCTTGCAATTTTGCATTCAAGCATCCGAAACACACACAATTCGTTAATATGATTCCCTGTTCATCAACTCACTGCGTATTGGCTAATACAACAATAATTGTTGTATTATTGGCTAATAAACAGCCGAGTGAACGAGTCTGGAGGGCTGTTTTTTATTACAAGTGGACCTAGTGGACCATGTAGAAAATGAACAGCCCTCCGCTGGATATAGTGGGATTCAATCTATTTTTAGTGATCAAGGATCTTCTTTTCCCCTGCAGACATTCCAATTAACCGCCTATTAAAAATTGAATGATTGCAAGGAGCATTTCAGGAACATGAGTGTTTCTCAACTTTCGTATAAATGAGAAATGTATCTGCAAATTTTTATGCTGTTCATTACGTTCTTTAGTGAGAAACGTTCAACTATTATAATGAACTCCTACTGCTTGTAGTTGGTGATATCCATGGCGATTTCGTATTCGTGTTTCTGGTTAATCGTATTTAACAAAATCGAGTTTTTCGAGTTGGGAAAAAGTATAAATTATTGTGCAATTTGAAAGGTACGAGGTGGTACAAACTGCGAAACCAACTCATTTTGCCGAGAGTTCTCTGCCGCTGTATATTGCGCTCTACTATTCGGTCTTCATGGGCAACATCAGCTTCAGTCAACCCAGAGACCTCGCGCTGTCAAGCTCGAGGGTGATTGAGTGCCTTCCTCATCACCGAAAAAGTGGATTGGTGCCGAAGGTTGCAAGAAAATCTCCCCTTCATCCAACCAACTGGCCTCTCACGAAAGATGAATTGGTCCGAGCTCCTTCTACCTCTTTCTAGTTGAGATCGTGTTTCACTAAGGAGGACAGTGAAATTATAGGAGAATTGAGTGGAGGTACAGGATGAATAGGCACCATGGTAAAGCCGCACATGGCTTCCCCACGTATAGAGCCGTGCTGTGTACGACAACACTTTTTTCAACCAGGCCACTCTTTTGATTTATTATCTCCGATAATGGACCATTGGAATAGACCTAGCCTTGCGATACTAATTTGATAGGATAACCATGAAAAGACACAATTTGTAACATGTGGGTCTATCAGATCCAATACCCCAACTGAGACTTTTGGAATAAAAAGGACATGAATAACCAAACAAATCTTTATTGAAAATAACGTTGAAATCCCAAAGTACATAATATTTGTATTTATTTGACAAGAACTCTTAACACACAACATTTCATAATTTTTAAAATCGACATAATTTTCAAGTAGGTAACATAATTTTTAAGTAACGTCAGTCTCATAATAAGTTTTCAGTCTTCATAGAAATAGACTCAGTACAAACAGTAAATAATAATTAAAAAAAGAATTTCTTTGGGCGATTCCAATGGTTCATTATCGAAGATAATAAACCAAAATAGATGAATCATAAACTCTGAAGCAATCAAAAACGACTTTGATATCATGAATCAAATCTCAATATCTTTTTATAATTTATTTTTATTGACTTTGTGTTTTCTACACATTCGGCGACTCTGAGGTGCAAACTGCGGTTTATATTACCATGATTGGTCCTTAGTCTCACCATCTAGACAATATCTTCCCGACCCAAGCGAATGCCGGAAAACCATGGCTGGAATGTGTGGCTGCATCATGAAGTTCGAGACCCTGCATCTTGAAACGTTTCGTAACCCTAAGTCGGTAAGAAGGGGGTCAAAATAAGTTGTGAAATTTTGGAAACTTCATCACGAAAATTTCAAATGAAGCTTAATATAGCTTAATTCAGAGAATGTTTAAAGACCATCCGACACCATTTTTTACGACCAACGCCCGTATTTTAACCCATTTCTCTACATATTCAATAACGTTGTGGGACTCACACGGGCATCGTATACAGAACAGTGATTTATGTACGACCTCCACACTCCAACCATAAATATGCAAAAGCCGCAACTTCCGGCCCTCTTCAAAATCACTAGCAGGGTTCAATATATTCTATATTATAGTTTAGACGATAGATAAATATAATTATGTGATATGATTATATATAACTATGTTACAAAGTTATGCCTCTGAGAGAATGGTGTAAAGTTTGAAATAAGTTTGACTGATTCCTTGACTCACAACAATTACTGGATGATCTCTGTATTCATGAAAAGCGGACAAACATACCTACAGAAGGACAGGAACTTAACAGATAATAGTGACTAAATTCATAGGTAATTTGTCATGGAGCCAACCCCCAACAACCCTCTACACTTCGGAGAATTTGATCCATTAGGAACTATGACCGTATTTCAGGAAGGCAATTGACACCACTGGTCTGACAACCGAAGACAATCTCATCGAATTCGGATCGTAACTTCATATCGGTAATGTTGTCCTCGCTGTGACGTCAGTGCTCCAGAATCATAGAAATCACACTACTATGATTGACTATAGATACAGATAGAAAGAAAGACAGAAGGGAACCTAAATTATAGACGGAAAGATAGTCTACATAGAAAATAACAAACCGTCATGGACAAATTTGCAGGTTTTTTTTAAATTTTTTTTTTCAATTTTCCTTCAGCCCCATACCTACTTGTTTCCAATTCCTAAAGATGTTCAATAATGCACTTAGGATTGCGGTAGGACTTGATGAAGTGTGAAATACATGTTTCCAAACTTTGCCAGTGAGGTTACGACGGTAACTCTATTGGTGAGTTCCCCGCTTGTCCATCGCTCACTCAAACGTTCCAGGTGGTGGGGGGTACAATTCGATCGACCTGTGATCCAAGTTTTGGTCCTTCGACCCATATATACGATGGGGCGATATATCATCCTGCTTCCTCCTCCACCCTGTCATCTGAAATACCTCCGAATATGCCTCCCAAGGGGACCGAGGCCCTATTACTACTTTCTCTCTCTTTTTCACTTTCGAATACGGTAAAAAAGAGCCCGTAGAAACAGATTTATCGCCGAATTATTCAGAGGATTTTGGGACCATTCACTTGAATCATTCACTAAATCACGGAGAAATTCATCTGTACCTCCAATCTCTTTCACCCCCACATTCCTAACAATATGCAGACGATGAGAAATCGAGGAAAACACCAAATAACGCTACTATGTACTAGTATTTTGTTGAATTCACTTGAGTTCACTTGTTTCTACCATTCAATACCCCACGAATTCCGAATTTTCATCCTTGACCCTCACACATAATACTTCACATAATACTCTTTTTGGCTCGCAACGATAATTGTGAGACGTTTCGGAATGAAAAGGCGAGATATGTCGGAACTATGCTGTGATTGTTGACGTTTTCCGTCAAGATCAAAAATATCAGGCAGCAATTATATGACAAGGAGATTCAATCGAGAATGAATCGATCACAATAATTAGTGCGAGTTTCCGTGAAAAAGGGAAAACATTTGTTTTGGGTGGAGCTTCGTTTTGAGATGATTTTTTTGAAAACTAACGACTTATCATAGAAATTCTAAATTTTGTTCGTTCACATCTAAAAAAAATCTTCAACCAGAGATTCGATCAGGTAGAACTAGCACTATGAGGCCACAACAATATTCTGACATATTTTGTTGGCTATGTGAATTTGACAGCTGTTGAGTGTCATTGAAGCACAAATTTCTTGAGTAAACCTTTCAAAATGTTTACTGTTCAATATGTCCGCCATCTTGCTGAATGACAATGAGTAAATTTTGAATCAATAGAATGCAACTTAACCGGCCCGAAGCGCATAAGTTAGAATATTTCATTGTACATACAGCTGGGAAGTTTGAATAAAAAATACGGCAATAATCCACTATTTTCGTCTCTCCCTAATTTTTAAAACGTTTCAGATTCTTCTTCATCAAATTTAGTGAGGCTTGAAAGTAACAACTGAAGAGGGTTTCGACATAAAGCGTTTTTGGGTGGGCAGCGATCAAAGCCTTTTCCCAAAGTCAATTCACTGGAGCTGTTTAAGTTGAGGATGGTAAGAATTCAAAAGAGATCGGAGGCGACGAGGGTTAAATAAACAGCGCTGTAGGGGATTTCAGAATGCAAAATGCCTGATGAAATCGTCACATGAATGATGTCAAAAACATGTCATAATATATTATATTACATTGCCCAAAATTTATCAGGACATGTATTGGGGAAATTCCAATGTTGTCGCTTTTCTTAATAACAATCAAAGTTATATTTAATATAACTTATATTAAATATAACTTCGATTAATTTTATCGAATTTGTAATTTTGAAATATTCAGATAGTATACTGCCAAACAATAATGTTGAAGCGGTGCTATGACGAGCTATGATACCTATTCTCATCTTTATTCGTGTGCTTCAACTAGTGCATTACATCGTCATAACCTAACCTACCGTCGTGACTTTATGACAGCAAACCATTGGTTGGGTACTCAACGGCACATTGATATTCAATCTATCATCATCATATCTAGGGACGCAGGAGCGTCCCGCCCGCCAAGCAAACCGAAGCCCTGAAAACCGAAGCGACTGAGACACTGATTACGCGACGGAACAAGTTGGGGTTTTCACCATCCCGTAGCTCGGTCCCCTGAGTGTCTCGAGAGTTGATTTTTTGTACACCAACTCTCCAGGGGCACGTGAGGACGTAAACCAAATTTCAGCTCTCGGGAACATCGGGTGTCGGGGGTATAACAGTTTTAAAACCACTATTTTTCACGTTTTTCGTGTTCTTCTTCTTGTTGTTGTTGTTCATTGACGGGGCTACAGCCCAGCAGACAAATCGGATCGAGCTGAAATTTTGCACACACGTTTGTTATGCTCCAAGGGAGTGCCTTTTGACCATTTTTTCTCCCTCCCCCCATTTCCCCCCCAATTAGGGGGGAAATAGTAATTCTCATGAAACGGTGTAATTTTTAGTTAACTTTTGAATGACCTGAAAAATTACGAATCTTTTAAGACCAATTGGATTTTTGTGCGACCAGCCGTTCGTTCACAGTGAGCGCGCAAAGGTTTAGGAAAAACACTAAACTTTCGCGTCGAAAACGGCCGTATGTGACCCAACCCCCAGACGCCCAGAATAAAACTACCTTTTTTCATCTTCCCGGTAAACTACAGTCTAGAAATTTTAACCGTGAGTCGGGGATAGACCACATTGCAATATTCACTCGGTTTCTCATCTGTAAAATTGTTTAAATAATACCTTTTTGTAATAATACAAATTGAATTTTGATGATGAGCTATTGACATGAAATTTTAAAAATAGGTCAGAACTGGATCACAATGCAATATTCACTCGGTTTCTTGTCTGTAAAATTGTTTAAATAATACCTATTTGTTTAAACAAATGATATTTTGATGATGAGCTAGGGACTTGAAATTTTAAATATAGGTCAGAAATGGATGACATTTCAATATTCACTCGGTTTGTATGACATTGTATGAGTATGGTATGTATGATTTGGTATAGTACAGTATGGTATGATAGGAAAGAAATTCGTATGGTATGGTATGAGTACGGTGAGAATATGGTATGGTGCCGATTTGCAACACAGTCTGGTATAGACAGAAGGGTGATCTGCACAAGGAAGATAATAAACCGTTGTGTCAAGAATTTGCAGAGTTTTTTGTACACCAACCCTCCAGGGGCACGTGAGGACGTAAACCAAAATTCAGCTCTCAGGAACATCAGGTGTCGGGGGTATAACAGTTTTACTGTAGGTATTACATTGCTTCTACTTCTTTATATTCTGTAATTGGGCTTGCCCCGTATAAATAAATAAATAAAACCGCTATTTTTCACGTTTTTCGTGTTCTTCTTCTTCTTCTCGTTGTTGTTGTTCATTGACGGGGCTACAGCCCAGCAGACAAATCGGATCGAGCTGACATTTTGCACACACGTTTGTTATGCTCCAAGGGTGTGCCTTTTGAACATTTTTTCTCCCTCCCCCCATTTCCCCCCCAATTAGGGGGGAAATAGTAATTTTTAGGAATTTCAAATGGTCATAACTCCTTCAAAATTGAAGCTTTTTCAGATTTTCTTTTTTAGTTTTATTCAGCTTTAAAACTGTTTAATTTGAGATCAAAAAATGCCTCCTAAGGGGGAAAATAAAGGAGTTATGGTGATTTTTCTATTTTCAACAATAACTGCCGCAAATATTGATGAAAATTGATGCGGTTGGTCTTAAAATGTCCGTTAGGTTGTCTAGAATATGCTCAATAATTTTGAACTAAATCTCAATCGATTTGACTAAACCACAGCCAAAAATACGTGAATAAATTCCACATCTACTGATTTGGCTAATTTCCGAAAACATCAAAGTTGAACGGAGGTCAGAAA
This sequence comes from Stenodema calcarata, assembly GCA_963920205.1. Classification (NCBI taxonomy): domain Eukaryota; kingdom Metazoa; phylum Arthropoda; class Insecta; order Hemiptera; family Miridae; genus Stenodema; species Stenodema calcarata. The sequence continues at coordinate 27,843,464 of OY986051.1, read as the reverse complement.
AATTGTCGTAGAGTGGCGCCTGTTTAAGGATCGATAGGAAATGGAACCGTATTGTATAAGTACCACTCAAAAACTAGCCATGCAAAAAGATGTGATATCCCCCCAAAAACAACTCCGTAGTAAAAACTGGCCCGCCAAAAAACCTCAGCCGCAAAAAGGAATGATATCCATTTTGCCCGCCAGCCACATATATAGGATGCTTATATGAGTATGCATATAGAGTATGCTTATTGAGTATGCATATAGAAACCTGATCCTCCTACCCCTAACCTCCACCGTCAATGTTTTCCTGTTCCCTGTCTCCTTCCCACAACCCCCTCTCACCCTTAGTCACCCTCGGTTTCACCTAATATGTTTCCTCTGTTACACCAGCAGGGAGCTTTACGCTTCTTTCAATGCTGTTGGCGGGAGCTTTTTGTCACATAAACAAGCCTGAATTGAAGCATTACTTCATTATAGGTGTACCTACCACTACTGATTACTCGTGACCACCAGTAATACTTATAATATAGTAATGCTTCAATTCAGGCTTGTTCATCTGGCAAAAAGCTCCCGCCAACAGCATTGAAAGAAGCGTAAAGCTCCCTGCTGGTGTAACAGAGGAAACATATTAGGTGAAACCGAGGGTGACTAAGGGTGAGAGGGGGTTGTGGGAAGGAGACAGGGAACAGGAAAACATTGACGGTGGAGGTTAGGGGTAGGAGGATCAGGTTTCTATATGCATACTCAATAAGCATACTCTATATGCATACTCATATAAGCATCCTATATATGTGGCTGGCGGGCAAAATGGATATCATTCCTTTTTGCGGCTGAGGTTTTTTGGCGGGCCAGTTTTTACAACGGAGTTGTTTTTGGGGGGTTAACAGATTAAGAGATGGGACTAATGATATTTTTTCATTTGTTTCAGGTGAGCGGTGATGAAAACAATTTCGTAAGTTTGTAGCGTACTCTCCGTCGTATTCGTATGTTCGTATTGCGTACTCTCACATTAGCATACAATGTGGGGTTTCAAACAGTTGAATTCTCGTTTAGTAGTTTGATAATATCATATGTTCGAACCTTCTGGTCTCATCTTGTGTTGTGGTATAACGGTTACAGCACCTATGAGGATAGTATTTAATACTCCACAGATAAAGAGTAAAACGTTCCCTTCAATCATCACTACCCTGATAATTTATTGACCCTGGTGTTTTCGTTGACATTTGATGATACCGATATCTTTGTCGGAACTGCCCCGACTTGTTCCAGCTTCACGAGTGAGACAGTTTCAAATTACCGGACCTGTTCCGGTTACCGATTTGAAGGGTTTGACTTGAACACAACCAATGTATCGCACCTCTTTTTCTCCTTCGCTATCGCTCTCCTCCCACTGTAATTCCACTTGGATTTATTCGACTCGATCAGCGAACGAAGCTAACTTTACCCGAATTTCCGTCTTATGATTCACGCTCATTGTGAACAAATGGCTCCAAACCTCCGGATGGTCTTCACTCTAAAACCAGATTTTAGTTTTTAAATTTCTCAATTTTCTTCATTCGTCAATTATTGTACCCAAAATTATGTTTGAGGCAATTTATTCGATTTTAAATTTCACACGCTTGTCTAGTGAACACCTTGTCTTGTCTTTCGGAACCCCGAATACGCTAAATATTGCAAACATCCTCAGGTCCAAAGCTAGTACCACTTCGAGTAACATTAACATTTTCAATTAAGTGGGCTGTGAGCTACGTGATGGTTTCTCCCTAAAATCCTAATAAACGTCTGAAAACTTCATTTCGTGAGAATTTTTGTAAGACAACAGTTATTCTACGTATTATAGTTATATAGAGTTGTAGTGTGAAATATTTAGGTATTACCTTGGACTCTTCCTTGGAATGGGAAAGTCAAAATAGGTTGGTGTGCGTGAGGTTGAGCAAGCTCACTTATGTTTTCTCGCAGCTTCGAAACTTTTTGACACCCAAGCTCATGAGAACTATGTACTTTACACTGGCGCAATCGATTTTGTTATATGGTCTGCCAGGTTGGAGTAGCGCCTACCCTACTACCATCAACCCTGTCTTCATTTGCCTTGTCTTCATAAGAGTAGATTTTTGGAGCACACTGGCCCGGTCTTCAAACGATGGCAAGTTCTGAAGCTGAGCTCCCTTGTTGAGTTGTCCAGTTTGAAGCAGGTTTTGAAGGATAAAAAATTCTCATATCCAACCCACGTGGCGGCTACAAAATTTAAGTTTGAAGGTCATTTTGCTTTACCCCTACACAAAACAACAGCGGCATTTACCAAAGGCATTCGGTTGTATAACAGCCTTCCCGCTAAGATAAAAGAGGATCTTACTGGACACCTCAACAAAATAAATATAATTTTCAAGAGTTGGTTTCTAGAAAACTTGTGTCTTCATATTTTAATTGATTGAAAAAATGAAAAAATGTTTTATTTCCAAAAAATGATTAACTGTATAAAAAATAAAAAATCTGTCATAATCTGTAGTCAATCTGTATAACAATTATACCTACTATCGTTCTGTCTCTAGAGGTAATTATGTACCTGTATCTTCTTCAAGTTATTTAATGTGTTGAAATGTTTTGCAAAAGGTCTCATGAGAAATCATAACTTAGGTCGTTCTCCCTATCGCGGGCATTGCCCAAGAGGGGAACTGATTTTTCTTGAATCTACTATTAAATCTAACAATTGTATTATTTAAGAAAATTAAGTTCATTTCATTCAATTGAGTGACGCCAATCAATGACAACTATTGATGTGGATGAATGAAAAATGACCTGATTCACTACCTATAATTTTTTAATGTACTTACCGAGTTTTATAAATCTTCAATCAATCATGAACCATATTGCCGTCTTTTCTGACAACGAATTTGAGAAGTCGACGCTGTTAAAAGGGAAGGAACATCGTATTACCCGTTATTACAAGATTATGAGGGCGACTAACTTGAGGGTGGAGTTTTACCTTTGGCGGTTTGAGACTTTGCCTAATCATATTCGAGGCCATTCAAGTACTTGAGGTTCTCCGCCCACTCCATATTGAGGCTAATAAAAAGAAAGTTTTACAACCCTTTCGAGTATAATCGGTTCTCTAACTAGCTATCAACTTATCTCATGATCGAATCAAAGTAACCTTTGTATACCTGAAATAAATACTTTATCTGCAATTTTCGATACCCTGTTCGGAACATTATTAGTCGTCGAAACAATTGTGTATTTTGTTTCTTAGTAGTTGAGTTCATATAAGTACATAACAGTATTCACCTTAGGGGTTTGTTGTGGGATCAGAGTTGTATCAGTAGGTGCAGGTTTCTTTTGCCCTAGACAAACGTAGGGTGCCGGAGCATAGATGACCCCAATTACTAGTTTGAAGTGGTCTGTTGGTCCGACTCCCAGGGTTCCATTGCTGGCTTCTATTCTTCATTGGACCGTTTCCAACTCCAAGTATATATTTGCATTGAAACGGGCACAGTAGAGACTATTTAGCAAGGGGAACATTACTAGAAGCTGAATCCTCAGGAGTATTCTTATCTCTTCTTCCCTCCGTTCATTGCCGCTCCCGTTCAAGGAGCACCTTTCCCCTCAAGACCGTTACCAAGTATTCTGATGTCTGGGTCCCATGATGCAACATCTTGGCGACTACTGCATCTGGTGTCATATTGGAAGACGTTATGCCCAGTGCTTCTTGTGGCCAGCTCCTCATCCAAAGAACGTGTAGTGCAGATCATCTTCCACATCCTGGTAGCTTTCCATCGTATCGGGTATCCATCAACCTTTCCGATTCTGCAGAAGTAGGCATAGAAACGTTCATGTCCTGAAAAGAACTGAGTCAGGAAATATTTATCCAAGCTTTGTTTAAGTACATCTCCCTCTCAACTCACCCGTCCACATCTCCTGCCATCTTGTCATCATGCGTTCTCTGTTTTCTCTGGAACTGCAGAATCTCTCTCCATCACCTCTCTGCTCATACATCCGTTTCCTTTCTGCAGGCAGCAGGTGTATGGGTATCACACCAGCCGGAACAATGCTGTTTCTCATACTGTCCTGCAAATACATGCAATCATACGCTTCAAGTAGTATGCGACATTCAGAGCATCTACCCAGAGCTCTGCCCCGAAATCGAGTACCTACCACCGACATCATCAGATGCCGTTTGCAAGGCCTAGACCCATTCGCATTTCACTTTCCAAAAGTAGGTTATACAAAAAATACGATATTGATGGCAAATGTATGAAGTTGTGAAGGCCGGTTTTACGTATCTTTTGTTTGGTATTGAATTCATCTTTTATTAGCTCTGTATTTCATGTTCTCGTTTGGCATTAAAGGTGAGAAGCTCAAACAATCCGTTTCTCACAGTGCTTTTAATTACCTAATGAAGTCCCTTTTAATTACCCTTCACCCATGTTATTCCTTCACTCACTCACCCACACCCTTAACTCATTCACCTACTTATCGCTCATGTGTACGACGTTGTTTGATCATTTACCTGCCAATGTTCACATTGTTTTCGTGTATTAAGTACCTAGTCTTTTGTGTCATTGAAATGCTATTGATTTTTTATATAATATAAATATTATTGTAGGACTCTACATATTTGTATACAAATGAAAAAGAGGTTCATGGAACCGTAAGCTTTTTAGCTTCAGTTTACTTTTCTATAATGATTTTACTCATAAAGCCCTTACTATTAATATCCCGTACGTGTTAAATGTTATCGTTGTACGCAACTCATGGTTCCAGTGTCTTACTATTGCCAGTGAAATGATTGTGTTCGTCACATTGCATTATATTCTGGAATTTGCATACTTAAGAAAAATTGTTTTATTCTGTCTTACTGCTGGGGGTTACGCAAAAATTTCGCAACACGGAAAAAAATGTAACGCGATACCAATAAACAGCATCGGGCAATGACTTATTCTTGAGTGGCTCCTAAAGCTATTTTCTATGATATTCACTCTATGAAGCTGTAGTTTGGTATGTAGCCTCCTAAGGACTTAAACTTGACGCTGCTCAGGCCCCGGATCAGTTGAGTGGCTCCTAAGCTAATTTCTATGATATTCACTCTATGACGCTTTAATTTGGTATTTAGCCTCATTAGGACTTGCGCTTTAAGCAGAATACGCCTAGGATAAGCTGTGGGGCTCCTACACCTAAAGGGAGAAAATGAGACATATCCATGTACGGATTTATCTGCATTTAGTGAAGATACTTAACATTACTGATTTGACATTTTCAAGATTTTCATTGTGCAAATACTGAAAACCACTCTGACAATAATATAAATATAAAACGTTTCCTGCCGTTTTCAAGGGAATACTTCCCGAGACTAGGGAGCCGCAGGACATGGTTAGGGAATTTCGGTCGTAACAAAGGTAGTCATTTCCCTCACTAGGAAATGGAGGTGGACCGTCCTTAAAGCCCTAGCTCCCTCGTCCACAGGCCGCGATTGCCTATTATCAGGGGGCGCCAATTTTGAGTTCATTAGCGGCCCCAGTGGGAGGCGTTGCTTTAAATGGAAATAGCCCTGGGAGGACAGTCGGTCCTGTTACACACATCCGAAAGCTAATTCTGACCCGAATCACCGCTCAGCTCGTTACTCCAATAATACACGTGCTATACAATGAGATGCCTTTTAGCACATGCGATAAGAGGAGGCCGTCATGTTCTCTTGCCTCCATCACGATTGTGGCCATGTTTCTCGCGGAGAGAAACCTTACCAGGTTGGGACGTATTGGAAGTATTTATCGTAATTTCAAGAATCGACCAATGCTACCTACCCCAATGTCTATTGGTATGGATAGTTAGGACCGCGTGACTGAGGTTGGTGCAAGTACTATACATATTATAGGTACGCCCTCCGGATACTACTATCAGGCTTACTATCTGAATCCCTCTATTTCACTTTCATTAATTAATCTTGGAATACTGAATTATGATGGTTTAGAGCCCCCGCGTCACGTATTTTACGGTTAATTATTTTTTACGTAGACCACCACCCACCTGGCTACATTACCTACCTCTTTCAATATCAATTACATTACTGTCTACAGTCTATTATTTTTGGTTATACTTAAACTAATGTTCCTTTTGGTTTATTATCTTCAATAATGAAGTAGATTCCGAAAATCGAATTTAAAAAAAAGCTGCAAATTCTTGACAACGGTTTATTATCTTCTTTGTACAAATAACCCTTCTGTCTAGATCACTAAATGATAGATTAAATATAATTATGAATTATTATTAATTATTAATCATTATTATCAAGTAGTGAATTATTAATAATTATTGATGGTTTTTAGGGTTCGGACAACATTCACGGTGATCCTTGGATTTTTTCATAACCCTAGGTCAATGGGAAGAGTTCAAAACCAATTTTGAAATTTTGAAAAATTCTCGAAAAAATCATATCTTGAAAAATTCAAACGGAATGGTATAGTTTTTAGTTCACATTTGAATAGAGTTAATTTTTAGACTTTTTCAAGACCATCCGTCGTATGTACGACCAGCCGTTCGTTCACAATGAGGGCTCAATAGGAGCAGCTAAAAAGTCGTCAACATGAGAGTGAATCATGCGGCAGCCTGTCGGTTCAATGTTCACAATGGTCAAGCTGATTCTTTCAGTATAATAGGTAAATAGTAATAATCAATAATGATCTTTAATAATTAATGATAATTTCTAATACTTTTGAGTAAATAATAATAATTAATTCTTTAAATTATTGCCGAAATAGTTGGATGGATATAGAAAACCCAGAATCTTATTTGTAATTAATTTTTCATCTCTATTAACGTTGCATCTATCATTTCGTTAACCCGACAGTAGGGGGTTATCTGCGCAAAGAAGAAAATAAACCGTTGTGTCAATAATTTGCAGAGTAATTTTGTAGCAGTTGTATTTTACTTGATACCTTAATTAAGAAATTTATGACAACAAACTTAAACAACTGAATTAGTTTTTCCTCGCGTTTTGTCGTAGAGGCCATTTTCAGTTTTAGATTTTACCCCCTCTCCACCACAAACACACACCACTGAACGTTCACTGCCTCTGCTCACAACAAAGTTCTTTATAAAGATGATAATATCATTATAATTATTATATTATAATAGAGAGTACTCGAATATAAGTAAAGATACCTTTCGCTACAGTCCAGCAGATACCTATCCTACCTCAATAGAAAGTCAATAACTCACAACTAGTGCACCATTCGAGCCACTAAAATTATAGTTAAGGCATTCCGTGACTCGACCCTTAAATACAGCTTATCACGCAGGGACTTCGTGCATTCGCAGGCGTTCATTTACCGTATTATGATTGAAGGATTGACGATCGTATTATTCGATGCCACTTTTCTGTAAGTTGACGAGATCATAGCTCAGATTATTTCATTCGAAGAGTTACCTTTCACTGCACATTTGAAGAGCTGCCTGCCGTCATTGCGTTGTTCCCACCTAAATTTTGAATAGATACTGTCATGTAGTGTGGACGCTATGAAATTGATCAGGTGTGAGTTGACTTCATAGCACATTCAAAATAGCATAATATTATTCTATAGAATAAAACAGTTACCTAAGCCTTTTTAGGAGCCGGTAAAAATTAACAAAGATTGAACCAGCAGATACTTCAGTGAGAAAACACCACTCGAAGGATCGAAGTTTTGGTGTGTGACGAACACCTTTAACAAAATAAACCATCCCATGGCATCTTGTCTCCTTAACTCCCGTCTCACAACCGGAAGGAGGTTAGCCGGCGGGAGCCAACTTCTATAAGAAAACTCATATTATTTTTCAGCTAATCCGCTCAAAGCCATTCATTCTAGCGCGTTCATCCTTTTTCTCGTGGTCGAGGACAGGAGGAACGGATTCTCACCCTGTTCTGTTCTTGGGGAGGGTCTTAACATAAATAAGTGGAGTCTGTGCTGGGGCGGAAGGTCGTTAGTCTTGCAGGATCAGCCTTTCAAACTACCGTTCACACTTTTCCCAATAAATCAAGCTCGCATAATTAGATACCGGTGAAATGTGGCTTCTCTTCGAATGGCTTCCTATTCTATGAGGGTTTTTTTTATTGTTTGCTGATAATGACATTAAACATTGTGTTCGAGAACGGGCCACTTAGTCTGAGTGGGTCTACCCCAGTGTGTGCAACGTTGCTACGCTTCCCAAGTCGAATAAATCGACGATTTTCTGACAATGAAAAGTGCAATTTGGCCATTCTCAGGAAAACGTGAAATCCGACTACCTTTTCATTCCAAAAATAAAAGTCGGTTTGAAACTCCATTTTTTTTTTAAATTCCAGGTTCATATATTAATAAGTGAACATATGCGATCATTGATCGAGCTTAAATCTCTCTCAATCTCAAAATATAAATTTATTCCCAAATCGCAGAAATGAAGTAATGCCATGACCATGAACTTGTGACTTTGGAAAGATGAAGTAATTTATTACCGAATGAAGTAGTGACTTATATCAGTATTCCTGTGGAAAAAAGAGTAAACTGCTCGTGTTATACTGATTTTTCCTGATAATAGTCACAAATATGAAAGCTCCACTTGACAAATTAATATTGCGTTTTTTTAATTCAGTTTTAATTTTCCCCTTCCGAATTGATAGGTACTTCACACAGGTATTTGTTCAAAATAATTAATCAAAGCTGGTTAGGATTTAAAAAAAGCAATCTAGTATCATAACTCAGAGCGTATAATCGCACTTTGTGAATTGGGTACTTAGTGACAAATGACAAACTTGAAAAATGTGACAAATATTAGGTAGGTTTTTGTGATCATCTTTTTCAAAAAGGAAAAACGCACATATATTATGCGACACCAGATTTCATCAAGATAGAAAGAGAAAAAAATTATCTTCGAAACTCACCCTAGAAACATCCGTTGAAGTTGTGACAGGTGAAAAAACACTACCACGATTTGCTGCACATAAACACTCGCCGAAAGTCAACACTCAACTGGAGGCCGTTGAGACTCGTACTGGACATTACTCTGATGTTGGTGGTTACAATGAGCCGCCAACAGCCTCCCGGAAAGCGGGATATTTGAATTTTTCCATGAAAATAGCAGTCGTGGAGTAGTGCCTGAAATCCTCGGGACAGACACAAATCATGCTGCATACAATTGGAAATAGTTTATTAAAAATATTTCATTCGAGTTTTGGGGACTTTTGAGTTCGAGGAACAACAACATTCAGGGGGAATGGAAGAATCTGGAAACATGTAGACTCCAGATATTAACAAATAGTACAGGTTGGGTTGGGACAGGATGAAGTAGTGACACTCAGGGTATTTTTAATAAACTTTCATGTAAATACACTGAATTTATCCATTGGATTGCCCAAATTCGAGTTAGAACTCATGATTACCTACAATTTAAAAATTCGCTAAAAAAGAGAAAAAAAACTGTTCCTTACAGGAGCAAACATACTAGACAACCGGTTTCACGTTTTCTTGAGAATGGCCCAATTAAATATGGTGTACAATTCTGAGACCAACTCATAATTATAAACCTCCGCTGGCAATAAATACGCATTAAATAAATACGCAATAAATACGCAACAAATTTTGTTGGATACCCCACCACCCATCAATTCTTAGGAATGACATGCGGTGACCCTAGTCCTACCGGTCCCACTATTTCGGGTTGATTGGGAAATAATATTCAGCGACTTTTGATATCTGGGTCAAAAAATGATTATACATTCAGATTATAGTTTATTGGGTAGGAGAGCGAAGCATAGTTGTGGGGAGTAGTAATCTCTGGTGGGGTAATGCAGTTGAGCTGGCCTAAGCTTTGCATACCTAATATGTAGCAATAGACTCTAAGCCCGGTAGAACACCACCCACACTCCGCTTCAAGCGGGCTCAACAATTTACATATCTTCGAATAATACCAACCGTCTCAAAATACCGATGAACATATAATGAGCTAAGAGTAGGTTTCCACTCCTCTAAAATGTATGATAGAGTTTTTTATCTGGAATGGTTCCTCCATTAAAGGGTTAGAATCAAGTTAGTTATCTGGGTAGTAGGTATAATATATACCTATCCTAGAAGTAATAAGCCATTGCTAGTTTATTCGATTTTTGGAATCTGTATCTTGAAACGTAAAGCCTCAAATTTTGAGGGCGAGTAATTTTTTTCTTGGGCTATTCCAATGGTTCATTATTCGAAGATAATAAAGTAAAATTAAAATTGGACCTGAAATAGGTACCCATTCTATTTTCATTTATACGCGGTTGTAGTTACCTAGGTTCTATTTATTTTTATACATTTCATCGTTGTGTTCACAAAATACCATCTGTTTTTATTTACGTGCATATTTTACATTTTTAAATCTTAATTTTATTGAATCTGTTGGAGGTCAAATACTCCATAGTATTTCAAGTTTCAAATATGTTATGTTTATTAAAGTTTATTTTTATTTTTTTTATTAGTTTATTGGAGTTGTGTTTCCCTGATTTTCCCTGATCTGGGTGTGACTACCAAGCGTTCTTCAGGTTAAATAACGCGGTGAAACCTGTTGTACCTTGTAAGAGCAGACCCAATATTGTCCAGAAGGTAGTCAAACGTAGTTCATCCGAAATTAACCAAACAATTTACCTTCGTCGCTTCTTAGACCGTTCCTCAAGTGGTGGTACTCTTCAAGTTCTTCCCTCTTCTGGTGAATATCATTTACCCATTTAGTTCTGCTTCTTTCATTTGTCGAAGGCAGCGGCTGATTAGTAGTCTGTTCGCCGAGAGGTACAACAATCTATTCATTTTCACAGGCAGTTTGTGTATAATATATATAAATATAATATATTTATATATATTATACTATCTGCTATTCATATTCATATTATGAATAGATTGAATTCAAGAAATAAAATACAAACACAATGAAAACCCCCCTTTTGAAAATTCAAAATCATACAGAAGTTCTGATAATTTTTCATGACCATCCGCAACTCTCTACGACCAGCCGTTCGTTCACAGTGAGGGCTCAATGGTAGAGTGAAATATTGTCAACAAGAGCGTGAATCAATCGGCGGCAAATCGGCCCAGTGTTCATAACACATTCTAACAACACATAGGTAGTTTTGTGACATAGATTTGGTGTCTACGGAAAGGAGGTAATTACGAATATTTGGTGGTAGGTACCTACTTCCTGACATTATTTAGGTAGGTACAAGTACTACGTCGCCTTATGAGAATCAACTCCGCTCGGACTTCAGAATGATAACCTCCCAACTCCTAATTTCTCACAATTTTGAATTTTGGTATATTTGGCTTCTCCAACTTGTTTTTCACACCCTAGCATCAAAAAATTGTCATTATTATCTCCAACAAGTCACCGTCATAAAATATAGATCTATATAGATATTAAACTAGTATCTATACCTACTACGAAAACCCCGGCAGCTGCAATGAAGCAACGGAGCAGTTTTTTCTGCTTTTTACTGAGCGTTGACAAACCTTAGTATTAGTACAAACCATAGGTATCAACACAGCTGTTTCGTATAGTTAGGACTCACAAGGTTATTCAAAATCATACAGAAGTTCTGATAACCATATACATATACATAACAGTGATCTATTCACTGTATACATATACAGAACACTGTATACAGAACAGTGATCTATTCAGAAGATCTTGAACCGATGTGGAAAAATTTGCAATATTTTAATAGTTTAAAACATGGTTTTTCAATAATACAACTGAATGGATTTCTATTGAACTGGAAAAGAGGGACTGACTACTTCAGGGATGTGGAGAGTCTTCACCAAAGAGCCTGTATGCTCAAGTACAGAATAGCAGCAGAACTGGTTCCCAGGTTGATGGACCAGGTCCGAGGTTCAGACCATGAAGGGAAACTATTACCAAACCTGAAGGGTCGATAATATTCGAGGGGGTGGACATTTTTAAGGCAGGGAAAAACTTGATTTTCAAAACTACACGATGATAATTTGTCAATTGGAGACAAGGGGTCACGTCGCACATCCTTCCCTGTTTGGGGAAACCTCGACTTGAGATTGAGGAACGTTAGTTAGAGGCGATGTGGTTGTGAAGGTGTGAGTTTCTGGAGTGTAAAGCTGGGTTCACATGTACGCGGCATCCGCGGCATTCGCGGCATCCGCGGCATCGACGGCAAGACCAGTAGGACGTGGAGGGGGGACGGCAACGCGGCTAGCCGTTCACATGGGCGCGGCAAGGAGCAGCGCGGAAGACCTAGTGGCCATTTTTTTTCATTGTTATCATTATAGTCATTTTACCATCCGAAATATTACTTTTACCTACTGAAATACTAAAAAAAAGGAAATGAAAAGGCACTGAAAAGGCGATGAAAGAAAGACCGAAAGAACCGAATGAAAAAACCGAAAGGACAGACGTGACCAGCAATAATTCATGAAATAGAAGTAGAAGAACAACACACACACACACACCTTGCGCGGGGACCCACTGCGCAACGCGGCATACGCGGCATCGACGGAAATATCTAATAATTTTGATATGTGACCTTGGGCAGCGCGGCAAACGCGTCACCCCCACCCTTCGAGGCGCTGGCCAATCGGAAGCCTGCCGTCTTTGCCGTCTTGCCGCGGATACCGCGTATGCCGCGGATGCCGCGTACATGTGAACCCAGCTTAAGACATCCATTCCCTCTTCCAGTACACTGAGTGAGTATGATCAAGGTAGAATTCTTTAGTGGATTTGTGTGTAGCTAACGGCCAGTGAAGTGATGTGAGATGGACGACTGACATGTTTAAAGAATAGAAAGAAAACTATAATAAATATTAGTCGGGGTTGAGGGAAAGAAGCATCGATCGCTTTTGGTCTCCCTGCGTACGCTCTAGGGATTGAGAAAGTGAGCCCATCAATCGGAGGTGGGAAGAAGCAGTTTCCTCATTTATTAATCCCTTTGAAAAGCCTCTTGGGGTCAGGAAGGGGAAGAAGGCTGCAAGTATCTGCTAAGGGGAGGGATTGAGGGAAAATACGGGAGGAAAAAAGAGAGACAGAGGTGGAATCAGTCAGTGTTTCATTGAAGGGACATACATAAATGATTAGGGTCGTGAGAACTGTTCCTTGAGAGGCGGGAGGTTCGAATCGCGTCTCTTCTTAAGGGAGAACTCAACTTGACTCAAACCCCTTTCCTTCCCTAATACTCTGACTAACCCCTTCCACTTTCTCACTTATTGATGAGGCTCTTTCTCCGAACCCTTATGGGCATTACTCCTCCAATCCGAACTAACCATCATTACTCGTGGTTTCTTCTTTGTACAGCGCATCCCACGAGCTGCTGAGGTAATTTTCAAACGATCAAAGTCTTACGTACACATAACCTTCCTGGAAATTATACAGCGGAAAATGGTCCCTCGTGATTTCTTTCAGGATACTGAAAGAGAGATAACTGGAACACTTTGAACTAAATCTCTACCCATAGTGAGATTTTTGGCGTTTTTTCGACGTTTTCGAATCTTTCTACTCAATTATATTACTCTAATCGAACATTTTCTAGTCGACTGCGGTCTTTTCGAAGGTCCATTTTTTCCTAAACAAAAAAAATCAATTTGATCAGAAATCAACTTTTGGTTGATAATCTTCAATAATGAACCATTTGATTTGACCAAGAAAAAATGCATGGGGTACTCTGAATTTGTTAGTTTACGTTTAGTTTGTTAGTTATTACCTAGTTTGTCTAGATCACTGATCTGTTTTATTTTATATAATTTGGGTATATTTAATTGATATAATTTAATTTAATCTGTAAACTATATTTGATTTTTAGGTTTATTATATTATTATATTTAGTTTATTTAATTTTTAGCTTTATTATATAATTAATATTTTACAGATATTACTATTATTATTATATTATTAATATAAGTTTAATATTTATATTTATGATAATCTGATAATCATCAGTTTGAATAAACGTGCTGTCTATTGGTTTATTATCTTCGATAATGAACCATTGGAATCGCCCAAAGAAAAAAAATTTTAACCCCCCCTCAAAATTTGTTGGTTTACGTTTCAAGATACGTAGATTCAGAAAATCGAATAAAAAAAACTCAGCAAATTCTTGACACAACGGTTCATCATCTTCTTTGTACAGATCACCCTTCTGTCTAGACCACTAGGTCTAAATGTCTAGATCCTAAATGTTAGATTAATTATTATTATCAATTATCACTAATTGTTAACAATTTTATCAAGTACCTAGTGAAAATTATTATAATTTATTGTTAGGTACCTATTAATAATTTGGATTTATTATTAATAATAATTATTATTAATTATGATTAATTAATACGATATAATTCTGGGGTTTTTAATACTACGTCGGTAATAACTTTTCTATAAAAGAAGTACCTACCAACAAACATTCGAAATTACCTTCATTTCCGTAGCTCGAAACGCACCTCAGAACAACAAACTTGACATCACTTAGGATCTAGACATTTAGACCTAGTGTTTCATCTTCCAGGTAAACTGCAGTCTAGAAATTTTAACCGTCAGTCGGGGATAGACCACATTGCAGTATTCACTCGGTTTCTCATCTGTAAAATTGTTTAAATAATACCTTTTTGTAATAATACAAATTAAATTTTGATGCTGAGCTATTGACTTGAAATTTGAAAAATAGGTCAGAACTGGATCACAATGCAATATTCACTCGGTTTCTTGTCTGTAACATTGTTTAAATAATACCTATTTGTTTAAACAAATTAAATTTTGATGATGAGCTAGATACTCGAAATTTTAAATATAGGTCAGAAATGGATGGCATTTCAATATTCACTCGGTTTTTTTCTCATTCCAAACCTGTTCATTCTGTACCCAAGATCCTTCCCTAAAAGACCTGGCAGCGGGAAAAGTACTTAAGTGAAAAGGTATGAAAAGTACCTATAGTCGAAAACTCATTGTCAGAAAATTGACATTACAGTTGGGCTTAGGTACCTATTTACATATTTTTTGACATTTTCATGTCTTTGCTTTGGCACATAAACTGAAACGGGAAAAATTTGTTCCCTTGATTCACCCTTTCCCTCAGATCACGTCAGAACACAAGCGACCGGCAAGCTATTACGTCAGAGCCTATGACGCACGAGCGTATGACGTAAGACGGCTGGCAGGATGCCAACTAGTACGTCAGAGCCTATGACGCACGAGCGTATGACGTAAGACGGCTGGCAGGAGGCCAACAAGTACGTCAGAGCCTATGACGCACGAGCGTATGACGTAAGACGGCTGGCAGGAGGCCAACAAGTACGTCAGAGCCTATGACGCACGAGCATATGACGTAAGACGGCTGGCAGGAGGCCAACAAGTACGTCAGAGCCTATGACGCACGAGCGTATGACGTAAGACGGCTGGCAGGAGACCAACAAGTACGTCAGAGCCTATGACGCACGAGCGTATGACGTAAGACGGCTGGCAGGAGACCAACAAGTGCGTCAGAGCCTATGACGCACGAGCGTATGACGTAAGTCGGCTGGCAGGAGGCCAACAAGTACGTCAGAGCCTATGACGCACGAGCGTATGACTTAAGACGGCTGGCAGGAGACCAACAAGTGCATCAGAGCCTATGACGCACGAGCGTATGACGTAAGACGGCTGGCAGGAGGCCAACAAGTACGTCAGAGCCTATGACGCCCGAGAGTATGACGTAATACGGCTGGCAGGAGGCCAACTAGTGCCCTTTTATGTCTCTGCGCCCCTTCCCACACCCACACCGCGTACCTCGTACTTCATTTTGGTTTATTATCTTTGATAATGAACCATTGGAGTCGCCCAAAGAAAAAAAAAGTTTAACCCCCCTCAAAATTTGTTGGTTTACGTTTCAAGATACGTAGATTCGGAAAATCGAATAAAAAAAAAAATCCGTCCGTACGCCGTCCGCCGTACGCCGTCCGCGGCACTTTGCCCAGTTAGCGTTGAGTTAAAATTACGAAATTTTTTTTATGGGTTTCGACCAACCCCACAATGGTCCTCGAAACTTTTCATAACCCTAGGTCAAGGGGAAGGGGTTCAAAACGAATTTTGAAAATCTCATATCTCGAAAAATTCATACAGAACGGTATGTTTTTTATTTCATATTTAGATAGAGTTTGTTCCGTAGAATTTTTTAAGACCATCCGCAGCTTTGTACGACCAGCCGTTCGTTTACAATGACGGCTCAAAGATTGTGCCTCACAACACGATCGTGAATCAAACTGTTGAAATACAGGTCCATTTTCATACTAACAAGCTCTTTGGAACATCATATGGCTTAAGTGATGTCGAGTTTGTTGTTCTGAGGTGCGTTTCGTGCTACGGAAATGAAGGTAATAATTAGTGATAATTGATAATAATAATTAATCTAACATTTAGGATCTAGACATTTAGACCTAGTGATCTAGACAGAAGGTGATCTGTACAAAGAAGATAATGAACCGTTGTGTCAAGAATTTGCAGAGTTTTTTTTAAAAGCGTTCCTACAGCTGGATATCATAAATACAGACAGGTTTTAGGATTTGGTTGTAGATTTAGCAATTTTCTATGTACTGTTAGTTCAGAATATCTACCGAGCATCCAGTACAATTTTTTAATGTTTCAATTATTATTGTATTATGATGTACCTAGTATACAGAACGGTGATCTATACGAAACACAATAAACCGTTGTGGTCAACTTCACAGTTTTTTTGTCTATTCGGTGTTCAGGTTTCGATCCCTATCCAGAAACGAAAACTCACAAATTTTGAAGGGGGGCGGCGCGGCGTGGTGTGTTAAAACGTTTTCCTCATTATCGAAGATAAAAAATGCGAAAAGCAACATTTCGTCACTGTGGCATGAAATTCCCGTCTCAGGTTGCGAGAAAAACCATATGCCGCATATTGGAATGATCGATCCTGGTGACTTCATGATTACATCTGCAGGTGGCGTAGGTAACGTAGGTGGCGTTCACCTGCAAATGTAATTATTATGAATTATATATCGCTGGCTGTTGCATTCATCAAAACGCACATAGATTTAATATTTAAAATTCAGCTGGAAGTCGCGCCCTCACAATTTTTATTCACAGTAAACCCAGTTTATTAACCAAGTCGCCTTCTTCGATTAGTACTTTCTAAGTTATTGCAAGCCTTCTTTGAATACTGATTGTCTTTGGGTGGTTGTTGGCCGAGAAGTTCGCTATTGGTGTGTACATTTGTAGAAACCTGACTGTGATATAGCAACAACTCACCGTTATATAGGTACCTGATCTGAATTGCATATTATGCCTTCAACCACGGGGAAGGCAACGCACGGAGCTGGTCAATTGACTAATGCAATATGCAACATTTTTTTCAACTCCTTCGCGGGCAAAACATATCCATCACAAGTGCACATAGAGGGAATACGGGATTGAAATAAATATGATGTATCGAAGTTATCAATAATTTATTGATCTGGATAATTTGTGATTTGAAAACTAATTCTAATAGTTTCTACTCTCATTATTTATGTTTTTCGTTTTCTTCCACTGTACATGAATACAAATGCATTACAGAACGAATATAATATATTATATTATGAACGTGTGTAATAAAGTAACGTACGAATATGCAGAAGAGGTTCCGTTGCTGTGGGCTACAGAGAGGGTCAGGGTGGGGTTATTGGATACTCAAAATAGTTCTAAAACTATATTTTTACGCGTCTCTGAACACCTTTAAACATTAATCAGTGGACCGAATAGTAATCTAAATTAAATTGCTATTTGCAGTTTCAAATTCAATCAAGACTGATGTAGCAACATTTTTCTTTCCATAGCTGTACTAACTTTGAACTACATTCAAACTATGTACATTATTTCAATTTTTTACGTAATTTAAACATTTGGTTTGAAAATACACACATGTACCTAATTATTGTATTAAATTATTAAAAAAAGGTTAAACATGATATTTTTAAACATAATATTATTTTATCTTGTTATTTAATGCCGATAGGTACGAGTAGAAATGCCAGTTTATATCTATACAAATTAATTTTAAATGAGGTTTTACCAAATATAAAGGTTTCATTTATTATTTTCATAAATAATTTATAGACCATCTCCGAGCTAGTTACGAATCTACGTCTCGAAAATACGTCAGTACGAATCTCTGCCTAGACCTTTGAAATTCCATTAAACATGAGTCCATTCCTTATCACATTTGCATTGTTCTATAACTTTTGATGCCCTAACAGTGTAAATCATTTATGCATAACTGGAAGCGCATGGACACTAATGAAGGACATGAAGGGGTGAAGGGGCAGGGAATGTGGAACTCACTACTCCCCTAATCAACGAGGGAGCAGATTAAAGGGGCATCTGATGTATTAACACCAACATGGGAGAGTATTTATGAGGGGAATTCAACATGCGGTAAAACATACAGACGGAGAGCCAAATGATCCCGTCACGCAAGACCTGCATGATTTTAATACCAAACTCGCAGATTGAGTAAATAGTCCACTATACCAACGTTTTCCGAGTCATTACAATACACCATAGACACAATCATGCGGTTGTAAACTGCCAACGCGACAAAAACCCAAAAGATCATTAATACAAATTAATTCTTGACAAAATTGTTATCGTTGACGATAATTTTATCGTCTGTTGAGCAATGTACTCATACAATTTACACACAATCACGAACTAAAGAACTGTACATTTTTGCTATAGGACTTCATTTGAAACAGTAGTACAACATACTTACTAAAAAGGTTTCACTCTTAGAGGGTATGTATATGCCATATGGGTGGTTATCAAATGGAGCTATTTTCTCCGATTCTCCCTTCCCCCATTTTCCAAATTTCTCCCTTTCTCCATTTAGTGCCGAACTCCTACAGCATCTACTCCTACAGCATCTTGCAATTCTTTAACCTTATGGTGACTCTACGCAGGTATGTGCTGCTGCAATCTAATAGTATTTACGTTCTTGTTCGACAAATGGACAGACAGGTGATGTCAGTAAAACTTTGCGAGCGAAAGTTATCTGATGGTAAGAGTCGAAGTCGTGGGAACACATTTCTTCAGTGACTCTTCCATGATACTACTGCATGGCTGCACACCACCCTCACAACCCTCCAACCTATTACATACATATAATCATGAGCACAGGTATCGATCTTCAATCTAGTTATTTGACAAGCTAGGTTTTGTTTTTTCCCAACATAATATGTGAATATATCTCATATCATGTGAAATATAAGGGCCTCAAGGGTAAATAAGGGCCCGATTATTTATGTTATTTGAGTTGCTATTGCATATTAACACTGCTTGATTTGCGCGCGGTTCTGACGTCACCCAACGTCCGTCCCCCCTCGGCCTTCTCAGTTTCTGGAAGTTTCTACCGTTTTTTGTGTCGGTGCAGTCGTAGCATTGATTTGCCAACCAATCAATTGCTTCAGAAGTGCTGACGTCATCGCGCGCTCTTTATGAACATGATTATGATTCTCTATCCATAAAACATAAGGGTAAACTAATTTCGACGAATGGTTCCCATTTTCACGTTTTTGAAGCGATTCTCTATCAATAAAAATTCTAATAAATAAAAATCATGCGCATACCCTATTATCGTTGGTAATCCTACATTCATTTCATTCTATTCATCCGATTCCACCGAATTATTTGATTTTATGGATTCTCACTTGTCATGTACTTCGCTTTATTATTATTATTATTCTTGGCTCAGGGAACGACGATTCTCAGATTCCGAGAACCGCTACGTCTTTCAAATCTGAACTGTATATCCTCTTATACCTATTCATTCCTAAGCACATCGCTACAGACCTGAGTGAGCAATAATAACAATCCGAGCGAGAAAAAGCGGCAATACGAAGAGTATTTTCACAATACCGCGGTACAACCAACAAAACGTAATAGCTTTTCATCTTGTATATAAAGTTTGCGGAAGTGAAGAGATGGCTTGATGGAAACCCGTTTTCACGAGCTCGTTATGAAAAATTCATGGGACCAAAGCTTAGGCAGCTGGTACACTATAATGTGGATGACAGTGACGTGTGGAAAACGGGTGAGACCGGTTCCTGAAATATTTAGAGACTTCTGTACTCTCTTGATGAATCAGTGGCCACGTAGGAAAAATTGATTGGTCTCGTTATAAATAAAGATAAAGTCATGTTGTCAACATGAAGGTTTAATGTTTATTTAAAAAGACGTCTAAATGTGGTCGATTTGCTCAATTTTGTTCGCAAAAAGTTCTCGTTTTCTCTCGGGATCGGTAGACGGCAGCACTCCACGGCGAAAACAAGACACACGTACAGAATTGAAGATAAATTCATTCGTTTTCGGATAATAACTTATTGTTCAATTCTAAAATTAAATTATATGAAATTAAATAACTTGAAGCTCCTTCAAAAATTGCGAAATAAAATGAATAATATTCATTATTCATATTATTGTATGATTTTCTTCTACGGCACGATAATCAGCTGATCGGGACAATCCTCAGAGCCCCGAAACCGCGAAATACGAACGATGGCGGTTCGGTAATTTTATTCACGTTACAGAGTTGCAATGGAGGCTATAAATACTATAGAACTGAGATTTGCGTGTTTGCTCAAAAGAGGCCGCTAGGAGCGCTAATGCCCCATAAAGGTGTAGGTAACATCCTAGACCCACAGTGGGTCTTATGGCCTCACGTGAGAGTTTTTCTAGATCCATTTTGGGTCTAATTGGCAGTCAACGTGTTAAAGACCCCCTCCCCTCCCATCCCCTGTTATCCAGGAAGTACACTACAAAATTGTTAGAAATTAATTTCCTCCGACACCATCCACCAGAATCGAACATGTTGAGGTGAAACCTCTCAAGACAAACTCGGGAGTCGGTGAAGCTCTTTAAGTTGGACTCCAGGAATCAGGTCGTGCACAAACTCAACCACGTGGTCTAATATTGGCAGACTTTCGAGGATCCGAGAGGGAAGACGAATGCGGAGAACAGCAGTGGAGGACGGAGGTGCCCGTTGCAATATTCACGACCTGTGTTTGACATGAGTTATTAGAGAGGAGCAGAGGTGGTCAGCTCTGTATTGATTTAGACGTACCCTCAGGGCCATCCGCTAGCAAAATAGGTTCAACAGTATATGATTACCAAGAGCTATCTCCCGTAACAGCCCACGCGAGCGGGTTATTAAATGAGGGCTGTTTTGATTGATGATGCTCGGGGACGACTCATTAATCATCGGAATTCTTTTGATTCGCATAGTACATTCGATGTAGGCGCGGGACATTTTCGTTGCAAGACCGTTCGCGATTAACGTCTTAGTACTTGAATTATTTTATTTAATCAATTTTAATAATATTAGTTTCAATTCTACTATGGTCCGGGATACCTGTGTTTTTGTGTTTAGTGTGGTGGGGAGAGAATGTTGTCTTTAACCAGGTCAGTGATGGTCTATAATCAATTTACGGGAATAATTAATGTAATATGAGATGTGAAATGTTAAATTAGTCATATTATACAGGGTGTTCGCCACTTGGTGTAAAAGAAAAGAAATGGGTAAAACTAGACTGAAAATGGAGTAGAACGCCGCCAACCGCACCTTTCTATCTCAATCCGTTCCCAAGATATGATTATTTAGAGGTTTTTTTTTCTCAGAAAATAAGGTTTTTTTGCCATACAAACCCACATCCTTCACTTTAAAACAACTTTTTTCTACTTTTGACCACATTTTCGGATTCAGCGTTATTTTGTACATGCGTCTACTGCACATTCGTAATCAAAAACGAACTGCATTTGCGGTCCATAGGAATTAGTTTATGATTACGAATATGCAGTAGCCGTATGAACAAAACAACGCTGAATCCGATAATGTGGTCCAAAGAAGAAAAACGTTGTTTTAAAGTGAAGAAATGTGGGTTTTTAGGGGGGAAAATGTGGTTTTCTGAGAAAAAAAACCTTTAAAAAATCGTATTTTGGGGACGGATTGAGATAGAAAGGTGCGGTTGGCGGCGTTCTACTCCATTTTCAGTCTAGTTTTACCCATTTCTTTCTTTTACACCAAGTGGCGAACACCCCGTATAATTCAAATATTTTTAAAACTCAGGCGTTTGGTCGATGGAAAACTCGGGACAAACCATTTCGAGAATAGGAAGACGTGGTCAGGCCCGTTTACGACCTGGCCCAGCATCAATCGCGAAAGGAAAACTTGAAAATTAGAACTTAGAAGAAATTAGAAAAACTTGAAAAGACCAAAATGGCCAAATTTGGGAAAAGGAAAACTCGGCCCACCAGTGAATTAAAGAAATGAACGAAATTAACCAATAATTTATTTTAAGAGTTTATTCGTCATTGGCATCGTCAAACAAGTGTTGATATCGTCACTAGAATCTTACGTTATGTTACAAGCGTCATTATTACCTAAGAACAAAAACCTGCAACAAACTATGGAACAAAACCACGCAATACGACAGTTTAATTTAAGGGGTTCAAAATGGATATTGAAACTTTGAAAAAGGCACACCTCAAAAAAAATGAATGTACGGCGAGGAAGGGTTCGAAGTATAGAACCCAAAAACTTTGAGGGCGAATGGTGAACTGATGTCGAATTTCAAATATTCTTATTGAGTATCTACAAATGTTTAAACGCATACGAAGTTAATTACAACTTGGTCAATCGTACCGTCATGGAGGTTCCCCGCTTACTTGATTACTCTGTCGCTAATTAGCACACGAACTCGTCAACATTTCCTTCGTCCGAGGAAACGAGAGTTTTTCTTCCCCCGAAAATTTCAACAATACAATTGAATATTCGTACACACCCCCCCCCCCCCCCACCTCAACCTTACCGTGCGATGAGACCTCATTAAAATTTTAAATGACGTCATAGATTGCCTCCCCTTCACCCGCCAAAACAAATGGTCCGACGCTCCAACAATCAGGCGGAAGTCGCGCTCAAGCGGATGAATTTATCGAGTTTGTTTGCGGCAATCAGGGGTTTCCCTTAGGAATTCCATAAACGGACCGTCCCCGTTTCCGATTGTTTGATACGCCGCTCAAAGATATTTAAACTGAGTTCGGTCACACATAATTCATTTATTGAAAACTCGTGAACTAAATGACCACCTTAAAACGTTTCGCACATTGCTATTGTTTTGATGAATTGAATAATATACAATCATGCAAATCATACATTATACGAGTATAATTTTTGGTGTTTTTCGGCAGCGAATTCAGGATAGTATGAAACGGATATTGGTATGCAAATAATTCGGAATTTCGAGTTTTAAAAATTTTGAACCAAGAACAACAGCTACCTTTTCGTCTAAAGTTCGCTAAAAATTGTTTTAAAATACTTGATATTAGAGGACACAAATTCAAATTTTAGTGACGTTTTTCTCATTTGGGATGAGAAAATAGTTTTGTGTTTCCCCTGGAAAATTTGGATTCAAGGACTTATTCCCATTCCTAAATAATAGATTCATTACTTTCGAGCACTAAACGAGCACCACCGAAATGTTTGGAAACAAGAGTACCACAGTTCTGGAAATGGGAGCTTCTATAAATCTGTCCAGCCAGACCCCCCCCGAAGGACACGGTTTGTCGGCGTTACATCGAACCGTCGTGAAGTAAGTACAATTTGTCGATTAAGGAGCAACCACGGACTTTGCGATGCTTATAAGAATCGCTTCTTCGGGGAGGAGCATTCGGCTTTGTGCGCAGACTGTCAAATGGAGGAGGGCACCTTGGAACACCTCATCATGACCTGCGAGAATTACTCCTCTGCTCGATGTGACATGTTCAATGACGTTACTTCGCTACTGACACTACCATTCAATTACAGAGACTTGATTAGCAATAAATTGGCATTACTTAGGATCTACAGTTTCATTACAACTATAAGTAAGGAAATTTGATGTGAACGCCCAATCATGTATGCACTCTTGTTATAGTTTTATATATATGTACTAATAACATGGCTGTATATACTTAGTATAATGCCAAATAAAGATTTAATAAAAAAAAATAAAAAAATAGATTCATATAATGACTTAAGTTATATTATGACTTAAGCGAATTGTCGAAGAAAAAGAAGTTGTTTTCTGTCCTAAATTAATAAAACTCGAATTTCCGAAAACATGTTATACCAAAATCCGTTTCAGACCATCCTGAATTCCCTGTTCATCTATTTATGTATGTGTCATTCCAGACTACAACTTTCGATAGATTGGGATAATCGATTTGGGATAAAAAAGTGCAAATTTGCACGAAAAATCAGACTTGTCAAGTTTGAAGATGAGCAGAATCGGGCCACTCTAAGGGTGGTTTTGGCGAGTTGAAGGGGGCAAAAACGACACATAAATTTCAACAATTACCGATAAATTCCCAAAGTGAAACAGTCTGACAAATACCTAACGCCTAATTTTTTTTTCTTAAACGCGAATTGCCCGGGGCGTGTGAGTGTGTCTCTGACAGTTTACCGTGGAGCTGGTCACCGCACTTTTTTCGCGTATGCCCTTGTTATGCGCAGGCGTCGCTTTCGCTGAAATACGGAGGCCAGAGAATTTATAATATCCATAAATTGATAATATCCAAGCAATTCGGTTTGTTTTGATGTGTGCTGGTAGGTTTCAGTTGTTCGTTTAGTTTATCTTCCTAAAATACACGTTTCGCGAAGTTTTAGCACAAAATTCGACAGGTGCCAGATCTCAGGGGCTCGTCACCGTAAGTACTAGACATTTTAATGTTGAGAACTAAAATAGATACTCACCAATGGCTACACCCGTACCTAGTTCAAAAAACCTCTTGTTTTCCTCTGAAAAAACATCATGGTGTAGTGGCAATTATCGCAATTCTGACTTCACCATCGTGTTCTGCGTTGAAGAAACTATAAACTGAGGGTTTGTTCGGACAGACAGTCCTGGACCGTTCTTACCAAGCCACGCCCCTTTTAGCGCGTTCGGACAGCCCCAGAACTGATCCTGGATCGAGAGTTGGCTGTTCGGACAGCTCTCCAGGACAGACAGTCCTGGATTATTTCAGGGGACTGTCGATCCTGCACATGCGCACTCGATGCTTTCAATCTTATCAGTTCTTATCAAAACAGCTTTTTGTAGTGATTTTGAACCTACTTAATTTGAATTTGTTAATCTTGCACTGAATTATTTGTGGCTTGATTGTGTGATTGTATTTCCTCTTAATTTTGTTTTGCGAAAATTAATGTTCTTACCGTTCATTCTTTCGGAATCACAAGAATCAAGTCCCAGGAGAATCAGAATCTGATGTCGGTAGGTAAAGTATCGGCAAAGTAACAGTTAAGGAAACCGGAGCGACAAAATGTTTGGAATGATGAGAAAAGCGGAAGGTTAGCTTCAGGTTATCCGGTCGGAATCTGATGAGCGTTCGGACAGACACAGTCCTCGACTCAATCCTGGACGGTTCTATCCCCTCTTTCTTCAGAACGCAGTTCGGTACTGGACTGGACCAGACTGTCTGTCCGAAAAAACCTTGAGAGTTTACGCGGCCTTCTGTCCTGCTTCCAAGCTCGACTGCCGAACGGACGGATTTCGTCACCTGGATAAATTTTGCCGTATCCAAAACCACGTCGTCGCTCCTGGTAAGCCCCACCTGTAGATCGCCCATGATCCCTTGTTACAACTATTTCGACGAATACCTATCAAAATATCGTTCCGTTTGCACCAGATACAATCATCATCCTCCAGACAGAAGTTTCGCCTGACAAGACGTCGTCTCCATCAGCCAGTTCAACGCATTGCCTGCCGCCTCACGTGCCTTACCGGTATGCGCTGCTCGATTGAAATCTACCTGTCGTACTAGTTTATTAGAACGTATGCTGAATCGTATGTTCGACAGTTTCAGATTTGAGACTACTTCCAAACCAAGCGCCTCGTCTGTCGAAAACCGAAAACC
This sequence comes from Stenodema calcarata, assembly GCA_963920205.1. Taxonomy (NCBI): domain Eukaryota; kingdom Metazoa; phylum Arthropoda; class Insecta; order Hemiptera; family Miridae; genus Stenodema; species Stenodema calcarata. Next base: position 27,817,580 of record OY986051.1, on the reverse strand, counting down.
AGAAATTTGAAGTTCCCTGTTCCCTCCCGATCTCGACGTTTCCAAATTTATACCGATTTCGACATTTCCCGAATTTGCCTATACCGATCTTGACTTTCCCAAATTTTACTGATCTCGACTTAATTTTACATTTTCCTTTTATTTTATCAATTTACTAAGAAGAAAATTTGGTTATATCTGTGAAGAACCCTGAGAAATACAATTTATTTAATTTTTAATTTTTTTGAATAATTATTGTGTATTAACTATATTTCGTCTATTTTTCTAAGTGGGTTCATCCCCACCTATTTAGTTCCCGTCACACAGTGAACTCAAGATGGTCTAACGGATTTTGTATGAAATTTTTTTTGGAAATCGGAGTTTTGCAAATTTCGAACCGTGAACAGTTACTACGGGCCTCAGTTGGAAACGTTTACGTTCGACTTTTCAGCGGATTTTCGAACAATAGAAAGCTACTGTAGCTTTCTGTTGTTCGAAAATTCGCTAAAAAGTCGAACGTAAACGTTTCTGATTGAGGTCCGTTTATCAGTTTGGAGCACCACTTTCACCGAACGGGCTCGGAATCTGCGGAAAGAAGGAAATTCGGGTCGAGTGAGGAGTTTGAAGTAAAAGTGGTGAAGAGACGGAAAGGGAAAAAAAAGAAAAAAGTGGAAAGAGAGAGAGAAAAAAAAGGTTTAATTTAAAGTGACGAAGGTCCGAGGTTGGCGGGGGCCCAGGAGTTTTGTTGGGGGCCTCGTTCAATGGAGGGCTTTGATCGAGGAGGAGGTGGTGGTGGAGGAGTCTACCGAGAGACTTGACCGAGGCTCGGTGACCGACCTGTCGTGGGTTGGAGGGGGGTTTTACAGGTAAAATGCGGTGAGCGGGTTCCTCCAATCTATTCCGTATATTTGCCGCTGGGGGTTTCTTTTCCGTTGGGAGGCGGCGGGACGCTCCCACCCGCTGGAATTTCCGGTCCGCGAGGGTTTTCCTACTTGAAATTCCAGCCGTTCCCAACTGCAGGACCGGTCGTATTTCGCCATCTGCGCCAACTGTAGTTAATCGTTCGTTCCGGTGAAGTTGGTTCAGTTGATGTCGACTTTACTTGGATTGTTGACCAGTTCTCTTGAACAAATTGGGTATTTGATGGCGGTAATTTTCGAAGGCAACTCGAAGGCTTCAACATTCCCAAACACTTGAAATGAAATGAAATGACATTTCTTCCTCAAAGACGGAGAACAAAAACCGGCGATGCTCAATGTGAAACGCCCTAAATGTAGAATCACTACAGTTTGGTTGACTGGTTGTCAGCACTGTAGTTGTTAGTTGCAATATTTTTTGAGAAGGTGGGGGGGGGGGGGGAGCTATAGCCCACAAAGGTTTTAAAATAAAATAAACCTACAGCGTGGCAGTCTTGCAGCATGGCTTAAGAGCAAATTTTCGAAGATATTACTGGTTTTAGACCATTTTTTGCCGAGTAACACCTCAGATAATCACAATAAGTATAGTGTGAGGAGTGAGGCAACTATTTGAAAGTGGTTTATCTCTATTCTGGCTTTTTTACCTGAATGATTCGAACTTAAGTATTCATTCAACGGAATCATGAGCGCCGTCTTAGTTTTCCGACGCGAGAAATTACAGCGATTACGTACTGAGTTCAGCAAATCAAAATAGGTATCATCACCGACAAATGCAAATTGTCGTTTTGAAGAAAGAAAATGTGGAGCTAACTTTAGTTCAAAATCCACAGTCATGCAGCATGGCTCTAAGAGCAAATTTTGGTAGAAATAACTGGTTATATCTCAAATGTCTCCGTTCAGTGGTTTTGTAACAAATTTTGTTTCGATTTTTTGCTGAGTAACACCTCAGCTTATAGAATTGTCAAAGTTGAATACGATGGCGAAGTCAGAATTGTGATCTCATTCCGTTATCAGATTAGACCAGACTAAACATGAAGAACATGTCTAGTAACAACCACGTTTCTTCATCTTCAAAGTACTCTAGTTTGAGAACGCAATTCTGATTTCACCATCGCGTTCAGAGGGGGAAAAAAAAAAAAAAAAAAAAAAAAAAAAAAAAAAAAAAAACCCTTCAAAATGACGTGTCACTTGTTAGACTGCTTCATTTTGGGAGGTTATGGTTATTATTCCCCCTAAAACTCCCTAAAACCCCCCCTTAGAGTGGCCCGAGTTAGCGTCCTCGGTAATCCTAGGTTGCTAACTCGGCGTGGTGAATATGTTTTACCGATGACTCAGAGGTAGCGGTAACTCAAACCTCAACACGAGGTGGTACCATATTATTTTTTGTCTGTCGGGGCCGTACCACAACTCCTCCCACCACCCACCAGCCACTAGCCACCACCCACTAGCCGCCACCCACCAGCCACCACCCACTAGCCGCCACCCACCAGCCACCAGCCGCTACCCACCAGCCATCAAGAGTCACTGACACCCTCCACCCCCTCGCCGCTCACCACCTCTCATAGTCATCATTCCCCGCTCTCCTCTTTCTCCTCACGCCAGATCACCAACTGCGATTAGGTATCAATTATGTATCAGCTCTTGAATGGCAAACAATAAATAATATGATTCGTTCAAGAAGGAAGTAAGATTTTTACCACCTTCTGACTTGCATTGGCCTAATATGTATTATTATTAATGAGTGTGTGAGTTCTAATAACTGCTGTGTGAGTTAATGAGTACTAATAACTACCTATAACAAAATTATTGTCAATTTTCTCACGATACAACTGCAATTAATTAATAGTAATATTATGAAACTGTTTTTAGGCCCTGAAGATGAAGAAATATATTCTTCGAAACGTTGGCACATGATTCAATTTTCATTTGACCGACCCTCGACATCCCTCAACATCATTATTAATAATTCATAATCTACCATTTAGTGATCTGCGCGAAGAAGATAATAAACCGTTGTGTCAAGAGTTTTTTATTCGTTTCCTTCATCTACGCAGGGCAGTAAACCCAATTAAAACACAATTTAGCTTTATTAAATCACGTTATTAAACACAAAAAAGAAGAATGAAACGTGGACTTACCAGAGATTTCAGTCAATGGCGTAACCTGATGCATAACTCAAATCTCTTAAGCGAGATGCTTTGGGTCAAGAGACTTATCATATGAGTCCATGCTGATTCAAACAGCACATGGTTTTCAAATATCGAGTTAATGAATAATATGTAATAATTATTATTAATAATGAAGCATATAAATTATTAAGAACCAACGATAAATATTAATGATTTACACTACTTGATAATAATTAAGAATAATTAATGATAATTCATAATAATAATTAATCTATCATTTAGTAATCTAGACAGAAGGGTGATCTGTACAAAGAAGATAATAAACCGTTGAATCAAGAATTTGCAGAGTTTTTATTTAACAGGGCAGTAGTATAACCGTGTCATCGGAAGAGGTTGCAATAGTCGTAATAATAATATAATAATGATATATAACAATAATAATATAATATACAAAATCGTATATGCCATGTTTTACTACTTAGCATTGATGGAGGGAAGAAGCGTGGTGGAGGGATATTATTTTTCAACTCTTCATGTATTGAGTAGCTGTTGCGGTGAATAGTAATCAAGTGATTGTATTCATCAGGTTCTTTCGCAGTAGCGTCGCCAGATTCTGAAATGATAAAACCTTCTTTATCCGGATCAATAAAGTGTGCTATCGACACGAGAGGAGTAAAAAGTAGGTTATTGTGATGAGAGGTCAGTAGCACGGGGGTCGCGTGGGGGTCTGTAACTGGAGGGGGATTGTTGATGGTCCTTTCATTACCTGTAGGGGCAATTTATAACCCATTGAGCAGCTGAGGCCTGTCGGCTGAAGGGAAAAGCCGAGTGAAATGAGGGGGCCAGTCGAGCTTCAGAGTAGATGAGGGGTTCGGGCTCGGGCTCCACGGGTTTGCTCTTGGAATAATATTAGACCTAACCTGACTCTGCTCATACGGATGGGCATAACGATTATTTTCGAGAAACGTAAAATAACGTTCGTTATATCAAAATAACTGTCGAAAAAACTAGTTACAAACACTCAGCAAATTCTTGACAACTGTTTATTACCTATCTTCTTTGTACAGATCAACCTTCTGTCTCGATTACTGAATGATAGATTAATTATTATTACATAATATGTAATAATAATTAATCTATCATTCATCTAAAAATCTAATATTAATGAATAATATTATTATTCATTAACTCGATATTTGAAAACCATGTGCTGTTTGAATCAGCATGGACCCATATGATAAGTCTCTTGGCCCAAAGCATCTCGCCTGAGAGATTTGTGTTATGCGTCAGGTTACGCAATTGACTGAAATCTCTACTAAGTCCATGTTTCATTCTTCTTTTTTGTGTTTAATATCGTGATTTAATAAAGCTAAATTGTTTATTAATTGAGTTTACTGCCCTTCGAACTGCTGAATGTCTGCACAGACTCCACAGTACCTTCCATGCCACCAGTCACCCACTGTATCCTTCGAGAGTTGAACTTATTTGGTATTTAAGTATGAAGCTATTCTGTTCCTTCTCTCATGTTTGGGATGAATGTGGAAGAATGAGCATTCCTAATATAGGTACATATTATATTATAGCATTTCCAAGTCAAAATCAATATTTTCCAAACCAAATTCAAGATTCTCTACTGTTAGAGCACAGGATTGTGCCAATTACGTCATGGACACAGTGATGAAGCTTCGTGACGCTACAGCTGCTAATTACTTCCATTAACATTTTTTGTAAGCAGTGTTGATCTGACAAGTAAGAGATTGTTGAATTAATTTATTGATTGTTGGGGCTCAGCAACTTTTGTTTCTTATCAACCAGGGAGAGCATCTCAATTATTCTTTTCTACTAAATATGTATGGTCGATTTCTCTGCTTTATTCGCACTTACCACATCTAAAATCATGGTACAAACATTATGGCTCATTAAAATGTAAATAAATTGGTTTGAAAAAATCTTGAGGGTGGTTGGGAAAATCTTGAATTTGGTTTGGGAAATCTTGAAGAACCTATAAACGCCAATGAATTGTTAATACTTAGGTACTTGAAAACAAAGAGTAGAACACCCAAATACTTCTCATCTATGTTCTTTATCAGTTGCTTGAGAATGTAATAAAAACGTCTCACCATGGCGCCAAGGGGAGATTTCGAATCAGGTACGGTGCTTTTAAAGTGGTCAAGACAATGTCTCCTGAAAGGCAGAATATCGAAAGCGCCATTTTCAAAATTTATAGGAGGGACGAAAAACTGTGAGAGGATCTTTTTGTTGCCCAAACTGTTGGAACATGGCCCTCAAGGTCATACAGGACCGTTTTCTGTCGAATCATTAAAAAAATTGCAAAAAAGCCACGGGAAATAGTATTTTTTCAAGAAAAGGGCGCTTGCGCTATTCTTGCTATTTGAAGAACCTGGTGAATTGAAGAAGAAGAACATGTTTTTTTATTGAAAAATAAAATAAAATGGTTACACTTCTTTTCCTACAAAGATAAATGCAATAATCATGGGAAGGGGACGGTCCGATGAGTTTGCCTGCGACTGTTCGATTTAATTCCTATTCCCTTAGTCTAATCATGATATTCCTTAATTGAATTAATTACGCCAAAAATGAACAAATCGAAATAAACAAATAAATGTGCCGTATTTCTATACATTGTGTTTTTTTATTATTATGTTGTTTCCATTCTCAATTAAGTTTCTATGCAAGTCCATATTCTACCATCGCTTTACATCAGAGATTCCAAGCCACTGAACAGTATTTGATCAAACTGGGGTTTTCAAATTTTAGCATTCTTAAATAATCCTCCCAGCTGATATTGGTCTTGCCCAGGAATCTTCTCCTCACCCCGATCAACGCCGTACATGTCCCAATAAAGTGATATGTATTCTCCAAATGTCCTCCACTGCACAACACGCACGCCTGTCCACTCGTATCATAAGGCCTATGTTTAAGCAATAAAAGGTCGCCCCTGACTTACTGTGCCGAAAACTACTAAAACTTGTGAGTGGTACCACTTCTCCAATCTTCACCAATCTTGTAGATACGATACACTTTTCGGCACTTCCAAGGATATGTATAGAGAAGATATAAGGAATCCGTGCCTATTTTAGAGTTAAAAATAAGTCCCTGTTGCTGCGTTGAGTTGGAGAACGGAATTTCGAGGGGAGGGAAGGGAATACTCGTTGAAGCTGATCGTTGTAATGAAACAAGATGATGCGAAGGGCGACCGGGGACTCAGTTCCAACAGAAACGTTCAAAGATTCATGCAGCTATTACTACTAACAGCTGCTTCCCCGCCTCCGGCTTAGCCGGTTATACTGAAAACTCCACCCAAACCCCTGCAACCGTTCAACAAGGAGTTGAAAGGCCAAAGTAAATGTTTTTTCCTCTTTTTTTTTGGTTTAATTTTGGGCGAAATTCTAATACTGTTACCGCTCATATTTAAAACAATGGGAATTCCTCCCTACTGAGAAACCTGCCAGTCCCATAAAAACAGTCTGTTACTTTTCTTTCCCTCTCCGCCTGCCGCCTAAAGATGGTGGTAGCCTTAACTGGCTCTCCAGTACCGCTCTTGTTCCTTAACACAGGCCGTTTCAGGTCTTCCCAGAAATTACATCGGTGTCGGATAAGATCGAGATAATCTGAATTTTTTGTGGAAACGGTCCCTCAGGCCTTGTTTTCTTGAATTGAAGGAAGAAGAACCGGCGGTTTCCGGGGTCAAATCTCACTTTTGATCCGATATTACAACGCTCCCATTTTACTTCTGTACTTTATGTACAGTCACTAACATTGATGTATTACAACTCTCTAAACATATGATCGTTGTCCTAGTTTGAACGGACGGAATAACACTATTGAACGGAAGGAATAACACTCCTTTAATAACAACACCACTTACCAACAAGAAATAATCACTTGTTTGGCTCCTTAGTAGGAGCAATTTTACTGAGCCGGGAGCTGAAGATGAAGGCGTACTAAACAAACGGGTGCAGCCTTGCGGGGACCATTCAATTTCCATCCGAATTTATCAACAGATTCCACAACGCAGTGTACTAAAATAACAGGTTTATCATTACTTGCTACACTAACAGAATTACATCATCTGCAAAACTGAGCACGTTGAAACGAACACCGTCAACAAAGTCCGTAGAAACAGTATTAACAGACAGAGCGACAACTGAACTAGCTGAATTTTAAAAGTACCAGACACAACACTTCTGGTCCACACCTGAGCAATTATATGCAATTTCAACAGCTTCAACAAATTTTGTCGAGACGCCCTTTTGGGGTAATTTGAAGGACATGGCAGGACTCAATACAAAGTCAAACGCTGCTTTAAAATCGACAAAAAGTATGCAGTTCGCCCATTCTTCTAGCAGTCCTACATTTGAACAGCAGAACAAAACATCAGAAGTTGCGTGACCTCTTCTAAACCCCGCCAGCATTTCCCCTGGCAATCCCTTCTCTTCTGCCCTGTACGTCAAACGATTTGCCAGCATACCTGTGTAAATCTTAAATCTTGCATCCATAAAGGTTATCCCGTGGTAGCAACTCGTCGAATTCGGTTCTCCCTTTTTAAACAACGGGAAAATTATAGAGGATCTGAAGTCCTCCGGCACTCTTCCCTCACGTAAAAACTTATCGTATAATTCCAACAAACTCTTCAGTAGCACACTTAAAAAATGCATATGGAATTCCGTCCAGCCCGAGTGCCTCCCGTTCCTTTTTGTTCACTAGAACCCCTTTCAGTTCCGACTTTGAAAATGGCTGATGAAGTTCATTCTCGACAAACGGCCTCGCATATAAAACAACATCCGTTAGTTCGATCTTGATTAAACAAATCTCAATACCATTAGACAATACATTCTGAGGACAAACTTCCTGACTAGGTCCCAAAACTGTTTTGCGTTTTGTGCGTAACGGAACTCCTTAAAGGATGAAGTAGAACTCTCTTCTTTCCTCAGGGCATATAAAATGATAATGCGTCCTACTGATTAAATATCACTATGTACGAAGCATGCCTGCGTTATTTGAAACATTTTCAATAAACTCAAACTTTGATCAACTTAATTTTGTTTGTTTGAAGGGATTATTAGGTAGGTACACCATATTTTGGGAGAACTGATATTATGATCGAGATTTGGAAATTAGATATCAACGCGAATGTGAGTGACAAACCCGTGCATGTTCCATGTTTGTATAATTTTAGCCGTCAGGCTTCAAGTAGTGTCCAGGGGGCCGGAGCTAGGGTTACCAGAAAAGTCTCAGCAAAATATAGTAATTTTGGTTAAAAAAATATATTTTAGTATGCATAGGAATAGTAATTATTATTTCCGTGCATACACGCTCTTGTAGAGCCCCACGATCATCTAATATACTGATATATAAGGATATACATTGATATATAATTATATTTAGATGATAGAGGGTGCTCTACAAGAGAGTGTATACAATTTGAATTGAGATACGAAAAGTTAGACGACACAAGACTATTTTAATATTTCGGCGAACTTGCCTTTGTCAAAATCTATAGAAGTTGGCCGAAATATTAAAAAAAAATAGGGCGTGGCGTTCTCACTCGAGTGCCGCAGTAGCTGTATTTGTATCAATCACCCATCCCACTCATCAAGCTCAAATATGTGTTGATAATTAATGTGTTAATGAACGAAACGAATAGGCACTTAAGAATGGATGATAACCAACAGTGAACATGCTATCTTGATGCTTAAGGTAGCTTCCGATCTACGTTGGATTTCGATGCTAAAGTGGGGCTGAAAGTAAAGTAACGGCTTGACTTTTGGTCCATGAATACGGCCAAAGGAACATTTCCTAGGGAATTTCCTCAGTGAATGACTATGAATAGCTCAAGCAGCTGTTTCTCCTCAGATGGTCACTTAGGCATTCACTTTCAACTTCGTGAGGGTCAAACCGAAATGCTGTGTACAAGAAAACCTATTGCAACCTTACGAAGGACTCTATGGGATGGCTCAACGGATTTGAATTGAAAACATTTTCTATGAGTCCGGTACCCAATAAAAATTTTTTGACGAGTTGCTTCTGCACTTGAATATGAGTTGGACAACGGGAGAATGAATGAGTATTTCTAATTCTAAGAGAACATCTTTGATTAAAAGGATCCAAGCGTTCCACGTGGCAGCCCCAGGGGCTTAGAGATTCAATAACGAAAGACCTCGAACCTCAGTTATCCGCGGTCTTATTCCATCTCGCGGAGGAGGCCATCTCTCTCAGTCTAATGCAATAAGACCAAGATAAATATTTGTCTCTAATCAGAGAGCGGTAAGACGAAGCCGCCGGCGGGGACGTGGATAGCTCTTCAATGTGCGCTTTTCCTTAATCGAATGAGCCCTTAATGTTTTCTTACGGTAGAAACAGCTACGTACCGGGAGAATGACGGAGGAAGAAAGATGAGCAAAAAGGGTTTAAAAAAGAGAGATTGAAGAAGGTGCAACGTAGAGAGGTCAATGGTTTGCTTTCTCAGAGCGTCAGATATCATGCGGAAACCAATTATGCGGCATTAATTATTGAGCGAGTTTTCGGAGAAATGAACCTGCACAATCTCCTATGAAATTCACCACGCTATTTAACCTTATAAAATCTAATGTAAATATTTATCGCCCTTTAAGGGGGCCGCTATCTCGGTTTCCACTTGCGTACTTTTCTGGTATTTTGCAATATCTCACAAACCGCTCCTATTTTTCTGAAAATTTGAAATAGTAGAAGTGCATAAATTTGTATAAGAAGCGTGTATGCACATTAAATTTTTATATACACTTCTTATAGGTTGTAATACATCATTCAAGTTTTAACAATTTCCGTGCATTTTTCGATGAACAGTTCACACTTTTTGCAAACTCATTTTTTGACACAAATGATCTG